>JBBPBK010000195.1:0-447500 GCA_039720395.1 Liquidambar formosana | reverse complement strand
ATCAATTATAACAAGTCACACACTCATATTCCGGAAATACAGAAACAAATAAATTCCGCGGTCGAACTACCAAAATAGAATGGGCTAGAAATCCGAGCCCTAAATCTAAATGATTCACTTTGTATTGAAAAGCTAGGACTTCGTGGTTCTTGTGGATCTAATTCATTGAAATTCCGTCCAGTAAAACGGAAGAATTATAAATCTCCAAAATAATAGATAGGAATATCGCAAAGAGGGCCATTGCGACACCCATCAAAGGAGTAGTTCCCCATCCCGGAGCTACTTTACCATATTCCGAATTCAACGGTTTCAAAAAATCCCCTACAATAGTTCGTCTTGGACCAGATCTGGAACTATCCTCAACGGTTTGTGTAGCCATAAATCTTATTGTATTAATTGAGATCTGTTGACTTTGTATACTATTTCGTTGTAAATAAACGATCTTATCATCGATCTATTGTGGTCTTGAAATTATATAATTATATAATAATGGAAACAGCAACCCTAGTCGCCATCTCTATATCTGGTTTACTTGTAAGTTTTACTGGGTACGCCTTATATACTGCTTTTGGGCAACCCTCTCAACAACTAAGAGATCCATTCGAGGAACACGGGGACTAGTTGAAGTAATGAGCCTCCCAATATTGGGAGGCTCATTACTTCAATTGAGATAATGAAAAATCATTTCATCTTTTTAGTTGGAACTTTAGGCGGTTCTCGAAAAAAGATAGCGAAAAAAATTATCCCTAGAGTCGAGACTAAGAGGAATGTATAAACCAATGCTTCCATAAATTCGATTGTGGTTTACAATTATAGCTTCCATACCTGTTTATTTGGGATCATCTCCCGGATAAAGAAAGAGCAAGAGTCAAAGAAAAGGTGGTGATTCAAATTAAGATTTCTATAGTACCCTATGTCAAATCACAAAAATAAAATAGAGGCGAAAGATACCAGAGCAATGTTGTATCAGACTACTTGTCTTCTTGTAGTTGGATCTCCAAGTTTTTGGAATGCTCCAAATTCCACTTGAGCATCCAAATCTGGGTCAATACCAGCAAAAACATCTCTAAACAAGGTTCTAGCACCATGCCAAATGTGTCCGAAGAAGAAAAGCAGAGCAAACGAAGCATGTCCAAAAGTAAACCAACCCCTTGGACTGCTACGAAAAACACCATCGGATTTCAAAGTAGCACGATCTAATTCAAAAATTTCACCCAATTGAGCGCGCCTAGCATATTTTTTCACAGTAGCAGGATCACTATAACTGACTCCGTTAAGTTCACCGCCATAGAACTCAACAGTTACACCTACTTGTTCGACACTATACTTAGATTCTGCCCTTCTAAAAGGAACATCAGCTCTAACAATTCCGTCTCCATCTACCAAAACGACTGGAAATGTTTCAAAAAAGGTAGGCATACGACGTACAAAAAGTTCACGCCCTTCTTTATCTCTAAAGATAGGATGTCCTAACCATCCAACAGCTATTCCATCCCCGTTGTCCATTGAACCCGCTCTGAATAATCCCCCTTTTGCAGGATTATTGCCGATGTAATCATAAAAAGCTAATTTTTCAGGAATTTTAGACCAAGCTTCTGATAAACTTTGATTTTCGGCTAGTCCAGCACCAACTCTTCGATATATTTCTTGCTGGAAGTATCCCTGATCCCATTGATAACGAGTGGGACCAAATAATTCGATCGGAGTAGTTGCTGAACCATACCACATAGTTCCAGCAACAACAAAAGCAGCAAAAAAGACAGCAGCGATACTACTGGAAAGGACGGTTTCAATATTTCCCATACGTAATCCTTTGTATAGACGTTGGGGCGGGCGGACACTAAGATGGAATAGGCCCGCTAATATGCCCAATGTCCCTGCTGCAATATGATGAGAGGCTATTCCTCCCGGAACAAAAGGATCAAAACCTTCCACGCCCCATGCTGGATTTACAGATTGTACTTTTCCGGTTAGTCCATAAGGATCGGACACCCATATTCCAGGACCATACAAGCCTGTTACATGAAATGCGCCAAAACCAAAGCAAGCCACCCCTGAAAGAAATAAATGAATTCCAAAGATCTTGGGCAAATCCAAAGAAGGTTTTCCTGTACGTTCATCACAAAATATTTCTAGATCCCAATACACCCAATGCCAAATAGCTGCCAAGAAGCACAAGCCAGAAAACACAATATGTGCCCCAGCCACACCTTCGTAACTCCAAATACCCGGATTCGTTATAGTCCCTCCTGTGATACTCCAACCGCCCCATGAATTGGTTATTCCTAAACGAGTCATGAAGGGTATAACGAACATACCTTGTCTCCACATTGGATCAAGAACGGGGTCAGAGGGATCAAAAACTGCTAATTCATATAGAGCCATCGAACCGGCCCAACCAGCAACCAGAGCTGTATGCATTATATGGACAGAAAGCAACCGACCGGGATCATTCAATACGACGGTATGAACACGATACCAAGGCAAACCCATGGAAATACCCCTTTATCAACGAAAAATAGACACTATGTAACTTTATTGCATTGGAAAAACTATGCTATGGACCTCCCCCTTTCAGTGAATTATCTCTGAGCAAGGGTTAATATTTGTTCTATTCTGTTGGTAATAATGGAACAATTCTGTTCGTAGGAACAAAGAGAAGCAGATCTATTCTATACCCGATAAGTACCAATACGCAATGGGGGGTTGATCCCATTTTTTATGGGCGAATGCATCCAGACTTGTTCATCATTCCAAGGACCTATTAGTATATAGTAAGAATTTAGAATTTGACTTTATTCATTCTGTCTTCCTTATCCAATCTATGGATAAAATATGATAAAGGCCAATATTATGAAGACACTAAACCCATTGTTACGTTTCCACATCAAAGTGAAATATAGTACTTAATTCTTTTTTCTTTCATTTAATGCCTATTGGTGTTCCAAAAGTACCTTTTCGAAATCCTGGAGAGGAAGATGCATCTTGGGTTGACGTATAGTGCGACTTGTCAGATATATTGGGTCATATGGGATTTCCCCGTTCTCTCCCCCGATCGAGATATCCTCTGTTTCGCCCAAGAAACATTGATTGAATTATCAAAAATTTGGAGCGTGAAGTGCAATTAGATCCATTTTTGGGGGGATCCAGATTAATATTATCAATTAGAATAATTTATGGTTGGCTTGGTTGGACCAATAAAATGAAGTATCCAGGCTCCGTTTAGAAAAAACCCAATTGGTAATATATCGACGATTACTACTTCTATCATAAACGATTTTTTTTTTATAAATAGGAGTGATCTCAAAGTGTTAATCAATCAATAATATGATTAATACGTCGAATATTTGGCGGAAGACATGAAATGAATTGAAAAAAAAAGGAAGTCGTAGTAAAAAGAAGTGGTATTGGGGGCATTTATCCTATATGTGCAAATCGAAATCGGGCCTATCTTTACCTGGAGTAGAGCATAAACCTAAAAGAATTGAAAAGGCCCATTCAGGAACAAGAAAATGACATCGTGATTTGGATTATATCTCGATGAAACAATACATCAATGAGAAGTTAGTTCGATAAGTTTAGTGAATTCTTTTTATATTATAGGGAAACGGACCAAAACTTATCTTTCTTGAAAAATGGAAGAAAAGGTTCCTTCATTAGAAGTTAGAAAAAGTCTGCTATAAAAAAAAAGAGGGACTGGAATCTACACATTGATTCTATTTTTTTTTTTTTCGCGGTTTTTTTTGAACCGTATGCATCAAAAGGTGCGTGTACGGTTCCTAAGGGATACAATTTGATCCTAATCAACCGACTTTACGAGAAAGATTACTTTTTTTAGGCCAAGAGATTAATAGCGAGATCTCGAATCAACTTATTGGTCTTATGGTATATCTCAGTATAGAGGATGATACCAAGGATCTGTATTTGTTTATAAACTCTCCTGGCGGATGGCTAATACCCGGAGTAGCTATTTATGATACCATGCAATTTGTGCGACCAGATGTACATACAATATGCATGGGATTGGCCGCTTCAATGGGATCCTTTATCCTGGTCGGAGGAAAAATTACCAAACGTATAGCATTCCCTCACGCTTGGCGCCAATGAGTTTTTTATTTTAATTTGAGAGAAAAAAGAAGACTATGCCTTCGCCATATGAAATAGGAATATCAAGTAATAATAGCATGGCACTTCGAATTCGATATGAGAAAATTCTTTTATTGTTTTTTCAAAACATTAGATTATGTATCGAAAGAGTAGTATGAGATAAAAGGGATTTCCGATTTTATCTTATCTATCGGGAGTCCATTTCAGCGTCACAAACTTTTTTTTGTTTTCACACCGGAAGGCGCTTAACACTTAACAATATTTATGTTATCAAAGAGTACAAAAAAAAAGATTATTTTTTTTTTCCTTATTTGATCGGATCAAAAAGAAACTTTGGGATTGCTGAATCATAAACGAAATAAATATATAAAGCAACGGAACCATCATAGTATTTTTTAACTCCTACGAAAGAAAGGGTGGTAATTGGAGCATTTACCGATCTGGGTCCGATAGACTCTATATTTTCTCTTTCTTCCGATGAAAGGTAAAAGTAAATTCCATTATAGAGCCGTATGCAATGTGCAAAAGATGCCTGTACGGTTGTTCAATTCTATCTTTTTTTCTTGTTATTCCTTATTTCTTCTCTTCACCTCATCATGCGAGATAGAGGAACTATTTATTATGTTATATCATCAGGGTAATGATCCATCAACCTGGTAGTTCTTATTTTGAGGCACAAACGGGAGAATTTATCCTGGAAGCGGAAGAACTACTGAAATTGCGCGAAACCATCACAAGGGTTTATGCACAAAGAACGGGCAAACCCTTTTTATTGCACCTTCTGACCCGCCTGGATTACACCCCTGCTTACGCACAACGCAGGGAATGGGACAAGTAAAGGGCAAGTAAAGTCTTCATGAGATTTGATTTCGTCATTTGTATGGATTTTGGTAGATACCCTGACCTCCTTTTTTTTTCTTTTTATTTCTTGCCAAGAAAGATATATTGACTTCTATTTGGGGCATTTTTTTTTCTTTTTCTAAAGCAAGAAAACGTTGTGAAGTCTAATTTGTACTCTGAATTTGGGTATTCATGGTCCTATATCAGAGCTTCTAGATGTTGAGAAGATGCATGATTTGGTCACGAAATCTCTTCCTTTGGCGCATTTACTTTGTAGACAGAAAGAGGTTGGGATGGAGATTTTGACATTTCAACTCTCCCTTAAAGATCGTGATTTTCTTGCTTTTGTCGTAATGCTTAAGTTTGTGGTTGTATTTTGCATAAGCCCATAAAGAAGGACCCACACACTTTTTCTTTCTCCTGTTTTTTTTTTTTAAAAAATTTTTTTTTTTAACAAATGACTACCCGTTTGGTAGAAGGGATTTGTGAGACGATGGAAAGGAAATATGAGAGAAAAGTGGAGGGAAAAAGATTAGGGGGTGTATTTGGTAGGAGGGAAAGGGAGAATGAGGGAAGGGGAGGAGGGAGATTGAATCCCTCGATTCACTTTTTTCTCATCCCTCCAATTTTGGGAGAAAAGGTGGAGGGAAAAAAAATGGGTTTTTGTTAAAATGATCATATTATTCTCATATTTTCACAACTTTTTTTACATGTGAGAATAAAAATGTAAAATCATATATTTTAGTATTCATCCATTCATCCTACCAAAAAAAAAAAAAAAAAAAAAAAAAGGAAGAAGGGAAGGAAGAAAACTATCATTTCATTCTCTTGCCAAACACACAAGAAGAAAGAGAACTTTCTTCCTAAGAAATGAAAAGTCTATCATTCTTACTTTTCCTTCCTCCCATTTTTTCATCTTCCTTACCAAACATAGCATTAAAGTTAAACATATGATTCCAACATTAGATGATTGAGATCGTTAGATGGAATCATTTTAATCATTTTAATAGTAACTTTTTTATCTTTTAAATTCAGCTGTCCAACAATCCATCCAACAGCTCCAATAGCCTCAGCACTGAGCTCGGTGCTGCACATGAAGGGTCATTAGTGACCGCAGCAGATTCCTCACCGACAACTTTGAGACAACAGTAGGACGTGACATCCCACTACTTAAAATAAAAAAAATGGCTGAGATAAATAAAGTAGTGAGCTATGATGTCTGCAGGGAACTTTGCCCGTGAAATGAGGATTTGATATTCGGCCTGTATCTGACCTCAAGATATTGGAATTCGAGTCAGCATAACATGGGCGCATCTGTGTACGCAACAACTACATTTGTTGTTTTTAAGTATAGAAATGCATGTGATTATAAATATTAAGAGAAAATAATAATAATATAGAAATGCATGTATGTGCTTATAAATATTTTAAAGAAAAAACGTACCAACCATAGTGTCGAGGAATAGAGACCATTTTTCACACTGTTACTCGACATCAATCAATGAATGTTTCGCAATAAGTTTGCCAAAAAAATTTTCCATGAAAAAAACGTCGGAAAACCAACCCAATCTCAATGGGCCGTTAAGCTAAATCATTCATTTGATATTTTACCTACCTTGAGATTGTTTTTTAATCAAAATCACCCACCTTTTGCACATCTTCCACGCGCTAGTACCTACAAATAGAACTTTATTTTACAACAAATGAGGTCCAAATGTATCAAAACACGAGAATGAATTCAATTGTTTTAGCTGCGGGTAAGCAATCTTGACTGATAGATATGAACTCAAGCTGGCCATTCATAATCTTTATCAACAAATCAACCAAAATGGGTACGTTCATATCACTTTATTAAAGTAAAGACCTATAGTTTATTAGGGTAATACACACGTGCAAATCATTTTAAACTCCAATATCGGTTCAATAAAGTTTAATTAATTGCTCAAGCACAACTCAACTCACATAAGCATTTATAGTCAACTCACATAAGCATTTATAGTAAGAGCTTCTACTTCCACACCATTCTGACTTCTTGGGGATTCTCTCTTGTTTTGAAGGTGCTTGTCTTCTCTGCAAGTTGAGTGCATTCAGTGAATATGCGAAGATGAACATAAAAGGCATTGAAATCCCAAATCCCAATGATCATGGCAGAAACCACTCTGAAAAAGTCATGTCTAGATCCATTAAAATTCACTGAATCGCCCGAGTCAACTGGGCATCGACATCTCCAAATTGTGAAATAAGCAGACCATTCATGGTCAAGAGACAGCAGATATAACAGAACCATATCTACCAATGTAGAATCCTCTGCAATCAACCACCAAATGAGCCATAGTCTTTAAGGTTTAATAAGCATTGTTTAATCCCTAGTCATTTGAATATCACTCTGACTAAACAATTTGACTAAGATATCTAAAGTCAAATTAAGGTGCCAAGCCACTTCCTAATTTTCAATTATTTAGAAAAACAAAATTAGAAGAAAATGAATAGCAAAGTTCAGTTGCATAAAGATTAGTCATTCATTTTCTCAAATAAATCGGTAGATTCCTGAAATTTTCAGTTAGCATGACTCAAAACTCTTCATCCTCAAGAAAGGAATCAACTTGTCTGATTAAAGAACCGAACTGGGCATCTGTGCAATTTGGTTCTTTTATCAGACAAGCTGATTCCTCTCTTGAGCATGAGAAGTTGAGTCATGGAGGAGTCGTTCGTGATATGGAAGGGAGGGCTTTGAATTAATATTAATTGGCTTCACAACCAATATTAAGGCAGAACTAAGGGCTGTATGCAGCAATTGGCATATGAAATGAAGACCACTCACCTGCACTTGGAAACCGACTCTCTAGTAGCTTTTACAATCACATGCAAGAGGAAGACTAAAATCAAGCAGCAAAGGAGGATACTGGAGGACTCTCAAGCTGCTAGCTCATACTGATCATGTCAAGCTGTCCTGCTATAGAGAAGCTAACACAGTGACGAACTTCTTGTCTTGTTATGCGGGGGAAAAACCTTTTGCTTATATTACTGTCTTCTCCTCCTAGTTTTCTATGACTTTTTGTGTAAAGATAATAGGAGATCTTCCACTCCTTGTAGAGTGGTTAAAGATCTTACTAACTCATTATATAATTTTACACTAATACAAGATACAGCCACTGTTTAAGATAAAAAGAACCAGACTGGGCAAGCCATGTTCTTTTAAACCCAGAAATGTAAAGAGAATATATCCTTAAACCTACTGCTTGCGAGATCATGAATCCAGAAAAGAGGTTCGAGAATATAGAGGCTGCATAAAAAATTATGGCAGCAATATTTTGGTCGGAAGTATCATTGTCCCAAAGGATATGAAGTATAACAATGTGAAATAGATTAAGAACAGATACCACAAGAATTTGGTAATGGTCTACCACAACATAATTATGGCACACACAACAGCCCCAAATATTAGAGCCTATTCAAGAACTATGGTATCTTGACATTACCTGCAACAGCAAGAAGTACATTTGGAGAGGAAATTATAGATATATAAATGATATTAACATGAGATTGATGAGTCCTGGGTGGCATGCTTGAATTCATTTGTACATTATAAACAATTTAGAAGGGCATTTTCAGAGGTTGAAAACTAGTACTTGAAGTCCATACATTCAAAGAAATTGAGCATGTGTCTGCAGGGACCTTGGTTAACACTCTGGTGTCAGCTGGAGGAGAGAAATGACAGAAATCTTAGTAAGAATGTGGGTGATTTGCCTAGTGATTTCACAATTTGGATAGTAGTCAAACTGTCTAAACTTGTTGATAATTCATCTATCACTAGCACCCTTGCTGGTCCAACCAGCACCCTTGATGTAAAGGCCTGTTCATCAAATTATTAAGAATCTCAAAAAGAATAAATTCAAGTATGAGAACAAATTATGCTTTAGAATAAAGAAAATTGTTCTACCTGCTGTAACATGATTTATTTGTCCTTCAGAAATATGCTTCAGCATTTCATCCCTACTAGTGTATGTCCAATCTTTGAACACCAAAATCTGCATGCTCTAAGAAAAGAGTAAGAACAATTATAAAAAGGTTTAGAAAAATTGGAATAGAAAATTTTGCCTTATCATCTGCAAGGCTTGATGATTCCACTAACATTATCGAGGATTGGGAATGGTTTCTTTCCACTTGGAACAATATGAAATTTTCTTCAGAAATCAATAAAGAAATTGTACTGTCAACGTAATTTATTAGAAATCTAATGATAATGGAATCTGGAGAGAAAAAATAGCATAACAAACAGGCATGAATCATCCTCTAGTATATTAATGAAGAAGTTGAGGACAATAGATAAGGCTTCACTTCCCACTCAAACTTCAAAAACCAATAACATAATAAACGCTAGATCTGTGAAAGTGCATTCTGTGAGGGAATAGTGGGTCAACCATAAGATAGATACACATTTTATGACCTTGCCACACAATAGTGGGTCCATGTACTACTTTTCACCAAGTTAACCTTGTTATCAACCATAAGATGGCAATTTTGTGCAACTAAATAATTACTCAGCAGCCAGGACACGAAATACCCATAATTCGATGCGCTCTCAAGTACAAAGAGAACACTACTACAAAACAGAGGTTGACTTACAATGTAACCCTGGTGAACAGTTAGCAACTGAATACCTGAAACATTGACGAACCCATCAAAGACAATTCTCACATTTTCCAGAACCCTTCACTTTCTCGGGAATAAATCTGCCCTGTTCTTTTGCTGCTAATGGATAAAATTGGGCTATGTTTGGGCATGATATGTACCGAAATATAAATGCTTGCGAAACTTTCTGAGGTAGTTTGGCATGGTAATCAGAAAAGTCAAGTTCACCCTTTTTTCAGAAGTAGTTGGGGGAGTGAGCATTATTGGTGAAGAGATACAATGATGATTATCAAGACCAATGCTGCAAGCTTCAAGAATACAATGGTATCTTTGTAAGGTTGATCACTGTGAGTGTTACAACAACTCTGATTGAAGTCCATACAACTGGAAATGGTTTGAAGTTGCTAAGACATTCCTCTTGAATTTCCATATCCTGCCATCGATTACATTTTGGTGCAGCTATAAAACTCCGATACATAGTAGACCATAAAATCTCATACTAGATTCTTGCTGTTACTTCTCCTGAATGGCTTCATAGCTTTGACAAGTAATTAACATTGAGTTGAAACTTCAAACCACCAGCCCAAGTGGACTTGGTATATTTTAGTTCCCAATTTCAAAGAAGTTAGTAAAAATGCCAATTAAAAAAGAAGCTTTTAAAGTTGGAATATTAATCTTACACAGCATATCACATTAACAACTAATGGAGCCAGCTTATTGGAATGATAGTTTCTACAAGTTTTCTGGACCTTCCCTAGGAAAGGCAACCTAGAGTTTGCAAACCTAGCACATACATTGAACAGAATATTAAATAAATTAAGAATAAAAATAATAATAAACCAAATCCTGATCTAGAGAACTATAAACACTGTAAGTATTAATCAACAGATTAAGCTACATGGTGAAGGTTTAAAACAGGAGAAGTAAATTGAGTTGGGTCTGGTTATGTTGCAGTTTTCTTAAATAACTAGTCTTATTCAAATAGGTGCCTTCAGTGGCTTATTCAGGTGAAGGAAGATTTGCTTCCCTCCATCTAAGATTACAAGTAGTGTCACAGATTTTCTCAGAGCTCCATATAAACTTTGGGTTACATACAGGTAGTGTCAAGTTCTACTTCCATTCATCCCATGCTAGAATAAACAAGGAAAGCGGTATCTTCTTGCCTGGTTACTTGGGTCTTCTATACCTCCGGATCTACACTTAACAAGCTTGCACTGAAGGAATCCTTTCATGCATCAAATTCTAATCAGCAACTTCTAATAACAAGATGATTTGTAGATGCAGAGACAGATGTCAGACATGAAAATCCCCAAAATCTATTCATCAGGATACAGCTAGAAGTGTCTGTGTTTGTTTACTATATTGAAAACTCATATTTATCTTTTGCATGTGCATGTAAAAGAAACATAAAGAGTAAAATAAAGATGGAATTAATAATTACTTAACAACCACTACAGTTTTTGAATCTACTAATTCTACCCTGTCCAATGTCAAGATCAAGCTCTCATTCAAGAAAAAGGGATAGTATATAATAATGCAAATAAACTCATAAAGCTGGGATATTGGGAGGCAAAAATTGTGTTAAGTTAGCATAATGTTGATCTAATTGTGTTTGTTTTCATATCTCAAAACTCCAAATAAACTCTGGACTTACCTTGTTTGCCAGTGACAGTGAACTAATTCTTGCACAAAACAGCTGATTCATTTCAAGAAAACTTATATCTCTGGTATAAGCACGAAAAGTTTCCCTTTTATATCTCGTCTTCTCCTTTCTCCTGGGTATAAGCAGGAAAATTTCTAGAAAGTACATCATAAATCATAGTAACATTTCATAAACATTTTAGGTATTACTGATTCATGATCCCTTACTATTTTTATGGATATATCTAAATCTTTTCACATAGTCCTGTCCAACTCAGTAACAACAGAGCCATTCCACAAAATAAAAAATTTTCCCAGCAGTATAAATAGCAGTAGTAGTAGTAGCAGCAGCAGTAATTCTAACTACAATTCTACAACAATAGTAATAATAATGATAATAATAATTAAAAAATAATAATAATTCCAGTTATCAGGAAAAAAAAAAAATACTCCCTCCATCCCACAAAAATAGGCCATATTTGCTACTTTTTTTGTCCCAAAATGTTTGTCCACTTTGAAAAGTCAAATCATAATTTTTTTGAAGTTTCCTACACTACCACTTGTTAATTCAATAATTACTTTCAATGCAAAAGCCAATACTAAAAAAAAAGGAGGGTATTTTTGGAAAGATAGTGCTTAATAAATGACAAGTCAATGCAATGATGGCCTTTTCTTAAACTCCGTGTTTTGTCAAACATGGCCTATGGGACGGAGGGAGTATTTAAAAACTGTAAATGATGTCATTAATATGCAAAAAAATTTGACATTATGCATGTTATGGAGTGGACCCATTTCAAATGATATATAAAACAAGATTACATGATTTCATTTGCAAGAGACGCATCCAAACAAACCCTTATTTAATGTCCAGAATGTTGAACAACCAAAACAAGGCCTACAACTTTACACCGCCATAAAAGGAAAACTCAACTAGCACCAATGTTTAGTTCAGTGGGTGCTGTGTTTGCAATCAAGTCAAGGGAGCTTGTACGTTTTTGAAGTGCTTAGTGGGCTAGTTGGGTTTTCAAAATGACTTTTCACAAGCAAAAGTGCAGAACACCCAAAAATAATGGTTCAGAATATGTAAGAGAAAACCAAGTCTTTATAATGACTCTTCTAGAAGCCAACATCTTATGCTCGACGATAAAACAACAAAACAACACCTACTTTGCACTTTATGTTTACAACAAATCTTTAAAAGAAGTCTTATCATTCTTCATCATGATGTCCTTTCTCAGCAGTGGCATTCTCGTTAACACCAGAAGCAAGCTCAGCTTCAACTGCCTTGGAAGGCAACCTCTGATACACTCTGGAACCCAAAGGGAGAAGCTTACACCGCCCCCAAGTAAGAGTCTGACTCAACTTCTCATAATTCCACCTTTGCTGAATATATACTGCAACCGCAAGAATAACTGCCATCACTGGTATGGCGATATCCCCAAATTGAGAGTAAAAATCAAAACTTGGGTTCACAAACTCGTATTCTTCCGAGAAGTAAGGGTTGGGTATAGGAGCTCTTATATAATCATAAACATGAGGGAGAAGTCGGACCACTGTAATCCCAATAAAATAAAGTTTCCTGAGTGGTTTACAATTGATCTGCCACATAAAGTTTCCAATTATTTGAGGAAGTAGGAAAAAATCTTGGACAAGACCCACATATTCCTCCAGCTCAGTTTCCCATTCCCGCAGTGTGTGGGAGTTTCCTGATGAATCTAAATATTGTTGTGTCCGAAGCGGTCTCTGGCTGGTCTTCACAGTATGGATGATTAGAACAGTTGCATAGCCAACCACATGTATGATCAAGGTAGCAAAACATACCCGCTTATCACTTGGGACACGATGTGACTCAAGAGGTGTCCGTGTGAGTAGTCTGATGCGGGATTTCCACACCTTCTGGCAAAGCCGTAGAGTTAGTAGAAACGAAACAAGTACAAGAAGCTTCACTGTGTAGTCAATTACATGGAACCACTGATTATTCTCGAGATCATAGGATGGCCTATCGTAAGATTCGCCCAATTCAGAAGACATTCTACTGAAGAGAGCTTCTGCACCTGTGACCAGCGGAAGGCTATACCCGAGGGCTTGGACGCCAAGCATGACAAGAGATATGTACGGAACAGAATCCACATTCTCTCTGATATAAAACAATTGGCTCAAAATGCAAGCAATTGCCATTGAAAGTGTCAAAATCCGGAGGATCCCCTCAACACCTCTGCGAGAAAGAATATCTTCCCGCTGCTTCCTATACAAAATTGGAAGAGTTTGGAGCTTGATAGGACTAAAATGGAGGGGATCATCTTCATTTCTTTGGCTAGATATAGATATCCTTGCTGTTGGATTGACTAACCACCGGGCTGTAGTGGGGGGGTATGACACAATCACTTCAATCAAACAATCCAACCCAGCTTCAAGGTCCATGCTCTCAAATAGAACTTTCCATGATGCCCGAACATCCCTGCAACCAATTAAATACATCTTTCCAACATGCGGGTCATAAAGACCTTCAAGGAAAAGCACAGAAAAATTGTTGTAAGTTTTTCCAGTAAGAGTGAGCTGAGCCGACACATTCAGAAGGATCTGTTTTTCAGTATAGTCAGCCTTGGTGTGGTAAGGAGTTTCCTGTTCTGCAGAGGAACCATTCTGTGAAGACCAGTAACGCCCAAACAAGGGACCAAGGGAGACAATCTCCATCTGGATATCAGTTCTTGGGGGGTTTGAATGAGGAAATGGATCAGGAACAGCAGAGACATGAAGGGTGAGATCTTCAGAGAGAAGAGAAAGACTAACTACGAATGCCTCTGTGTCTTCTAGTTTGGGGAATTTCAGCAATGATTTCTTGATGACAGTTCCGAAATTGAATGGCTCATCTTTTTCTAGGACGGTAGCAGCTGAATCAATTTTTGAGTACTTATAACGTATATGGGAAGTTCCAATATGGTTCCACAACTCCGAAGGCTGCACCAGCTTTTCAAATGACAAAGGGAAGAACGACCTGGAATTGATATTAATACTTGAAAAAGTTCCAACAATTATGCTCCGTTGCTTGATGGAAAAAGAGAGAGGTATATACAAACATATCCGAGAATCACAGCCATTCCCTTCTGCATCAACAATGCTACGGCAACCAACCATACAAAGCTGCCCAGTGGATGATTTCCAAAATCCCTCAGCGGGAAGAGTCATATTGCTAATCCCACTTCTCTGTGCTGCATAATACAGATTGTCAAATGGAGGAACAGCTCTAAACACTGCAGAAACCCTTACAGAGATAGCACTGTTCTGTGCAGCTGTTTGCTCACACCTAACATTCTGCATGAAGAGTTTAACATCCTTAAACCCCCCATCTGTGGCTTTAATCTCCTGATCTGAGACAAATGGACCCAACTTGCTGCAATACTCATCCGTCCCATTGCATCTCCAGTTTGGCACAATGGTAAAAGCTTCACGCTTAGTATACTGCTTAAGAATTACACAAAAATCAGAACCGTTATATATATCAATCCCATTATTCATGAAGCTATCTTTGTATGGGTACGGATCACAGGCCTTGGAAACAAGCTTTTCAGAGACAAATTCATACTTTGCTGAAGAACCCAACTGGGAAGATACGTGCACTTCATCAAAGTACTTAAGGTTAGATTTCTGGTTTAAACTTTTCATTTGTCCTCGGATCGCCATGTTTGTCAAGGTGAGTTTTTTCGGATAACGAAGGACAAACAGAATTTGATCATCTTGCAAAAGAGGTGGCTGATTATTAAAATTAGAACCAGAATCCTTCACCCATTCCCATGGATCCGTAGAATCCGTCTGCCGAGATGGCAACATTGCATTCCCCAACAAACACATCACTCTCTCCCCACCATTCTTCTTCGATTCAGTGTAAATTCCTTGGAACAACACCGATATCTCAGACTGACTTGGCCATATGTGAAACTGAGGACTTCCTTCATACGGTTTTTGTGAAAACGCACCATCTAGAGTAATGCCCATGTACAAAACCCCACTGACACTGACCGAATTTTTCAATCGACGGGTACGATCAACATCCGTGACCCAGAAAGAAACCAAGTTCAACCGAGAATGTGATGCATTCTTCGGAACTTCTCGATCATCAAATGGCATTAGTGGTGCATTACCTACCACCTGCCCCCAATCTCCATTCACAAAAGAGAGCTCATTTTTTATACTGTAAACTCTATTATCATCAGGACTCAATTCAGAAGAAGAAGACAGAACAGAGGCACATTCTTTCCTTACCTCATCAATCCGATCATAATTGTAGGTTATAGAAGGATCATCTCTAAGACTAAAACCTTCATCTATGAAGTATGAATTTGTGAAGCTAATGAACAATAACATCGACAACCCATAAACAGTCCAAACATGAATACCCAGATATGCAATCTTCATGATTTCAAGTCTTAAATATGTGTATCACTTCCTGCAAGATTTCTCAGATACCCACAAACTCAAACCAGAAGTTGAACACTCAATTGAGTTTTAGCACTACCGGATCTATGAATTTGCTTACCCACAACCACAGTTCATCAACAAAAGAACATAATGAACAGGAGTGAGTGTCGGCATGGTCAGATTCAAGCTTGTAGTTTGGTGGGTATGGTGTGAACTTGAATAGAATTATGTGATGTGAGGAAAGACTAACCTGAAATATGGGTTGTTTTGTTTGGTTCTGCTGTACGGATGTCTCTGAAACTGAACCCCATCTACTGAAATGTGGATCTCGGAAGAGAGAAGAAGCTGTGAAATGTGAAGTTGAAGGGATTTAATTCTGGTGTGATAGTCAAGCAAGTGGTGGTACCAAATGGAGAAAACGGAAGTCAAGCTTGTTGTTTGGTTCTAAACTGCAGAGGCCTAGAGGGTATTCTCCCACGCTTCTGCATAGCGCGTGAAATTTTTTCCTTGTTTTTTAAGGGGTGGGGTGTGGGGTTAATTTCTTTTCTTTTGTCTTTTAATTTCATCCACAGTTGGTAGATAAGGTTATCAAATAACAAAAACACGTCACATTACAGTCCCTTGAAATTCAAGCTCTTAACTAAATATTCGAGCATTTAAGTACATGGATTCCTATGCCTTTATTATTAGACTATTATCCCCAGTAGTATATTAGGAAAAGAAAAAAAGAAAAGAAAAAACAGAAATTAGCAACACAAGATCAAAACAAAAAGTCTGCTGTATTAAGGGGTGCAATAATGGCTTTATAAATTATGCTAGCATCTTGTTTATTTCTTTATAAGTTGATTATTTTTTATTTTTGAGATTTTTCCTTAGTGTAAAGAGACAAATCACAATGACTCTGTTAATCATTAGATAAAAATTTATATGAGATTTCTCATTTTATATATTTTCTTGCAAAATCCAACAGAATAAACACTCCCAAGTTAAAATTATTTCTTTTATCACTAATTCAATTACATTAACTAATTTCACTTTTTGAAATTTGATTAAATGTGCTATCAATTCAATTATTTTTTGTGACAATCATCCCTATTTAATCGCTGTAAAAAACCCTAATATAAAGGAGTATGTATCCAAATCTCATTGTAATAATAATAATATTAATACTAATATGTGTTTAAAAGGGTAGGATTCATATGCCGATGGGGATTCATATGCTGATTGGATTCAAAATTTAAAATTTATAGAAAAATCTTTAATGCGTATTTGTTGATATTAATTTCTATTTATTGTAATTTAATATATATATATATGTTCAGGATAACTTTACGCTTTGTTTTTTTTTTTTTTTCTTTTTAACATTAGGATTTGCTTGAATTTACCATTTCGTGGTTTGTAGCGCGTGATCGAACGCGGTTCCTCATTCATGTCGATCTGCCCATATGAGGGTTTGGTCATTTCATCTTGTCTTAAGATTTTCAAGATCGCACTCATGGGGACGTTGCTTGACATTTATCGTAAAAACTATGGGCAATTTGGGTAGGAAGAAAACAGAGACTGTCCTAAGTTGCCAGTAAATTTTATCCCCAATCGACACGGCATGGGTTTTGGGTCGGGCCCTTCAGCCCATCGCATGCTGGATTCCGTTCAAGAGTCTGGGATTCTAGGGTCCCTAGGAGCTCTCCATCCACCAAAATAATTTATCGGTCTATCACCCATCATATGTCATAATTCAATTATTATGTATATGATATAAAGAAGATGAAAAGAGACATGTCATGTTAACGAACAATAATGAATTAATAATTAATGAGTTACTACCAAGGGTGGTAGTCTATTAGTGCATGACTTACTCCTATGTGGTTTGGTTTTAAATGATTGTACATTTAGAAGGGTTTTAATTTTTAGGATTAAACCATATCAATGGGTCCCACAATTTTACCCTCCTAAGTGCACATAATAGGGCAAAATATGAGGCAAGGAAGCATTACCCAAAAAAAAAAAGGAAAAATGAAGACATGAAGTTCAAGGATAAAAAAAAATTAGGGCTTGGATTCATTATATTAGGGCTCGATTTGTTCCATTGATGAAAAAATTGAAGCAAGTGGCAAGCTATTGCAATCCCTCAACTTTATTTGTAATCCCTACATCTTTTCATTTTCAAAGTTTTATAAAAAATATAAAAAGTTTTTATGAAAACTATTTACAGCGCAATTTACCAGAAAACATTATTTTGAACAACTTTGTAAAATAATTTTTTTTCAAAATCTATCGTTTAAGAGCATTTTTTTGGCTATTTACGGTTTCTATTTCATTTTTACAAACACGAAAATTATAAATGGCCGAAAAGTCTACTTACATGAAAGATTTTGGAAATTTTTTTTTTTTTTTTTTTTTTTACGAAGTTGTTCAAAATGATGTTTTATAGTAAGAAGCGCAATTAGTTTTTATAAAAAAAATTATGTTTTTTATAAAACCTTGAGAAGCTTAAAATGAATGGAGTGTGCAAATAAAGTTGAAGGGTTGTAATAGTCGCCCTAAAAAATAATCAAAGCAACATCACATTTAGTTAATTGCCCCAGTTAAAGTTCAAGGATGTTGAATTGGTCGAAGTCATCGAGACTAGTTTAATGATGAGGGTAGGAGAAAGGATAGAAATAAGATAAGCTAAGAATTCGAACTTCTTCCACTGTATTTTAAAAAAATAAAAAATAAAAAAATTGAGGGTTAACATAATTAAAGGAGAGAATATATGAAAACTTGATAAATGCAATGCAAGTGGGCTTAGTGCTGTTATTAATGAAATTACCACTTAATTTACAGGGCGGAACCCTTATGCAGCTCTCTATTCAACGATTGGGTCCGTTCGTGCGTGCATTACCATTTGTATCATTTTTTAAAAAAAATTTCATTTTTGATTCAATAATCATTTTATTTTTTTTTCCCAATACATTTCATTATGACACCAACTGGATGGCTTATGATTTTAAGTTGAAAACTCAAGGAAAGGAAAGATAAGAGAAAAATAAAAAATTTGTCTTGGAAAGGATATTATTTCTAAACAAATTTCAGCTCTTTCCTTTCCTTTTTCTCATTCTTTCCGAAATCCTAACAGAGCCTGAAAGATAAAAGAAATGACCATCAATGAGCATGATATTTGGCCCTAAACACTCGATGATGGAGCTTAATAAATGTAATTTACATTATCATTCTAGTTGGGTATATGCTATAACCATTCAATGATCAAACTGTGTTGATTCTTAAGGATGTGAAAACCCAGTGGACAACCTGAAACGAAAATGAAAAATGCCACCAGACTATCTCTTATTTAATACGATAACCAACTTTAAGAAAAACAGTGCGAATTAATTCAAGCAACCCAACAAAAACAAACAGCAAACAAGCCACAAGAAACAAGCAAAACTTACAAAATATATGAAGTGTTGGAACTATGATTCGAGATTTCTGACCAACATGAATAACGTTCATAAACATGCTGCATTCTCATCCATCCTGGTGCACTTGAGCTTCAAATCACTTGGAAAGAAAATCCTCAAACAGATTAGATCCATGTGGTGGAGGCTTACACTGCTTGGACTTTGGTATCTGGTTAAGCTTGTTGATGTTCCTCCTTTGCTGGGCATGAACTATGATCGCAAGAACAGCCAGAGTTGTCATTATCACAACATCTTCAGACTTTGAGAAAAACTCTGAGCTTGTGTTAATCTCTCTATCATGGAAGTAGGGATTGAAAACAGGATCTCTTATGTAATCATAAGCACGGGCAAGCAATCGCAAAATTGTGAACCCAATGTAATAAAATTTCCTCAAGGGTTTAACTTGGATCTGCCATATAACATTACCTATAATTTGAGGAAGTAAGAAGAAATCTTGGACAAGGCCCATGTACTCCTCCAGGTTGGTCACCCATTTAGGAAGTTTGTCATTGGTTCTCAGATGCTCACTATCTTCTGTATTCAGGTTGTGAATAATATGAACAAGTAAAAACCCAACCATGTGAGTAGTCCAAGTAGCAAGAAACACTCGTTTATCACTTGGGTTTTGCTTCAAATATTTAGGCTTATTAGCAATGAGTCTGCTGCGAGATTTCCATACCTTCTGACAGAGTCTTAGAGTGAGCACAAATGTGACCAACAAGAGAAACTTCATGGTGCAGTCAAGCACTCGAAACCACATAATTTTTCCAAAACCATGAGGTAAATATTGGTGATTTTGAAATTCCTTCCATTTGAAAAGAATCACAGTATTCGTGATCAAGGGAATGCCATAAACAAGAGCTTGAGAACCAAGCATAACCAAGGACATGAAAGGAATGACATCTGCCTTTTTCTTGACGTAAAGCAGTTGACTTAATATGCAGGAAATGGAGGCTGAAAGCACCAAAATACGAAAAATATCCTCAAAATTTCTGCGAAATCTGATTTCTTTTGAGTTGTCTATATATGTGATTAGAGATGTCCGGAAGCTGATTGGGCGAAAGTGGAGAGGGTCTTCCTCATTCCTTCTGCTGGAAATAGAGATCTTCGCAGTTGGATTTATCAACCAGCGGGTGGTCTTAGATGAGTACTCTACTTTCACTTCAATCAAACAATCCATTCTGCTTTCAAAGTTCACGCTTTTGAATTTCTGAAACCCTGGGACATCCCTGCAACCAATTAAATACATCCTTCCTCCCCGTGGATCATAAAGACCTTCCAAGAATAGCATCGGGATATGACTATAAGAATTCCCACTCATAGAGAGCTGCGCAGAAACATTCAAGAGTGGCTTTTGCTTAGTGGAGTTGAAATTGTCATGACGTTCTGTCTCCCCTTTCTGCCAATTGTCTTTTAAATGTGGCCGGTAACGACCAAACAATGGACCTAATGAGAGTACCTCCATTGTTACAAATATTTTTGGCAGATGGCCATTTGGTAAAGGTTCTGGAAGAGCATAGACACCAAAAGATAACTCATCAGATAGAAGAGAGAGTCCAGTTATGTTGTTACTATCTTCCACAGTTGGATACTTAAGAAATAACTTCTTGATTAGAGTTCCCAATTTGAGATTCTCATTTCTTTTCAAAAGGGCTCTGGCAAGATCACTTTTCGAATACTTGTACGATAAATAAGAGTTGCTGTACTCACTGTATCTGTTCCAGAGATCTAGAGGACGGAGGACCTTCTTGAACAAGAAGGGAGTGTAAGAATCTGTCTTTTTTAGGCTAGAAATGGTTCCAATGATAATGCTCCGTTGAGTAATAGAAAATGAACTTGGCAAGTATAAGCAAATTCGAGAATTACATCCATCTGACCTGGAATTGGCAAGTACAACACAACCAACCATGCAGAGTTGCCCACTTGAGGAGTTCCATATTCCCTCAGCTGATATAGTCGTTCCCCAAACACCTGTTCTTCCTGTTGCGGTAAACTGATTCTCCAACGGGGAGACTGCTCTAAAGACAGCAGAAACTTTTGCAGTTCTGAGCTTGTCATAATCTTCTCCAGGCACACAATGCAAATCCGTCATCAGAAGCCTAAAGTTGTCAAGCATTGTGCTGGTGACCTTAGTTTTACTTCCTAGCACAAAGGGACCCAAATTATTGCAAGACTTCTCAGTGCCATCACATTTCAGGTTTGCAACAATGTCAAACATTTCTCCAGAAAACATCTGGAAAACTATACAAAATTGGATCTTTTTGGAAGTTTGGATCCCATCATCAATCAAATCATCATTGTATGGGTACGGTTCACAAGCTTTGGACACGAGTTTTTCTGACACAAATTGATAATTTGATTCGTAACTCAACAGTGAAGATATATAGACTTTATCAAAATACATGGGGTCTGAGTAATCATTCAGACTTCTCATTTCTCCATGGACTGCTCTGCTAATCAAGGTAAACTTCTGAGGGTACCGAAGAACAAGTAAGATACGATCATTTTTTAGGAGAGGAAACTGGTGATCATGTGCACAACCATAGCCCATTGACAATTCCAAAGGATCAGAAAAGCCCTCTGAGAATGGGAAGAGTGAAGTCCCCAACAAGCACATCAAGCGCTCCCCACCGTTTTCTTCAGATTCTGCATAAAGCCCTTCAAATGGGATCGTCAGTTCTGAATTTCCTGGCCTTGAATGGAACCATGGGTACCAACGTTCTGGCACATCTGACAATGTTCTGTTCCTTGTTATGCCTATAGACATCAATCCACATACACCAACTGCATTTTCCAGTTGGTGATCAAAATCAACGCCCATTACCCCAAAAGAAACCAATTTTAGGAGAGAATGGGGATCCGAAAAGTTCACTGGTAGGTCACTGTCATCAAATGGCATCAGTGGTGCTCCACCAGCTTCTTGCACCCAGTCTCCATTTTGAAAATAGATATTACTTGCAATTCCATAGATTCTCTTGTTGTCAAGTTTCAATTTAGAGGCTGAAGATAAAAGGGCGCTGCATTCCTTCATGACCTCAGAAAATCGCTCAAACTTGCAAATTCTCGAAGGTTCGCCTGAGGTGTCAGAGTCTGAGAATGGAGTTGTGACGGTGATGAAGAAAAACATTAAGAATACCAGACCTAAGAGATGATGAAGTAGAGGGGAAACGTCCATGTTAGAGATTCCAAGTGTGTACGTTCTTCTGTTCTCTTGGTTCCTCAATTGCCCACTTGCTAAAATAAAAAATAAAAATAATAAAAATAAAATTGCAGACTGAACAATTATCAACTAAAACTAGACATGGAATCACAATTTTTGAAGTTTATTCACAAAAACTAAACCACAAACTTACAAAAATTCACTGAGAAAGAGCCAAGGAGGAGTTGTGAATTTCTTCTTTCATGAATACTCTGTGTGAGAGAGAGAGAGAGAGAGAGAGAGAGAGAATAAATCATTAAGTATCAGTAAGAGATATGTCAAAGTTTTTCTAAAAAAGACAAACACTAATATTTTATTTTTTTTAACAAGTTTAAAGGCCTAGCAAGTAATCAATGACAAAGCCATTAATTTAACAAAAGGCATCACCATCAGCTATAATCTTCATTGTTTTCATCTGCTAATAAATTAATTAAACTTAAGACCATGGGTATGAAGAGTAAGCTCAAGGTGTACACGGTCATTTAATTGATTACAGAATCAACAATTAGATACTGAATAATATGTTTAGAGCCAGCCTATGTTTGATATTGAACACAGTATTTGATCATGCCAAGATTACGCTAATCTAAAGTGAAATAAAATTTTATGCTCCAGTCTTGTTAAAAAAAGAAATGATGAAAATAATAATAGTTTCCATAGAAAATCTGAAGAAATTTTTTTCCTCATTCAATGAGAGAGAGAGAGAGAAAGAGAGAGATGCTTAATACATGTATTCTTCTCTCACATCTTAATTCACTAAAAACATAGATATGATTAAACAAGGCATGTATTTGCTACTGTTGCCACTGTTTGCTTACCCACTCCTTGCTCATAAAAACAGATGAGAGTACATAGTAATTGTTAAGTTTCCAACTTACAAGCTTAAGCTTATAAGTAGAGGGCCGGGCCAAACAAGTATATGAAACTATGTCAAACCCAATATTTGGGTAATGTGGGATATAATATATTTCCAACACTTCCCCTCACGTGCAGGCTTAACATAGGCTTGTCATGTGGGTAACAAATACGGGCTCAATAAGTCCAAGAACAATATGCTTTGATACTATGTTAAAGTTTCCAACTTACAAGCCTAAGCTTATAAGTGGAGGGCCCAAACAAGTATATGAAGCTATGTCAAACCCAATATTTGGGCGATGTGGGATATGATATATTTCCAACAATAATAAAATGAACCACTCAAATTCATAGTAAAACCAACGATCCTGCATGCCTCAAAAGAGTCAGTTCAAATGGTCCCTTTCATCCCAACCTGGAAAATACGAAGACAGAGATCAAGATGTAGGATCTTTGTTCGATTATTTCCTTATGATTTTTGGACTTACGAGGTTCGGGGTGGTTCTTCAGCTCATCCCAGTGCAAATTATGCTAAACAATGTGAATGGAGTTATAAGGCCGGACCACATATTGAGGACTGCTAAAATGACTTTAATATGCGACAGTAATAGGAAGATTAATGTTGCCTCTAGTTGTGTAATAGATTTAGGGTTCAAGTGGAGAAGAAGAAGAAGAAGAAAGAAGAGAAAGAGAAGGAGAAGAATACCAAGCGGGAATATGGGTTAGAGAGCCAAATTAGTTTTCTCTAACCTTATCAGCCCTTATTTTATTAATAGTTAAGAAGTTAACAAAGTGCCCTTGTAACATAAGCAAAATAATATAAAAACAATGCTAACACTCCCCCTCAAGCTGGAGCATAGAGATCAAACATGCCTAGCTTGAAAGATAGGCATTAAAAAAGAGCACGAGCTAAAGGCTTTGTAAGAATATCACTAAGCTAATCATCGAAGCGAATATAAGGAGTAGCAAAGCTCGCACCGCAATAACAAATCTCGAATAAAGTGACAGTCAACCTCAATATGCTTTGTCCGCTCATGAAAAACAGGATTGTTGGCAATAAAGATAGTAGCTTGATTGTCACAATACATATCCATAGGAGTAGGAATGTTAAGACCACAACCAGTAAGAAGAGAGCGAACCTAAAGCATCTCAAAAGCAGTATGAGTTATAGCACGATATTCGGCTTCAGCACTAGACCGCGCAACAATAGTCTGCTTTTTACTACGCCAGGTAACTAAATTACCCCCAACAAAGGTACAGTAACTAGAAGTAGACTGCCGATCAAAACAAGAACTGACCCAATCAGCATCACTAAAACCAGTTACAGATAAGGTATGAGACGGTTTGTACAATAAACCGCGACCAAGAGTACCCTTCAAATAACGGAGAAGATGACAAACTACTTCAAAATGGGGTTGACGAGGGGCATGCATGAACTGACTAACGACCCCAACTGCATAAGCAATGTCAGGTCGAGTAACAGTAAAATATATTAACTTCCCAACCAATAGAAAATAGCGACCAACATCACCAAACTCTTCCCTCTGATCACTATTGAGCTTAATAGAAGAATCCATAGGGGGTTTCAGACAGAAGATCAAAAACATATTTCCGTTGAGACAAAGAAATGCCCTGATAAGAACAAGCAACTTCAATTCCAAGGAAATAACGAAGAGAACTAAGATCTTTAGTTTGAAAGTGGGTACCCAAATAGCATTTTAAATCAGCAATGCCCATAGAGTCATCCCAGAGATGATAATATTATCAACATAGACAATAACAGTAGAAGAACAACGAATAAATACAAAATGGTCAGAGGTAGAGCGTAGAAAACCATATGCTAACAAAACAGAACTAAGACAATCAAACCATACGCGAAGGGACTGTTTTAGACCATATAACGCCTTATTCAAGCGACAAACAAGATTCTCATGACCAACAACAGCATAGCCAGGTGGTTAAGCAATATAGACTTCTTCATAGAGATCACCATGAAAAAAAGCATTCTTGATGTCAAGCTGGTATAAAGGTCAAGAGCGACTAATCGCCACTGAGAGTAAGATGTGAACAGAGTTAAGACAAGCAATAGGAGAAAAGGTCTCCAAATAGTCGACACCATAAGTCTGAGTACATCCTTTAGTCACCAAACGCACTGTGAGCACTACGCCCTAAACCACATAGCTCGAGAATACACATTAGCGTCAAAGGACTAACACAGAGATGAGTCGCCACCTAATATTGGGAACGAGTGAATCCTAGCAGGGTCTAACTCGTCATAACCAGAGATTCGGGTTCAGAGTTAGGGTACGCAGCTGGGAAGGTGTTAGGCACCTAGCCGCGCCCTGTTGAAACCGGCCCCACACATGATTAATGACTATAATTAATCTAAATGCTCGATTAAAATCGACATCCACAGCAGCATGTAAAGCATGATAATGCAACAGAGATAAAAAAATACGAAATAAACAGAAAGCGAGGAGAATACAGATTAGCCAATTATCAAAATAAACACAATAAAGAAAAGAAACTGTCTGCCAATACTTCTCGTGCGTACGCAGCTAAAGTCACTACATACACACAATACATACTGCATACGCAATAAAATGGTTGTGTACGCACCAGTTAGCGTTTATATTAGATCCCAGAAGTTCCGCCTATATACCATGAAAAGGTATATACACGTGTTTCCACAGATTTATACCTAAATCATTGCTATATTAGAATAAATCAAAAACTAACACCCTACATGCTATTTTATGGGAAAGCAAATTACCACATAATAAGACCCTACTCCACTACATGATGCTTATGCAGACAAGGACTTAAATATCGATATCGATGGATATATTGAGGGTCTAAAAACACGGATATATCGAATATATCGATGGATATATCGATAATTTCGATATCGATTCAGAGATATAACGGATATTGTTAGTTAAGCATGTATACTTCCATTGAAACTCTGGGAACAATGATTAGACTCTAATAAACAATTTAAATATGTATTAGACAATAATGAATATTTTAACAAAGTAAATGAAAGTTGTTACTTCATAACACTAATTTAAGCCACCAGTATAATTGAAATATTTATATAAATCAATACTAAAAGAGTAAGAGGTGATAATTTTGACACAATAACAAGAAAATGGATATTTCGATATCGTCGATATAGTGAATATATTCGATATATCGATGATACCATATGGAATAAAGAAGACATTATGGATATATCAAGATATATCGAGATTTTATCAATAATATCGAAAATATCAACAATATCGTAGAGATATTTTGCGAAAAAGATATGTTAGTTAGATATCGTATTGAGGGGTACGGATACACGGATATATTGTGGATATTTTAGTCCATGTATGCAGAGACATGCACGAAATCCTAGATTCTCTCATGAAGAGAGTCCATTACATGATGCAATTTACATATTTACGTATGAGATATTCAATTGAACATGCATAGCAAGTATAGCATTCATGATAATGATATTATTCTATCAAAAAAAATTATTATGCTAAACAAATAGGATCAAGCTGCTGATTTTACCCTTAGGGTTATGCACTCAACTCCTTCAGAATCCTTTCTCGTGGACTTCCGAAATTGCAGCAGTCACTCTTGCCTCCTTTCTCTCTATTTTCTCTAGGGTTTTCTCTCCCAATTGCCAAAAGTCCTTTATTCCAAGTATATAGTAGGGTATATATAGGCATTAGAGAGTCCAATTAGGGTTTTTCTCAACCTTCCCCGAAATCTGGGTCTCCTAATCATACTATAATACAACTTCCTAAAAAATAAAGGTTTAATTGGAGGGCAAGGAAGCCCGAGAAAAGTCTGGAAAACATGTGGTGCGTACGCATCTCAATGCGTACGCACTAAATGCTCCTAAAATTCAGTTCATTGTCAACTGCAATTCCATTGGTCCGTTTGGACGTATCCCAAAGTTTATTAGAGTGTATAAACTAACCTCATCATAAGGTGTTTCCTAATTGAATCATTGGGTGCAAAATGGGGTGTCTACACGCACCTTAAGGCACTCAACAGAACCATTAAGAAAGTATTTGACAGTATACACCCAACGACAGCCGACAGTGTGTTCCCCGGAAAGAAGGAAAGTAAGCTCCCATGTTTGATTATGATGAAGAGCACTCATTTCCTCATCCATAGCTTGTTTCTAATCAGAAGAAGAGAATGCCTACTTATGGGAGGAAGGAATAGAAACAAAAGACAAAAAATAAGCAAAGGAGTGCACGCAAGGGGAAAGACGATCATAAGACAAGAAATGAGCAATAGGATGTTGAGTACATATTCTCTTACCTCGACGAAGAACAATAAGAAAATCATTTGGATGTGTCGAGGAAGAAGGAAAAGCTAGATCCGCCGACCTAGAAGAAGGAGCAAGGCCATAAGAAACAACATGCCTATCGTGAGATCACCGATATACTTGCAATGGAGGATTAGGAGGAGGACTAGGGAGAAAGGAGATGGAACCATAGAGGGAGACACTGGCATCGGGAGAGTAGGAAAGGTAGAAAAACGCTCCTCCTCACGACAAGAGATAAGGTCAAAAGATAAACTTTGACCTGAAGAGGAAAAGAAGGAAGTATACTAAAAAAAGGTAACACCAGCACTGACAAAGTAGCAGCGAGTCATGAAACAATAACATCAATAGCCTTTTTTAGTATGGGAGTACCCAAGAAAGACACACTTACGAGTCCTAGGAGACAATTTATCCTGAGTCAAGAACATGGACAAAGACAACACAACCAAACACACGAGGAGTAAGTGCAAAAGGAAGACGAGCAGGATATAGGATAGAGAAAGGAGACTTATTACCTAACCCAATAGAAGGCACCCGATTAACAAGATAATAAGCGGTAAGAACTGCATCACCCCAAAAATGCTTAGGAACATGCATATTAAACATCATAGTGCGAGCAACATCGAGTAAAGTACGACGTTTCCACTCGGCAACTTCATTTTGCTGGGAAGTATGAGCACAACTAGTTTAATGTATAATACTCCTAGCAACACAAAAAGAATGCATAACATGCTGAGTATATTCCAAAGTATTATCTGAACGAAAAATTTTAACACGCTTATTAAATTGAACAAAAATCTCATTATAAAATTAAAGAATAATAGTAGGCAATTCAGATCGTTCTCTCATAAAAAATAACCAGGTCATTCGAGAATTATCATCAACAAAAATAACAAAATAATGAAATCCATTCAAAGTAGAAGTGCGACAAGGTCCCCAAATATCCATATGAACCAAATGAAAAAACTCAAACTCACGGCCATGAGTACTACTAGGAAAAGTGCTACAATAATGCTTGCCCAATTGACAAGCTTCACACTTTAAACAAGACATAGAACTCTAAGAAGGAATAGCATGCTTTAGTCGAACCAATGATGGATGACCCAAGCGAAAGTGCCACTGGAGAGGCGAAACTGCACCAGTCAAAACAGATGAACAAGGAGAGAATGAGCCACCAGAATCCAGAAAGTATAAGCCGTTCTTCTCATGCCCCGAACCAATCTTCTTCTTGGTCTTTAGATCCTAAAAAATACAAGAGGTAGGAGTAAAAAGAATTTCACATTGCAAGGCCTTTGTCAATTGACTAACAAAAGCAAATTAAATGGAAAATTAGGAACATAAAGACTTAAAGGTAAAGATAAGGACGAGATGGGATGAAGAACACCTTTACCGTGAACAGGCTGAGAAGAACCATCAGCTAACACAATATTATGATCAACAGGAGTCAAGTCAGAAAAACAAGAGGAGAAACTAGAGATATTGTTGTTAGCACCAGAATCAATAACCCAAGGAACAAGAGAAGAGGCTACATATGCAAGATTACTTGAATGAGCTAAGGTAGATGTAGAATAAGAAGGTTGAGCAGAAGAAAAAACAGTGCGCAAATGCTAGACAAGATACTCGCCAAGCTGAGGTCTAAGTGCATCACGAGAACCAAAGGTAGAGTTGGTAAAGGAAAGGAATTTATGACCAGGAAGTGGCTGTACGAGAGTCGATGCAAGATCATCACTAACCTAATTCACATAGCTCAGCTTACCGAATTTCTAGTAACAATACAGTTTAGTATGATTATTACCCCACAATAATCACATTTCCTATCACTACGTCCATTAGAACGACCACCTCCACGTGGTCCACCACGAAGACTACGACCTCCACGAAAACCACCACGGCCACCACTATTAGAAATCAAGGCGGTAGAATCCAAAGATGAAGGAGTAGGGCCAGGCAAAAGAGAAGAATTATTCCCCAGTGAGGACTGCAACAAGCAAGAATACACATTGGCAACGGTAGGTAAGGTCTCAGTGGCAAGAATCTGATCTTTAAACCCACGAAGATCAGAGTCTAGACCATACAATAGAGAAGCTATCATAAACTCCTCCCAGTAACTTTTCTGTAACTTTTTTGCTACTCCAAATCAGTCGTAAGAGGCCAATACTATAATAATTGATCACATAAGCTCTTAAGAGCACTATAGTACACTGCTAATGATTTCCCTGATTGCTTAGTAGTGAAAATCTGTTCGTAAAGCTTATAAACACGGGAAACATTACTCTTTTAGGAAAAAGACTCTGAAATAAAATCCCAAATCTTCTTGGAAGAATCACAAAACTCAACGGTGGCAGTAATATGGGGTTCCATACTGTACCATAACCAGTCCATAACAGCCAAATCTTCACATATCAATCTTCATAGGTCGGATTAGTCAAATCAAGTGGATTATCTGTTATGTACTTCAATCGACGCTTATTGCGCAAGTAAACTTGAACTGAATGTGCCCAAGACATATAGTTCACACCATCTAATTTCCTTGAAGTGATACACTTAGGGGAATCATCATCCTTAAGTGGTGGGAGTTTTATCACAGCCGTAGTTGTAGACTTCTCTTCAGCCATCTCTAACAAGATACTATACCAAATTATCAATTAACAAGCCAACTTCTGAAAACCAATCTCAGAAGACCACAAGTCTCACAACTCAACAACCATAAAACACAAGGCAGCCACTGTGTATTCAAAAAACCAGAAACCTATCCCAGCCACTGTAGACTTTGAGAAAACCAAAAAACAACAACCAAAAAAATCTCAAAAATTACCAGAAAAATAGAGAAACCATCCAAGACAAGAAAGGAATGCAACCATGTCTTCCTTCACAGTGCCAAAGCCCCAGAAATCCATTCAACGATGTATTCATAGCAATACACAAGCAACGGAAGACAACTGAAGGAAAACAACACCTCCTAAGGTCTAGTCGGCACCCATAGTACCCAATCCCACCAACAAGAAGTTCTCAAAAAGCCCACAAGAACATATCCAAAAAATAGGGTCTAAATGTCTAATCGAGCGAAAATCAAAGGAAAATAGAAAAATCATACCAGATGGTATCAAACAATCAAATAAAGGGTACCATAATTCTCAGAAAAATAGGGCGAGCCAAGGGAGAGAGTTGTCGGTCACCGAAGGTCGTCCCAATGCTGAAGTCATCGACCGGCAACTGACGTCAGGGGTCGATGACGTCAGCACACCATAGTTATTTGTCGAGGTCCTCTAGTGACGGTATGCAAAGAAAACAATCCCAAGTATGTTTTGATTCTGCTCTAATACCAAGTTGGGTAATAGATTTAGGGTTTAAGTGGAGAAGAAGAAAGAAGAAGAGAGAAAGAAGAGAATGAGAAAGAGAAGAAAACCAAGTGGGAATATGAGTTAGAGAGCCAAATTAGTTTTCTCTAACCCTATCAGCCCTTATTATATTAATAGTTAAGAAGTTACAAAGTGCCCTTGTAACATATGCAAAATAATATAAGAACAATGCTAACACCTCTGTTTATAGAAAAGTGAAGGCCAAGGTATTTCCCTAAAACTTGTTATGCATGAGGCTATTTCTTGACGAAATTTGACTCTTTCAAGTTTCAATGTTCTTATTTCTCAATTGGGCAATCTTCTCTGGACTGGGATTTGCTCAAGTTGAGGGGATTAACTGGATGCTCAAGTTGCCAGTCGGATTTTTGCCACGTAGACGATTGAATCTTCAACAGCTAGGATGAGAAGCCTTGACCCTATGCAGAGAAGCCTAACGGCGTTAGCTGGGATGGAAGTGAAAAAATAAAACAGTGCCGTTTTATTTGCAAAAACAAAACAAAAAGGTGGGGAGGGAGGGAGCATCTAGATCTGGATTAGGCCTCGTCGATCGGATTCCCCGGCTTGTTTGTGCTCAAGCTGCTAATGCCAATCCGCTTTACCTCCATTACAAATCGGGGAGGACGGAATTCAAATCCATAAAGGCTAACAAGACTTTCGCCTCAGCCATACAGATAGGTGATCCTGTTTCTATAGATAGAGCTATTTATGCTCTCAAAAACTCAAATGGGATTGTCAGAGGAGGCGACGGAGGAAGAATTGATGGATTCCATGGCGCAAGTGGATTCCACCGGCATGCTCATATATCCTCATACTGGGGTTGCATTGACGTCGTTGATTAAACTTAGGAATAGTGGGGTTATAGGGCCGACGGACAGGACAGTGGTGGTGAGCACAGCTCATGGGCTCAAGTTTACGCAGTCCAAAATTGACTATCACTCCAAGTTGAGAGAGAGAGAGAGAAGAAGAAGAGGAGGGATTCGAAAACAGATCTGGATGCTCCCTCCCTCCCCACCTTTTCGTTTTGTTTTTGCAAATAAAACAGCACCGTTTTATTTTTTCATTTCCGTCCCAGCTAACGCCGTTAGGCGTCTCTGCACATGGTCAAGGCTTCTCATCCCAGCCGTTGAAGATTCAATTGTCCACGTGGCAGAAATCCAACGGCAACTTGAGCATCCAGTTAATCCCCTCAACTTGAGCAAATCCCAGTCCATCTTCTCTTGTATGGCTGTTTTTTTTTCCTCCCTCTGTTAAGGTTTCCTCATTGGATGAAGGTCATTTGCAAGAGATGTGGAATTTTAAGGCAGAGAAAGTAAACGAGGCTATTTAATCATGAAGTTCTACAATCTGTGAAGGCAAGATGGATTTCTCATTCATTATAAACCTTCTGAATGGATTATGTATGATCTTATACTGTAAATGGCATCTCTTGACCTTACAATATGAAGAATTATTAATCCTCAAATCTATACTACTATAGAAAGGAAACTCTCTTTGCTTATATTTTTAGGAGTCAGCACAAAAATTTTGTTAATTTTTTTTTTTTCCCTCAAAATCCTTGATATATAAGTGTCATCACAACCGAAAAAGCAAGGCTAGACAATAAGTAAATGAACTAAAGGAGATAGAGTGAATGAGTCACACTAATCATAGACAGGGATGGCACAAAAATCATATTTCGACAGAACAATCACATATTAACACTACTGTTACTATTTCAGGACTGATTTAGATAAGCAAATGAACTAAAAGAGATAAAATGAATGAATCACACTAATAACAGACAGGGATGGCACAAAAATCATATTTCAACAGAACAATCATAATTTGACTCCTGTTACTGTTTAACGACTAATTTGGTAGATTAGTTCCATTTCAATTTGAACTTTACGAAACATCAAATAGACAAGTACACTTTGATTTTTAGAAAATGTCACTATTGTAGGATCATCTGTGGTGCACCTTCCATCAATTTTTTTTTTTTTTTTTTTTGGATAAGAAACAAATCCTTCCATGAATTTTTTTCAGTCACCAGTCAAAGTGTTTTATATCTTACATAGCATGCAGGTTGCTAAGTCATTCCACTGATAATGCAGGGATTAGCTAGCAATTTCATTTGCCCTTTTGAGGAATGATTAAACAAACCCTCTGAGCTGGATTCGTATTGTTGCTAACTTGCTATAGGTAATTCAATGAAGTAGAGGAATGTGTGCCTGAGAGCACACTTCTCAAAGGCACCCATATTACCCTTGACTTGATCGTTGACTCTAAAATGCATGTTAATGATTAGTAACTTTTAATTGAGGGATTCAAGAATTGTAAGATGACTTTATATTCATTAAAAAATTTACATATTTATTCACTTCTTGATTTTGTAAATTTGAATTTAGCATTATTAGGAAAATATAACTGCCATCCCATGTATCAATTCTATTTTGTGGATGCCATCTGCAATTTATAAAAATAAAAACAGCAGCAATGCCATTGGATCAATCGGTTATTTGCTATATGCATTGATTAAAAGAGAATTGTGCACATAATGAAAAAAAGAAAAAAGCTTAACATGCTGTGCAAAAATTAAAAATATAGTTAAGAAGGCTAACAATGGACAAAGAGGTTAACGAACCCAAATCAACTTTAGATCCATCTAATTGGAGGAAGGGTAACTAAGCCCACATAGAAAAAGAAAAATAATACAGTAAGACTATTTGTGTGAGAGGCCAAAGTAGATTGGTCAAAATTTTGACGAAACAAGCAGGAAAATTGAAAATTTCCACAGAAAAACTGCACTAAGATTTCTTTAAGAAAAAAAAAAATATATATATATATATATATATATGCCCAAGCATGCATTAGTAAAGCCCAATAGCTAAATTAGACTAACTTCAACAAGAGGTATTACTTGTAATGGTAATGAAGAAAAGCATTAAGGATAGCAGACTCAAAAGATGATACGTAGAGAGAGCATTAAGAATACCAGACCCAAGAGATGATGAAACAGAGGTGAAAATGTCCATGTTCAAGATTCCAAGGGTCTACGATCTTATGTTCTCTTCATTCCTCAATTCCCGACTTGCTAAAATAAAATAAATCCATAGACTGAACAATTATTAACCAAAACTAGACATGGATTGCAGATTTTGAAGTTCAATTACAAAACTAAAACACAAACTCACAAAATTCCCTTGGAAAGAGCCATGGAAGAGTTGTGAATTTCTTCTTTCATGAATACTCAGAGAAAATAAAACATTAAGAATCAGTAAGGGCAAGAAGATAAGTCAAAATTTGTACAAAGAAAAGTAACGAATGACAAAATACAAGAAGTTAAAGTGATTAACCTGTACAAGTTTTAAGGCCTAGTAATTAACAAATGACAAAGACAACTAGTTTTAAAAAAAAGGCATCACCATCAGCAATGATACTCCTCGATTTCATCTTTCCATTTTGTTTTTATCCTAATAGAATAATTGAACTTTAGACAATAGGTATGGAGAATAAGCTCAAGGTATAGATGGTGCTTTCAGTGATTACAGAATCAGTAATTAGATATTGAAATATATATTTAGAACCAGCCTGTGTTTGATATTCAACAACTTCATGGTGAATTTGATCATGCCAAGACTAGGCTCCTCTTGAGTGAGGTAAGATTTTATGCTTGGAAATGATAATAATTTCCATTGAAAATGTGAAGAAAATTTTACAAGAGAAAGAGAGATGCTTAATACATGTATTCTTCTTTCTCCATTTTTTTTTTTTTTTTTCCTTTTGGGGGTGCTAATTGAGGGTAACATGGGGAAGGGGGAAAGTCATTATTCTTTCACATTCTTGTTCATTAATATCAATATATCATATCGACTGAATAAGGCGCTTATTTTTTACTTGTGCAGCTGTTCTCTTACCCATTCCTTGCTCAAAAAATAGATGGAGTATATAATAACAAAACAAACCACTCAGGTTGACAGTGAAACCAGTGATCCTATGTGCCTCATAGGAATAAATTCATATGGTACTGTTCATGCCAAAAGGGTAATTAAACCTGGAAAATTCTAAGACAGTCAAGATGGAGGATCTTTGTTTAAAGGATAAATTGCATTTAAGGGTCTAGAGTTTGGGGTAAGTTTCACTCAAGGGTCCCAAAGTTTAATTGCATCAATTTGGTACCCAAATTATTAGTTGAGTTTCAATTTAGGGTCTGACGTCAAAACCATTAGTTGACCAGACGGAAATTTTGCACATGATGTGCATGTGACTGAATTAAAATCATATTATTCCTATTTTACCCCTCACCCTTAAATCCATTAGGGAGATAATGGTGAGTTTTCCCGTCTGCGCAGAGGAACAGCCATGATTTCTGCTTGGGAGATAAAATCCATTAGGGAGATAAAATCCTTCCTGCGTTTCCTCTCATCAAGCCTGCCAAGAAGTTCACAATCATTGGCAAATTGAAAGAAATCGAACTGCATAATGTAAAGGCTATCTTAAAAAATAAAATACTCTGAAGTATGTGGTATAATATATATTACCTACACCACCCGCCGGCACACCATTTTTTCCGGCGATGAAGCATCCAAAAAATAAAAAGAAAAAGAAAAAAGAAACAGCAGCCACATAATGAACAGAAATGGGAAAAACCAACCATTCTCCAGCGATGAAGATCTCAACGACCATTCTCCGGCGATTTCTCCATCGCCTCAAAATCAATCTCGCCTGCGACCATTCTCTCTCACCGACAACGACACACCGATGACGGCTTCATCCCCAACCACGGACCGTCATCCACGTCTGCCGCTGACGCTCTCTCTTATTCTCTGGCCGCAGATGACGCCATTGATTTGGGAGTGTTACCATGGCACACCATTTTTTCCGGCGATGAAGCCAAAAAAAAAAACACACACACACACAAAAACAATACAGCAACCGCATCAAAGGCCACAAAGATTGAAATCGAAACCCAAGCGTCGATGGCAGTGAAGATCAACCTCCGTCGTTGACCCTTCCTTACCCATACCATGATCGCCATCCATTTTCGTGCAGGGAAAATAGAAAAAGAAACCCTCATCTCCTCCTCAAATTTGGCGACGGCAAGGGTATGGAAGGAGAAGGACGGAGGCATGGGGGCGTGGAGGGAGAAGAACAGAGATAGAAAGAGACGAGAAAACCGAGAGAACAGAGATGAGATGAGAGAAAATGATGTAGGTTTGAGAGCACGAGCTAAACGACATCGTTTTTTTTTGGGGCATTACAGTCGTTTCAGAGTTGCTGTTAACGCCATTTTTTATTTTTGATCAATGCTGATGTTGGATACTAAATTGACGCAATTAAAATTTGAGACCCTTGAATGAAACTTACCTCAAACTCTAGACCCTTAAATGTAATTTACCTCGTTTAAATAACTTCTTTGTGATTTTGACCTCTGACCCTGTGGTTCTTTGATTTATCCCAATGCAAGTTACACTAACAATGTGAAAGCAGTTATAAGGCTGGACCAGACTTGGAGGAATAGTATAATGTTTAACATATGACAGTAATAGGAAGGTTAAAATTGCCTCTTGTTGTAGAAAAATGAGGCAAAGGCCAAGGTATCCCCCTGAAACTTGTCATGCATGAAGGTAAATTTCTTGACAAATTTTGACTCTTTCAATATTCTTAATTGGGCAATTTTCTTTTGTTTAAGGGCTGCCTTTTTTCTTTTCATTTTTTCCCTCCCTGTTTTGCAGGTTTGCTCACTGGATGAAGGGCTCATTTGCAACAGAGGTAGAAGCTAGAGGCAGAGACGGAAAACATGGCAATTTCATCATAAAGTTACACCATTTGCACAGGCAAGATGGACTTTTCATTATAAACCTTCTGAATAGGTTATGATCTAAGACAATAATAAGAACTACTAATTCCTAATCTATACTACTACATAAAGGAATCTGTGCTGCTTAAATCTTTAGTAGTCAGCACAAAAAATTTTTTCCTCAAAAACTTTGACATAAGTCTCACCTCAACAGGAGAAGCAGGGTTGGACAAGTAAATGAATTAAAAGAGAAGTGAATGAGTCACACTAACCATAAACAGAGATGGCCCAAAAATCAAATCCTCCAAAACTCATATTCTGATATAACAATAATATTTTGACTTCTTTTACTATCTAATGGTTAATTTAGTGGATTAGTTGTTCTATTTCATGTTGAAGTTCATGAAACATCAAACAGATAAGTACTCCAGGAACATTGATTGCACTCTAGAACTAGAACGCTAGATGCAACACTTCAATATTTGGCAAATGCCAGCATTGAAGGATCATCTGCGGTGCACCTTCCATCAATTTTTTTCAGTCACTAATCAAAGTGCTTCACATCTTAAGAGGGCTAATAATGGACATATTGAACAAAGAGCTAACAAGCTGTGTAAAAATAAAGTTAAGAGGGCAAATAATGGACCAAATAAAAAAAAAAAAACTCATCAGTGAAGCCACACAGCTAAATTCAAACCAACTTGTATTGATTAATATAATCAAAGTGCACTTATATGTAATTCTATACAAAAATGAGCCCAAATTAGATTCAAGGGAGTCTCACATTATTTGAAGATACCACTTAGCTTAGGGGACATAGTACAAGAGCCTTGAGTTTGAAACCAGCCTTCAAGCTAACCCACTAAACATCTAACCATTACCTAGCACAAAAAGGGAAAAAATGGAAAGAGGAAGTCTCAAATTAATTACATTTCCTCTTTGAGTACAACGCATATGAATATAAACTAGATATATATTGATTTTAAGGATTAGGACTGGTGTCATCATCACCACAAGGTTTAGTCTTGAATTTGCAGAACCCAAAACCAGAACACTCCATCTGCCTAAATTTCAGTAGCAAGAACAGCACAATGCCACACCCAAACCCCAATGCAGCACTAGACCCTGTCAATGAAACAGCACCAGTAACCAACATTACAAATGACTCTTCCTTTGTACCCATATCTCTTGAAGCCATAGTCAGCTCAATCCCAGCAAACAGCAAAAGCACCCCAAGAATCCCAATAGGGAATTGACCCAATATTCTCACAAACGAATTCCCAAAAGCCAACCCAAGAATCAGTTTCGCAATCCCCAAAAACACCACCGACGCACCGCTCCGCCCACCGAACCGGTACTGCCCGGCAAGCCCACCGGCGCCATGGCAAACCGGCATTGCCCCGAACCAACACCCAACTAAATTCATAATTCCAACACTAACTGAAACCGCCATCGCCGATACTTCGTTTTCTGGGAACAAATCAGCTGACAGTTTACACACTGCGATGACAGAATTCAAAACGGATAGTGGAATTTGTGGTATTGCGCCTTTAATAAATCCGATTTTCCAATCTTCCCACGTGAATTTCACCAAATGTATGCTGGACGGACCGAATTGAAGATCCTTGAAAATCGAAGGATCGCGAAGAAAACAGAGTACCAACCCGAATACAAACACTATGAGAGCCGCCGGAATTGCGGATAAAATCTGCAGCCTCCGCCGTACACGGCGTGTGGAACGATCACGGGGAAGGTGGTCGTCGTCATCATCTTCAGGTGAATCGCCAGAGCCTGTAGTTAAAATAAGGAAAATAGTAGCACCGATGGCAACAACGAGACCGTCGAGGCCGAGCCAAGACCGGGAAGTACCCGATTTTCCGGTGGCGAAATCTTGATTGTATCGGATGTATTTGATGGCGGAGAAGGCGAAGGAGAGGCCCTGGGAGAGCTGGACGCCGCGGACGACGGGGAGAGGGAGGAAGCGGTAGAGGAATGACATGAGGCCGGTGGCGCCGAGGAGGAAAACGACGGAGGCGGTGGAGATGCCAGCTGTGATGATTTGGGGGACGGTGAGGTGGTCGGAGACGGCGACGGCAGCGATGGACTTCATGGGTTGGACGGGCATGGGGATGCCGAAGAGGAAGCCGGTGGCGATGTTGTAGAGGGCGGTGAAAATGAGGGTGGTGCCGAGGTCGAGGTGATTGACGAGGGTGAGGGCGAGGACGATGGGGATGTAGGTACCCAGGTCGCCGACGGAGCCGGAGAGCTCAGAGGAGAGGGTGGTTTTGAGGCGGAGGTGGCGGCGCCACCACCACCCCCTCTGGTGGGGGAGGAGAGGGGTGGTCGTCTGGTGTGAGGATGGCTCTTCTTCCATGTTTGTGGGGTGGTGTTGACTGCTTGGTGAGTTTGTTTATTGAGGCTCTCCTTCCATCCAGCACTCGTTGATAGAAGCACCGTGCATTGGGTTGTAACCTATGTATTGGGTTGTACTCTTTGGATTGGTTCAGTATACCTCATATCTTATTAATGTATAAGTATAATTTTTAATATAAATATTAATATAAATTATATCTACATGTGCTTACCTAATCATCATCTCTCTTTTTATTACGGAGTAATTTTTATGTGTTTAAGTATTCTCATTTTATTCGTATTTCTATATTCACCCTTACCTATATTTTGTTAGTGGCAAATATTTTTGTATTTGATTTTTTTTATTAGTTTTTATATTTATTTAGTTTCTTTATTTATGTATCATTTTTTATATTATTATCTTAGTAATTTGTTCCTTATTTACTTATTTATTTCTTTGTTTGTTTTATTATTTCTATGTGTTTAAGTATTTTCCATTTTATTCATATTTCTATATTTATCTATTTCTCTAGTGATGGATTTTTCCATATTTGATTTTTTTATTATTAGTTTTTAGATTTATTTAGTTTCTTTATTTGTGTATTCCCTTTTTTATATTGTTACCTTCGTAACTTGTTCCTTATTTATTTGTTTATTTATTTATTTATTCATTTGTTTTATTATTTCTTTATTTATTTGTTTAATTTGATTATATCATAATCTGCGTGTTACTATTATTGTTTCATGTTTTAAGATTAAACCTATTTAAGTATCTATTTAATTATAGCCAATAAATATGTGTGAGGGCCGGTTTCCAACTAGGCATTTTCGAGTACCTAATATCTTTTCGATAGTATACCCTAATTCTGAACCAAAACTGGAATCTCTAATTTTGACGAGGTAGACTCTGCAAGGATCAATCAATTTTCGAAACTATAATCGGGTGGAGACTTCTCTCCGCACTGCCCTTGTTGATTAGTCCCAAACCACGAAATTTAAGAGATGGCACTCACAAGTATGATGTAATGACTGAAGGACTACAATGGCTTTTGGTGACCGAAGGCTATAGGATTTTTTGGTTTTTCCCATGGTATGATCCTCTCTTGTGACTGTAGAGTCGAGATTTGAACCTTTTGTTTTTTTGTTTTTTCTTTTTTTTTTTTTACTATGCTATTTCATCCACATTCTCTTATCAATCCATATGTTGCAGTTTCTCTTTATTTTATACTAGGCCCCACATGATTACTTTCATTTATACACTTTTGACACATAAGTGGGTGGTAAAGGTGAGTGGCAAAAGATGGGTGAAGTAGCTTTTTTTATTTTTATTTTTTTTGCTATGAAAAAAAAAAGTTTCAAATTCTTACATCATGCATGCAGTATTATTTTTGGCCTTTGCTGAAAAAATAAGTTTAAATCACAAAAATCAACATTAATTTGGAAACATAATTTGGGATTAGTAACATTTTTCTTATAGGAATTTACTCGCATGTAAGACTGTTTGGCTTGTCTAGTAAGGCCGGACAATGCGAACTTATATTTGATTGTTTAAATAGTTCGCTACCAAGAGTGAAGCCACCTTAGGCTTAGGGGGGCAATCGCCTCCCCTCATTTTCTTTCCTAAAAATATTTTATAGTTTAATTTTTCTTGAAATTTTACATTTACCTTCTCAAAATTTTTTCAAAATCCTTTAAACTATGTTTGGATAAGGAATGTCTAAATAGAATTCTTCTTTGAAATGGAATTTTTAAAATTTTTAAAAGAAAATTACTTGTAAAAATTTTACAAATTTCATCTCAAATACAAATTCCACTTAAAAATTCCTTATCCAAACATAGCATAAATTTTTCTTTCCCACCCTCTCATTTTTTTTTTTTTTTGTCCCTGTAAAGCTATAATCTTTTTCACAATCTCTCATTATATACAATGTTTAGGACCTCATGGAGGACAATTGCAAATGTATTGCATCGAAATATAATTATAGAATTTTGTAATTTTTTTCACCTCAAAATTATAAGATAAATGAACTGCTTAGGATGATATTAATCCTTTTGAACACAAAACTTACTAAATACTTATTTGTACTCGATTTGTCACTTGGAACCAAGCCCTAGGCCCTTGGGTTGGCTGTTGTCTTGGATTGCATGCTTATGGAAGATAGAATAAGGGGGCCCTCTTAGCAGCCAACCAAATTCGGACAAAATGCCTAAACGTCTCATGTAGGTGAGGTGAGTGGGATTTTGACTCACAGCCCCTTACATATATGAAAAGCCATTGACAGATGCGGCTTTTCGGATACATGGAAGATATATGCGGCTCGCTGGCAGCCTGGCTCGTCACAGATTTGTTGAGGTACTATATCAAGAGGAGAGGAGAGGTCACTACGAGGGCTTTTTCATGGGTGTTTGGATGAACTCTCTCCCTCATTTTAAATTGTATTGCATGAGTATCAAAACATACATCCTTCTCGTGGATAAAAGACTCCCCAAGATCTCACAATCTCACATGCAAAATCTTGAAAAATTTCATCAAAGATATCATATTGTTCAAATCAAAATTTGATGTTATCTCTCATCTAACCGTGTTTGATTAGAATTCTTTAACTTTGAGCAGAGCATGTGGACCCATTTTAACAAAATTTTGGCTTAAATTGTAAGAGTAGAACCATCACAATGTGATAATTAAGCTTATTCAATTTGATAGGCTTGCTATGTTTTACATAAGATCTCAAACTCTGAGATGATTAGATGTCTTTCTTTTTCCTTTTTCTTTTTCTTTTTCTTCTAAACATTTGATAGAATTAACCTTAGACCTAAACCTTATAATATCAACGAATGGATATCAATATATCTTTATAAATTTGAATTCAAGATAATTCACTTAATAAATAAAGATAATACTATTGGGCTAACATGTCACTGACTAAAATGATTAGACGTATGTTTAGAGTTACAGAAAAATGACTATGATGATGAGTGGAGATATATCGAAGAGTGTGGCCTTTGCTAGTTGACTCACCTAGCCCAATTGTCCAGGCAACCTTGAGCCTGCCATTCAGTCAATAGTGGCAGACCACTTCAGCTCTTACATCGAAAATCTATGCTCCTCCCAACTTCATGATGGTTGACTAGTTTTCTTTTATTGGCTGAACCCAATTTGATCATTTAGGCCCTAAGATCAAGTTGAACTAAGGTAAATCTATGTATATGCCATGAAATTCGATGATCACCTTGGCCCAACCCAACCCATGGTCACCCCAATCTAAGCCGATTTTGCGGTGGGGATAATGGGGAACCAAATGGTTTTGGGTGTACTTGGTGCATAAAGGGACTTTTGGGTTGCTTTTGTCTATGTGTGTATTTGATTTCAAACTTAAATGATTGAAAGAAATCATTGTTTCTTTGGTTTTGAATCGTCTAAGGAGTCTAAAAGATTCAATTATGACCGTTTGTTTTGTGACCACGAAGCTTCGTATTAAAACAAGCTTAACACCATCAATGATTTAGTAGTAAATTCATCAATGATCTTGACTCAAATTGCTTCCTCATCAACTTGGTGAAAACATTTTCAAATTTTACCCCCCCCCCAAGAAAAAAAGAAAGGAAAAAAAATTGAAATCCTAATAAAAATATTGGGTAATATACTGATATACCTTTTTTTTTTTTTTTTTAATTACCCAAATTGGATATCACACATTACTCTAATTAGTTGAATTGTAAGACGAGATAGGATTTTTTTTTTTTTTTTTTTTTTTGGGGGGGGGGGGGGGGGTGGGTTGTGGGGCTGCAATGTACCCCATCACCCAAAAAAATAATTAAAGAAGAAGCACAATATAGGGAGTGATGAGATTATACACACCATTGGGAAAAAGGCTGAAACAAGTAGAATAAACTTTTTGTGAAATGCTCATGACATATGTGGGAGAGCACCTTTTAAAAAGGCTTGACTTACCATTTAAATGTACTAAGTCTGTTAGGTTTCATTGAAATCATGTCACACAAGAAAAAGAATATGACTTTCACTCTCTTATGGACTCTCTTATTAAATCAAGTGAAGATTAATAGATATAACACCTAGACCACCTTTTAGAGATCTTTTCTATCTGCCTAAGCAATTACAACTTCCTAGATGAACAACTAGGATGCCTAGCCACATAACATTAGAACGACAAATAAGTTAATATTGAGCTATCCTAGCAATTAAATGGTCATTTTTTTCCCCCTTCCAAGTACTAAATGACAAACATAATATACAATCATTCTATGACAAGTGAATTAGTAGGAAAAAGTTGAATGCTTCTTCTACAGTTATTTAAATCTTAGGATGAGATATAATGTCCACGTATATTACCCTCTAACTTAAATGATATCTTTTATTAAAAAATGCATGCTAACATAGCAATTATATGGCATAAGGACCCAAATCACCTTCTTTTTTTTTTTGGGGGGGGGGGGGGAGTTGTTAGGAACCCGAATAACTTGTACAGTCCTTTTTCAAAATGTTAGAGGGTAATTCCGTCTTTCAAAGGATATACTAATCAAATGCAAGCAAGACTTTCATGAGGAGTGGCTATTGTTGTGGGGACAGCCAATGTAGCCGTTACATCTCCCACCGTTTTTCCAACGTGGCATCCAAATTTGAAATACCATAATCCTTTAAGACTTCAAAAGAGAAAAAAAAAAAATCGAATTCGACCGTTAGCTTCTTCCTCAACAAAATACACCTCTCTGTTCCTCTTCTACACCAAGACTTCTTTTTTCCACAGAAGAAGAGGAATTCACTGCCAATGGCGGCCGATATCTCCTTCACGGAAGAAGAGATGGCGATCGACGAGGGCCTCGGGTACCCCAAAGCATACGCGAAGCTGTGTCACGATCGTGGACTCGGTCCGTACATCCATGGTCCTCCTTTCACTTTCACACCCTATGCATTGCAACCACATGAGGTAAGGAGAGGCCCACCTTCTTAATTTTACCTCACCGTTTGGTTTCCGAGAATAAGGGAGGAACAGAAAAGAAAAATAAAACTATTGAAGTTTATTTCTTGTGTTGCTTATTGTTTCCACAACTGAAACTCTCAGCTCAGGTAAGCCAGCTAGTTGGAACCGAAAAGAAAAATAAAACTTCGAATTTTGTATCTTGCTTTTTGTTTCCAGAACTGGAACTCTCAGCTCAAGTAAGCCAGCTAGTTTGATTAGGCATAACTGAACGATTACCTTACATTTTCTCAGCTACCAAACAGAGAATTTACTTGTCGTTCACCTTCCCCCACTCTTCCGCTGTCATCTGATATTGAGAAAATATTGTGGTTTTCAGAGATTTTGGTTGAATTATATGTTCTGAACATGGGTTTGCTTGAATTTTCACCATCATGGGTTTTGCCTCTATATCTGTAATTCTGAGAAGTCATTTGTTTTGTCTGAAATTCTGGTTTTTGCTTTGTTATCTGTATTTTGTACCTAATGTTTTGGAATGCGATTTCTGGAAATGAAATATGTTTTCCTTCTTGAGAGCTCTGATTTCCTCTCGTTTTTTGGAACGTTGGTGTTTGTGAATATATTTGGCTTTCAGGGTTTGAGAGCAAGGGAATTTGACCAGATGTTTCCAATTATCGATCCGAAAGCAAAACCTACCACCAAGCCCAAGCTCTTCGTCAGTCTCCTGTGGAAGCAACTCAACCACCTTGGGTAACGTTTTTTTTTTTTTTTTTTTTTGGCCAAGACCTTGGGTAACTACATGAATTATGTAGTTATAGCTTTCAAAATTGTACAAATTCTTAAACTTCTCAAAAACTCAACTGCATGAATTTTTGTTGCTGTCTAAAACTTAGGAATGCTGGTTTTGATCCTGAAATATTTCGAGTAGACCCATACTGGCAATGTTCTGTACTATCACGCTGATTCGGCTTCTCCTCTTGCTTGGGATGTCGACCATTGGTTTCCTTGCTCAAGTAATTAATTTATCAGTTTATCACCATTCTCTCTCTCCTCTCTCTCTCTCTCTCTCTCTCTCTCTCTGCATATTTACATATAATGATTGGTGGTTTTATTGATGAAACTGCAGGGGGAGGATTGACTGTTCCAAGCAATTTGAGGATATTACAGTGGCAAGTGTGCAAGAAAAAGCATAGGAAGCTTGAATTTCTTGTTCCATGGTGGGATCTTCAATTGGGTATCTCCATAAACCAGTTCTTGTCCATCTTTGCTTCTGCAAACTCGGATTTCAGGTGGGCCTTTTCCATTTCTACCTTTTCAATTCAAAAAACAAAGGGGAGGTGTTAATTTTGTGTAATTTCATATTTTGGCAGGCACAGGGCATTCTCACTGCTGTTCTCTGAAGGTGAAAATGAAGAATTAAATGCTTCACAGACAGTAGAATCACATACTTTTCCGCAGCATTTCATTGAATCTAAACAACAAGTGGGCCTTGCTCCGGCCGCCAGTTGTTTTATCTCAAAGGGAATCTCATGATGCTTCATCGGTTCTGAAATATCTCGATTTTAATAGGCAACTAAGGCCGAACTCCCCTCTTGGTTAGTACAAGACCAAATACTTTTCACCTTTTTTTTTTTTTTTTCCTTTCTAAACACTTCTAAGTCTCATAAAATGACTATTTCTTTTTTCCCATTTGTATGTCACAGCCGCAAGAAAATTGAAACCTAGTATCTCCAAAGAAAATGAAATTCCAGACATGGTTGCGAACCCATATCAAGCCATTGTCATGGCTAGAGATTCCCTGAAACAAAGAGAAGAAACTGTAAAGATGCAGGAAGAAATACAGAAATTGGATGATGAAGTCAATGAAATGAAGCACAAGAATGAGGAAGAAAAGATCGCTCTTCAAGACTTGGAATTGGTGCTAATAAAACGTAGGAGACGGGCTGAAAAGTGCAGGCGGCTAGCAGAAGGCACAATCTTCCTATAGGACTATGCTAGAGAAGATGATTAGAGATGCTATGCACCAGTAAGTTTATTATTTCCACATATTCTCAATAACATTACCGTTACCTATTTGTTATATATAGTGATCAAATTTCTGCATTGTTCTTTGTAGGAGTGTCATTTATAAGGAACAGGTGAGATTAAACCAGGCTGCAGCTAATGCTCTCATGGCGAGGCTTGAAGCACAGAGAGCTATATGTGATGCCTCAGAGAAAGAACTTCACAGAAAATTTAGACAAAGAGATGAGATTGAGAAACAAATAAGGCCCGAATGGGAGCAAGCAAGGAAGAGATCAAGAATGGATGATACGTTATTTGAAGAGAGAGATGATAAAACTCTTCTGTGTTTACATGGAAGCAGACCCAGGACACCGAGATCAAGAATGGATGATGCCTCATTTGACGAGAGAGATGGTAAAACTGTTCTGTCTTTACCAGAAATGAAGCCCACGCCTATACACAAGGAACTGAGAGTGTTCCTAGAAGAGGAGCAAAAGGCATCTGAAGCTGCTTTATCCCTGAACGAAGAGAGAAAGCAAGAAATAACTGAACAGGAAGAGAATGAACCTGTGATGGATATTGCCAGTGAGAAGCCTAGGAATTTTAACAAATCCATTGTTATTGTGGAGAATGAGAACCCAATTGAGGATAAGCTTCAGACACTAAAAATAGGAGAATATAACATTCAATTACCAGTTCCTCGAGAACCAGAAAGAGAAGAAGATGAGGAAAGCAGGAGGCAGCGTGGTAAAGGGAATGTAGAGAAGTGGCTCCAAATGCTGTTAGAGAATAATGGAGAAGAGTTGGGTCCTCAAAGTTCCAATGAACATGAAGCAAGCAGGACTGACGAAATAATCAGAAAGATGAATCGTAAGTACCCACAGAAGGAGATCAAGATATTAAGATTTCCAGAATCCAAAGAGAAAGAAAAGGTTCATGGAGAGAATAAGCAACGAATTGTCCTGGAGAGAGATGGTGGGAAGAGGAAAGAAGAGATCCTTGAGATAGAAGCCAGTAAATCAGTGACAGAGAAGAACAATGCAAGTGAAGTGGGCAGTGTTGGTAAAAAGGTTGGGAGCAGTATGAGCTTTGAAGGGAAGGAAAGAAGGGAGAAGTGCGGAAAGGAAAGGGGTCTTGTAAGGAGTGAGAGTGCCAGGGCCTTTCGGCCAATCCCATCTTCTCCATCTGTGATCTTGGGTATGAGAAGGGGAGTGGACTGTATAGGGAAGAAGCCCATGGTAACTGGTGATGACAATGGTGATGAGGAACGTGCAGTGGGGAACAACTTCATTAAGTCATCCATCAAGACGATCAAGAAAGCAGTAAAGATATGAAAACTTCTTTCCACTTAGTCTATGTTTGTCTTATATCGTCAATTCTTTTTAGTAGTTAAAGAGTGCTAGCTATGGCCTTGTCACTTGAATAAGTGTGAAATTAGTTGTTCAATCTATTGTTCTTGATGTGTATAATAAGATTGGTTGTGCCAGATATGTTATAACAGCTTGTTGTTTTAGTTGTTCTACTCCCCTATCCAATGAATGCTTGATCATTGGATAGGGGAAATTAGATGTTTGATCCATTGTTCTTGATATGTTAATAATAAGATTGGTTGTGCCAGATATGTTATGACAGATTGTTGTTTTAGTTTTGTTCTCTGCCCTATCCAATTAATGCTTGATCAGGTTTTCAGTCATTCCCTATCACAAAATCTCATAAATCAGTTTTCTTTCTAGGAAGACACAACAAAAGACCCGATGAAAAGGGATGAAGAATCATACTATGTACTCATTTTTTGTAACTGCTTTTCAAAAGCAGAACATGGAGTTAGTTTTAGTATGTGGCATCTCCAAGCTCTTGACAAAGGTCACTTATGCCAGTGATGTGAACTAGTAAGCTCTGAAAGAAGATATAAATAATGAGGCATTTTCAGCTTCCTGATCTCCTTTGGTTTTTCATCCCACATGGTCTTCAGAGACCCAATTACCGAAATCAGGTCATGGTAGTAGGAGCATTGTCAAATTGTGAAAAATGCAGTGATCTTGAGCAAGAATGACTTCTCTTTATGCATGCGTATAAGGCCAGACTAAATCATGATGTCTTTTCCATACTAAGAAAAAACACACTGAATGTATATGTTTTAATGCTTTTGAATATGCCCAAGGTGGAGTCATAAGAAAATTCCATAAAGGTGAATTACAAGAAGCCATAATGAGTCATCACCAAGATTAAACAAACTTTTCCATTGTATCGTTCTAGAAATAAATAAAAAAATAATCACACATAGTAGATTGATAACAAAACAAAAAAAATTAATAATAATAATAACAATAATAATAATAATAACAATAACATGTAAAACACAGCGGAAAGTTGTTTATTTCTATTAGAAATCAAATGCCACATAAATCTTTCCACATCAATTTTTGAAATTGTTTTCATGCCAGATCTAAGTATCATGTCAACAAAAAAAAAAGTGAGTTAATTAATCAGAGGGAAATAATTGTATGGAATTATAAAATCATGGAGGCACTCTAATCGTTCTTTTTCTTGATACTATTTGTTTATCATAGCTTCATTCAAAATATGAAAGAGGAGTCCAAATTAAAAAGTGAATGTCCTTGCATTTATTTGCCCCAGTAATCCTTATATAATGAATTCTTTCACGGGAAAATGATAAAAGAGTCAAGAAGTATCTTTATTGATATCATAAACAATCTTCCATTTCCTCTAATATCATAAACAATCTTCCATGTTCAGGTAAAGCCAAGTGTGAAATTTTACAATAAAGCATAAATAAGAAAATTAGAGGAAATGAATCCACACTTCACCAACAATATTTGCTTGAGAGAAAATGCCCAAGGAAAGAGTGAGTGAACTGAATTCACAACGGCACCATGCCACCGAATTCCAATGTCATTTTGTCCTCCCTGATTGAAGGGTACACTGTGATACAAGGACAGAAAAGCAGCTTCTTCCCTCTTCAAGCCTGTTGGCGTCATCCTCAAACAATCAAGAGCTTTGTTTTAAACTTCCATTTGCAAATTAGCTCCTCAATACACTTTGGTATTAAGGGGTTGATCCATATAGTCCAATGTTATGCTGCTGTACCTTAACTTTGAAGTCAGTCATTCCTGTATTCTCTCGCTATGTAATAAGGTCGGAAGTTCTTTCAGCGCTCTCATTCATTACGTTTTTCCCCAAGAACCCCTGTCCCCACAAGAGCAGACTCCATCCTTGAAATGGTGGAACTGTTCAGTATCCCTAACAGAAATCTCTCTCCGAACAACCTTAGAGATAAATTTGACAGTATGATGACAGCTTTGACACATGTAGAGATTTTTTGTCACCCAAATAGGTGTCCCTGGGACAGTATTAATGAGGCCAAATGCAATGGCCGGTCTTTCACTGTGCCCACAAAGAATATCGGCTTTTGAAGCTTCAGCTTCACCTTTAGAACTGCTTTCCGAATTATCAAAAGCCCGTTGCCTTCATCTTCTCATAAAATCCCTCCAAAACTGCATTCATTTCCTTTATTTGAGGGTGGAAATCATCACCACTAAGGAAAGCATGGACTTTTCCTTTGACTTCCACCCAACTGCACCCAGGATCAATGCTAAGACCTTTCTCCCTCATCATCTTTCTCACTCTCGCCACATCATCCCATTTGCTACTGTCAGCATAGAGATTCCACAAAAGAATGTAATACCCAACACTTTCTGTATCCATTTCAAAAATATGCTGGGCTGCAAGTTCCCCAAGCTCCACCTGCCGGTGGATCCGACATGCATTTAGTAAGGCACCCCAGATGGCTGGATCTGGCTTTATAGACATTTTCTTGATGAACTCATGAGCATCCTCCAAATGCCCTGCACGGCCAAGTAAATCCACCATGCAAGCATAATGCTTCAGATTTGGAGCAATACAGTACTTATGTTCCATGCTATTAAAATACTCCAGACCTTCAGTCACCATCCCAGATCTGCTACAAGCACATAGTAGGGAAATAAATGTAATCTCATCTGGATTTACCTCTGAATTTATCATTCTCTGGAATAGCTCCACAGCAAGTGCTCCCTGCCCTCGCTGGGCATACCCTGTCAGCAGAATATTCCATGAGGAAACATCATTTTTGTGTGCATTAAATTGGTTCCATGCAGGCTCCCATCCTTCCACACCTTACATACACATCTAAAAGAGCATTGGGTAAATAGCCATCAAACCCCAATCCAGTCCTCAATGCATGGGCATGGATCTCTTTTCCACACATCAAAGCTCCTATCCTAGCACATGCAGATAGGACAGAAATTAAGGTAACAGAATTGGGTTTTAAACTGGGTATCATTTGCCGAAAGAAAATCAATGCCTCAAAGCACCGATTGTTAATCCGAAGCCCTAGGATGATTGAAGTCCAAGATATCACATTTTTGTCAGGAATCCGATTAAAGACTTCTAAAGCCTTATCAATGCATTTACACTTGGAATACATATCAATTAGGGTGTTAGCGACTATAACGTATGAAATGAGTCCTGTCCTCTTAGCAAGCTCATGAAGTTTAATACCCACATCTAAAAGGCCTAAACAAGCGCAGGCAGACAGAACACTGGCAATTGCAATCTCATCTGGCATGATACCCTCTAACTCCATCTTTCTGTAAGTTTCAACAGCTTCAACAGGCAGCCCATTATTCTCATAACCTGAAATCATTGCCGTCCAAGACACTAAATCTTTATAATCCATTCTAGAAAAAGCCTTCTCTGCTGCCTCCCAATAACCAACACTCGAATACATTTGAATCAATGAATTATGCACTGAAGCTTCGACCCCAAATTCTGTTTTGATCACATACCCATGGATTTCCCTCCCTAATCTCCCATCACCCAGAAGCTCACATGCAGAAATCACACTAGTCATGGTCATCAAATCCGGGTCAATAGATAATTCACGCATCATAAAAAACAACCTCAATCCTTCCAAACACACTCCATTCTGAAAATACCCTGAAATCATCGCGTTCCATGAGATCCGATCTCTCCTCTGCATTCTATCAAACACCAACCGTGCATGCAAAACATCACCGCATTTCACATACATAGTGATCAAAGCATTGACCACATCGACATCTGACTCAAACCCATATCTAATTACATGCACATGAACCTCCCTACCCCTCACCAAATCCGGTGCACCCCCACAAGTCCTCAAAACACAAGGAAAAGTATACACATCCGGCCTAATCCCAGCCCACAACATCCGATGATACAAACACAAAGCCTCATCGAAAAACCCCCCTTTTGCATACCCACCTACCAAAACATTCCAAGAAAACACATCCCTCTCCTCCATCTTCCCAAACACATACCACGCATCAACCAAATTACCAAACCTCACAAACATACTCAACAACGCATTACCGAGCCGGACTGCTCAAACGGGTATTAACTATCGATGCATACGAGTACACACGACCACCTTCGGCGACGGCTCGTTTGTACTCACAAAGCTTAATCAAAGCAATGAAGGTGTCTTCTTCAATACTAATTTGAAGCTCGTGGATGGAGTCTAAGTGTTTTAGAGCTAGTTCTAAGTTCCCATGAAGGCATAGTTCACATATGCTTGAATTTGAGGTTGTGGTGCTAATGGGGTTATTGGTGTTGAGGACTGAAAGCTCATGGGGTTTTCTGAAGGAGAATTGGTGCTGGATTAGGAAATTGTGAGGGAAATTTAGGGTTTTGGGTTTAAGGGTTTTGGAGTGACGTGGGTTTGGGGAGTCTGGGTGGAAAGGGATTGGTGGGGTTTTAGCAGCGACCGCCATTTTTGAGATTACAGAGCATCGTTTTTCAGGTGTTTTGGCTGAGGTTATAACGGTTATAAGATAAACGGGAAACAGAGGCAACACTTGACAGTAAACCAGAGCAAAACGGCGAGTTTCGTTTTTTTCGAAATGGATCAAATTCAAAAACCTTCCTGAAATCGTCAGGTTTTCTTTACTACCCGTAAATTCTGGAACTCAAGTCCAGACTCCTGACTACAACTTCTTTTTCAATTGACTTAAGAAATGGAAGGGTTTTAGATTTGATTTTCTTAAAATTTATTTTTTAGGTTATGTTTATTACGAGAGAATAAGGAGAGAATGAGGAAGGAATGAAATGGTGAATCTATTAGTAAAAGATTAAAAAAAAATAAACACTGTTTATTATTCCAAAGGAATGAATGATCTTCTTTTGTGTAGTCTATTCCCTCCAAGGAGATAGTTATTCCTTCCTAAATTAAAAGAATGATAATTTCCACATTTTAGGGAATAAAATTATTGAAAGTGGGTTTCACCTAATTTTTTCCATTCTATTTCTACGTCTTACCAAACGTTAGAATAGAATGACCGTTCTCATTCCGTCTACTGTCATTCTATTCCATTTATTCAAACCAACATGCAGTCTTAGAATATATCGTGGTGATTAGTCCTAAGAGAAAGTAAGGAATCAAACCGAAAGATAAAAAAGAGTTAAGAAGATGGATCACTTAACACAAGTAACTATTTGGTAAATAGCACTCACCACATAATAGAAGAAACAACTTGTTCTATTTATTAATTAACAATGCTACAATTTACAAAGAGAAATGGGCATAGGGGGAGAGGTCGATCAGAGGTAAGAGCTCTATGGCCAACATAGAATCAAAAAGGATGGTTAGGGAGAAGAACAGAAAAAAATACATAAGGGCCAGGATAAAAGGAAGAAGGATAAATTTATGCAAGGCAGGGAAAATTTCTCCGGGGAGGCTTTGTAGTTTGTTCTCAATTGTTATTGCATTGATTGGTTGAGTTGTGAAAAACAGAGAATTTGTTGTAGGAAGTTCTATTGGGCTAACGTATTGTTACATTCACCACCTCAGCTTCCATCCCTGTTCTTTGCTTTTTTTCCTTTTTTTTTTTTTTACGGTTAGTGTGTTCAGGTCAGTTTGCACGCACCTTGACTAAATCCCTCCCCAGGAAGTCTTAAAGACGCACTCCCTTATATCAGCTTGGTGCATTCAAGAATCAATTCCTAGAAGTGCTCTCCAGAGGAATCGAATCCAGGTTGATAGAATAAAAAGACTCTCCTCCTACCAACTAAACTAACTCCCTTAGGTTACTTGCATCCCTATTCATTTGCTAAAATTCACACCTTTCTTTATTTTCTGTTCATGAGGATGGTAGCCATTGACAAGCACCTACCCACAAAAATAAAAAAACCATTGACAAGCGGAAAAAATGTAGGTGAAGTAGCATTTTCTTTGATATTTAGGAGCCCACAATTTTAGTGGTGTTTGACCATCTTTGTTCCAAAAAATGCATAAATAGGAAATTCACAGTTCGGCAATTACTCTCATTTTAAAGTTATTGAATTGGATAGGGACTTGTTATTAAGTGCCTTTTCTTGCAATCCAAACATGCATGGAACAACTGAAACTTCTCTTGAAATTACAATTTTCCGCATAATTTTCGGCGCTATTCTTCTTCCGCCCCACACCGTTAGCATTTTTCACCCCCTGCTGACTAGGTACGTCCATAGATGTTGGGGCTACCCTGATTCAATAGCATTATAAATTAAAGGAATTATTGGTTATACAGGTTGTGAGATAATCTCAAGAGTTATGATATATATACCGATTCTTTATACCAACTCCTTGTATCAACTTGCATGATTGATAACATAATTTACACCGACTCACTAAAAAATACTTACAAACTATATATATATATATATGACACTATCACTCATCGATCTGCTACATGAGTTGGTGTAAATATGTTTGTGAGTCTAAGTCTAACAGAAATGCAATAAATATCTTATTCCAACCTTACATTAATTCTTTGGTCTTAATAATACCATAAATAAGATAAACAACATGATCATTACACTCGAACAACATATATGATGATTATCAGTAAATAAAACCAGCAATAATATTTGAATCCTTCTATCTCCAAGTTCAAGACAAAGACTTCCTCCACTTGGGAGTTGTCCTACCTCTCATCAGCTTCGTTTTCATGCCCGGCGTTTGTTGCCCATATCCACTCTCCCCTTCTCCTTCACAATCTTCAATTTTCTCAGCCACGCTACCACTTTTAAAAGCAGGCACTCCCAATTTCTTCCACCTGAAAAACCCTTTATTCTTTTTCTCCGATAGCCTCTCTATCTGTGCTTGCATGGAAAAGCACTGGCTTTGGAGCCTACGAATGTCTTCTTTCAACCTTCTTATCTCCATGTGTTGAGCCGTTACTTCGCGCTTGGAGAGGCACCGAGCTGAGGCTTCAAGGCCGGGTCCGATAGGACTTGGGGTTCCACTGAAAGACCCACTCCATTCAATGTGTCGGTTGAGCTTGTTTTGCTCTGAGAAAAGCACTTGGATTACGGCTCGGACAGGCAGGCGTTCGTTTTGAGCTGCGTGGAGAGACCCCTCCGGCGATAGTTTTCGGCTGTCGATTAATCTGCAAAGGCTCTTTCTTTCTTGCTTTGAAGCCCCGGGATGTGCCTGCCAAGGAGACAGATCGAATATATATTAGTTAGGGGTGCAAGATTCGTGATCAGTTTATGCTAAGTTTATATTTAACCATGGGATGCATGGATATAAAATTAATGAAATTATTGGTTCTAATGCCTAGGTTATTCAAACCCAAAAAAGGGAGAAAATTGCCCAGTGGTTTCTGAGACGTGTCAAGAAGTTGAAGGTATTGATAGGGAAGGACCTAAGAAGAGAATGGGAGGGAAAAAATTTTTAAAATATTTCATACCTATACATTGGTTTCAAAATTAAAAGAAATAGGTATATATATATATATATATATGTATACACACACACACATGGCCCTCTCAACATATATGTTTGTCTTAATTAGACTCAAAAATTTTATATTTACATGTAATTTTTAAAAATTTAAAAATTTATACTACTAGTACAACCCCACCAAGTGAAAATTCCTAGGCTTATCTCTGAGTATTGGGTTCAACTTTTCACTTCCTTTTAAAATCAGCAATCAATTAAGTTATACTAGACATTGAGAAACTTAAAATGAGTGATGGCCTTATTCCATATTGGGACAAAGAAAAAATGAAAAAAAAAATTTCTTGAATCTAGGTAAAGGTATTTCATTAAATGTCTCCTGTATACTGAAAAAGGGGCTGCATCATTAATTGCATGAATGGCCGAGGTACTTCAACAACATCTGACCCATGTAAAATAATAGATAGAACAACCATATATTAAGCCGCCCAAGGTTGAATTTCCTTGTTTTAGCTGGTGACTGAAAATATTTTCCTTGTTTTTAGTCTTGTAGCCATGGTGCTCGTTGTTTTAATTGCTTAGGTCTCGGTTTTTTTGTAGCGGTGATTATTTGGTGGTATCTTTGTGGGGTCTGTAGGAAGTTTTTTGTTTTTTGTTTTTTTGTAGTACGGTGGTGTTTGTTTGGTGGTATCTTTGTGGGGGTCTGTAGGGAGGTTTTTATTTTTTGTGGGTGTGGATAGTTTTATTGTGCTTGGCATTTTGTCCCTTCTTCAATTCTAATAATATTTTGGGTCCCCCAGTACAGTTATGTTTGTTTGGTGGTATCTTTGTGGGGTCTGTAGGGTGGTTTTTAATTTTTGTGGGTGTGGGGTAGTTTTATTGTGTTTGGCATTTTGTTCCTTCCTTTTCTAACAGTATTTTGGGTCTCCCACCACTCCCCCAAAAAAGAAAAAAAAAAAAAAAAAAAAAAAGAAAAAAAAAAGAAGAAGGAGAAAACAACCCACTAAGCCACCAAAGGTTGAATTTGGATCTTTTTCATGTACGTGTAATCTTTTATAATCGTGGTCCTCATCATCATCTATTAAAGCAGGACTTGCTAATGAAACGAAAGAGTCACGTGAGCAGCAGGCTCACCCACAAGGGATTCGTCCTCACCAGCTAGCATTATCTGCTGATCGAGGATTGAATCCTAAGGTGGTAAGGTGAGTCCAGAGGGCTGAAAACTCCATTTTTCAGAAATGTTGTCTTGGGTTCAAGTGTACACATACTTAATTCAACACGTACTCTACAGTTCACGAAAATCAAATACACTACACTTCACACGCTTGCTTCACGGCTGGACAACACAAAGGCCAAACTCAGACTCTACTTGATGATAAAGGCCATTTATGTCGATTCAGAATCCGTCTTGCAACAACCCTATCCACCTAATTCCTCGAATGAAGAATCAAGTGCTGGTGACAACACGATCTCTCTGGAGGGCTAGGACCCAGATTTTTCTTCTTTTTTTTTGGGTTGTGAGAGAAGGTGTTAAAATTGAATTACTTATATAATTATGGGGATTGTGTTGGCATTTCCTTTTGAATGGACCAACATAATGTATTAACCCTTTATTTGGTTCCCGGATTACATTCTACCAAGAAAAAAGAAAATAAAAGAAAAAGATAAAATTATATCAAGTTAAAGTTATTCTAATTTTTTTTCTCCGATTTTCCATTGTTACCAAAATTTTTTTTAAAAAGTACAATTCCTTATATATATATATATATATATATAAATTCGGAGAACCAAATAGAGCTTAATATTTTGGTCTGTGAAAAACCGAACTAATAAGAATTGTGTGACTTAGTAAGGACCGACGACAAGTAGTGACCTCTATTTTGATTAATTTCAACATAAACTTTGGAAAACAATCAAGAATTTTCATAACACGATAACTCAGTAGAAATGCATTAATTACGCGACTTACCTTGAGATAAGTATCAATGGCTCGGTATAATCCATCATCCGTGGCACGGGCATGGGCAGGCAGAGCCGCAGCAAGAGCAATAAACTCCGGCAAACTCAGATTCGAATCGACGGCAGCTTCCGCGAGGTAACAGTCCACAAGCTTAGCCACCTTAATCTGAGCCGCTCCACTTTTGAAAACCTCATCCAAATTCATAAACCTTTTCACCAATCGAGTAACCAGCTCAACGTCTAACAAAGTACCACACGTATGACTAAACGACGGTATCATAAGCTCTTTGAGCGAAGCCTGGTCCAGTTGCCACGATATCCGCTTCTCGAGCTCGTCTCGATAACTTGGCTCGACGCCGACCATGTTGGCCGTGCGGAGGAGCCGGAAGAGGAAGTTGCATGGGATGGAGTCCTTTTCAGGAGGGAGAATTCCCACTAGGGTTTCGACGAAAAAGCGTTTTTTCATCCATGAAGTGGTGACACTCTCTTGGGATTCTTCAATGGGGGTTAGAACCTTTTCGAGTTGGTCGCCGGATAGGTCCGGTAGCCATTTGGACGCGTAGTGGGCTATGATTGAACCGATTAGTTCGGGTCGGACCCCCTTGGCCTTAATGCCGGATAAGGTTTTGACGAAGTAGTCCATGTCGAGGATGCATGCGTCGTCGTCAAACCAGAATTCAGCCGCGAATTGTGGGGGTTTTCCGGTGAAAGATACGGATTCCGGCAAGGCTAGCTTCTTCATTTTTTCTTTTTAGTAATGCCCTAGTTGTAGTGCTAAAGTTTAGAGTGGGGTTTTAGAGGTGTAGGCAATGAGGTGTAATACCTAATAGCTAGGCTTACTATTGTTAGAAAATGAAAGGGTGGGGAGAGAAAGTATGCAAACCACAAATCCTCCTTGAGATTGTCAGTCCAATTGACTGGAATGCCCTTGAAAAGGAGTTGTTTTATGGTGAGAGAAACAGAAAATTGGTATGCCATTGGATGTTGAGGAAATTTTTTAAGGATGGGTGACGAGGAAGAAGGATAAGACTATAAGAGACAGAGAGAGAGAGAGAGAGAGATAGAGAGACAAAGTCCTATTGAATGCAATATTCTATCCGACGACATATCGTGACCCATTCTCTGCTATGGAGAACAAAATTAATTACACCAAGAGGCCAGTGAGCCAATGAGATCTTTCTCTCTCTCTCCCTACATAATATATATTATGTGCGCGTGTATGTGTGTGTGTGAAATGAGCCATTGAGATCTTTCCCATGCATGGACATGATACGATTATGTAGTGACCCAGCTCATTCTCTGCTATGGAGAACAAAAATCATTACAGCACCGAAGAATGAAAGTGACTTGACCCAGCTGTACGTGTGTGTGTGTGTGTGTGTGTGTGCAGTGGGCATGATACAATGACAGAAATCCTAACAAGAAAAAAAATCATATGATCGATCATGTGTATGTAGAAAAGTCACTCCCTCGAATCACTGCCCTTGATACATCAAGAAGTCATGATCGAATGGCCTACAAAAGTTTTATATAAGCAGTCAAGATCAATGCCTTTGTCCTCGAGTGAACAAAAGGGTCGAAAGGAGATGGCATATATGTGCCAAAGCTAATAAATTCAATGGTACTATTTGCAGCGCGCCCCAAGCCCTCAACACGTGAAACTTCCTTGCAATTACGTGAGCTTTGAGGGTTGCACATGGGGCCACCGTAAGCTTGGCTCAACCACCACCGAGGTTGGTGGGTCCAACAGCCCTGGGTCATTCCTGAAAGGATTTGGTGGTTAGTAAGTATTGGGATCGTAGATGGGAATAGGGGTGCTTACTCATCCGCTAGGCCCGCAAAAATCACCCAATCTGATCCAACCCAAAGGCATTGGATAGTTTCAACCGATAGGGTAGGCGGGTAGCGGTTTAGAATTTTATTTTTTTGCGGTTTTGTGGGTGATTGCAGTTTTGAAATATAAAAACTGACTAAAACCCACCCGCCCGTATATTTTTATGCTTTATTAGATTATACATGTGACAGTATCTTATTGGTTCTTCATGTTACATTAGACACATGGCAAATGGAGGATGACCTTATCTCTTACCGATATTGAATTAGTTTTTTGCATTGTAAAGTCTTTTATCTTTTTGTTTTTATATTTATGCTTGTTTAATTTTATTTTTTTCCTAAGTTAATTGTTATTTTGTAATTTGTATGGCTTGTTTTGACCAAAACAATATTTATAATAATTGAAATGTAGTATGAAAGCCCTCAAAAATTCAAAATAGAATGGATGGATTTTTAAAAAGTAAAGCAAGATCTAGCTAAACTTAAATCCACCAATCCGCATGGTTTATGGGTTAAAACCGCCCAATCATATGAGCGGATGTGGGTAGGAATTTAATTCACCCGATGAGTTGTAGGTGGGTTGCGGATGAACCCCAAATCCGATCCAAACCGACCCGTGAGCACCCTTAGATGGGAATATGGTTGGCCCATAGGGGTGAAGTACGCCTAGCTACTTACAGCAAGACACGAATAGGCCAGCTGGGGCTAGCTTGCTCCCCCACAGGCCGTTTGCGACAACAGTCTTCCCCTAATTCTCCCCTTTTTCATTTAGCAAAGAACAAAAAAAAATGGTTGGGCTTAACCAATGCTTGAAGCCTACTAATAGAATGAATGAGCTGAGAATAGTCCCAAGTCCGTAAAGCATTTGCATGTCCCAAGGGATAAGACTGATAAGAGCAATAATATTGCATGTATTGCCCAAAAAGTGAATCCAAATTCTGTTGCCCAAATATCGTGATAAGTGAACTAATCAATCAAAAATTTCATTAAAAATATAAAACCATTCATAGTGGACTTACATGGCTGCCACGTAATTTGGGTGAGAGGATTTGAACAAAAAAATTTGGATAATTGAGCATTTGTCAACTAATAAAGGATCAAAGTGCTGATTAATTAGCAGCGTGCACTTGTCTGATGAGAAGTGCACTCAGCAGCAAAGTGCTAAGTTTAAGCCTAGATATTGGGTCAGATTTTTTGAATGCATGTATATATTAATTGTGTCAAAACTGCCCCAAACCCCACTAGATTCAGCTTGTAATGAAGTGAAATACTCCATATGTACATATTGGATATTAGGGGCTGTTATAGTCAGGAAACATATATATAATCTGACCAATTGAAGATAAATTTGACCAACCCCTTTGTTTTGTTTTACTAAAGAAAATGCCTAAGCTTAGCTTGAACATGAGCTCCACCGTAATCTCAAGCTTATAGACTAGGTGATCGAGCTTCAGGTTCCGCTAGAGCCTGGCTAGCTTCAATTTGAAAACCTAGTCAATCTTGATCATGTTTAGAAATATCGTTCAGCCGCAACAAGTCAACATGCTTGCTAAGCTTAGCTGAGCAATGCTACGTACTCTTCCTCAAATCTTTTTTTAATTTTTTTTTTTTTTTATATATATTCCTTTTTTTACTCTCTTGCATGGGTCCACATGACATTTTCTAGCTTGGCTCAAACAAACAGTAGTCACTACTCAGCCTCTCAGCCAACTCGTGGATTTGCATCCTTGATTGGGCTGGGGAAAGGAGTCTCAAAGCCCACTCTCTGTAAGCATAGGAAAGTGGATGCACTTCAGGTTCTCCGGAGGAATTTGATTACTCTGAGAAAAAGAACTGGTTTCAATAGAGATTCTGACTATGTTTTTACAGGTTATAAAAAAATGTTTGGGGAATTTACAGATTGGTCTGGCTACAGAAGACAATTACATATCAATACAAATGACTACTAACTTACTAGTATATGACTAATAACTTACCTAACAATGACTACTAACTTGTATTGATTTAATTTTCCATAGCTGGAATTGGCTTCTTTTCTGCAATTTATGCGGAGTCCTAATCCATGCAATCATGATTAGTTGTGGTAGCTAGTTTCCAAGTGATATATGTTTCTCAGACTCATTAATTAAACATTGGCTGATTGCGAGGGATTTTTAATGCAATTATGAATAGGCCAGTGGTGATAAATCAGGAGTCCTCTGGCCATCGAATTGCCAGTCTTCTATTAAGGGTTTGAGTGCTCGTGCTCAAAATTGCCAATCTTTTTTATATGGGTTTATTCAAGGCCTAGATATACATTTAGCAGAAATATTTTTTCAGAAAAAGAGTTTGCTGGTTGTCTAGGAGGAGTTCAGGGAGCATTATGTCTCCGGCCTAATCCTTTTCTCTGCAAGTCTGGGCAGGATCTTATTGTCCATATAATAATATTGTGCCACAAATCATGAGTTTCCCAATGGGTTTTCACTCCTTTGATTTCAGATAAGGGGATTTGATCGCCTGTAAAATTTTCCACTGAATCGGCTTATGAACTGGATTAGCCACGCAGAAGGCTTATTTGATTGGAAGGTGCGGTAGAGGACGCGTGTCATTCCCAAAATCAGATATCTTCTTTGGTCTGCAGATCAAGATCGAATTTTATCCAAGAGTAATCGAGTTTATCAGGCGGATGACTACCGATTCACAGTGCTATTGTTGGGTTTGTCCTATTGAGATTACTCTTCATGTTCTTCGAGACAGCCCACAGCTTAGATTATCATGGACAAGTCTTGTTCCTCATAAAGTTTAGAGGGATTTCTTCAATCTTGATTTGCTTAATTGGTTTAGCCGTTTAGCTCCAACTTGGGAAACTCATGCAATGGGAATACAGCTGAATTGCCTTGGTGAATGTGTTATTTTTCCTATTGTTTGCTAGCGTGTTTGGAACTGGAGGAATATATTGCTTTCATATTCTCAATTCGGATGTCCCTCCAATCCTTTGCAGAAGATTATTGAAGAAGCTCTGGAGACAGACGGAAGCATTGAATTTGCAAGCTTTCCTACTTGTACTCGGCCATTTATTAATTATGTGGAAGCCTCCTCATAGGAGAATTGTAGAAGTTAATATCAGATGACTGCTCTAAGGCTGTGTTTGGTTTGAGGGAATGGAATGGAATAGAATGGAAGTGAGAATGGAATGAAATGAAAATGGGAATGGGAATGAAATGAGAATAGACATTCCATCCTAATGTTTGGTAAGGGTTGTGAATGGAATGAAAAAGCAAATATAGGACCCATTTTTAATGATTTTTACTCTTTGGAATTAGAGAATAACCATTCCTCTTGGTTTGGAAGGAATGGCTATTCCCTCATTTGAGGGAATAGACCCTCACAAGAAAATAATCATTCCATTCCCTTGTGCAACCAAACACAACTTTTTTTTGGAGAATGAAATCATCATTTCATTCCCTCCCTCATTCCTTCATAACAAACATAACCTAAGGGCAACCCTGGCATGGAATTCTGGCTTTAAGAAGGTGGTGGTGGCAGTGAAATTTGACCCTGAGGCTACAGTAATGATGGTTAACAATGCTGTATCTGATTTTCATCCATTTTTTAGTCTTTAGGCTTGGTGACTACAGCCGAGAGTTTCTTTTTTGCTCTCTTATGGTGTTTCCCTGGCTGCATTTTAGGTGAAACAATACGTGGACTAAACTACCTATATAGCAATAAAAGCAAGATACGCTCTAGAACAATTAGGAGATTATCTAGAAGAAATACGGGGTTTTGCTCCAGACGGCAATATGCTATTTGGTGGTGGTCACACACAAACACCCCCCCCCCCACCCACCAAAAATAATATAAATAAATAAACACTAAAAGATAGTAATTATAATATTAATTAATCTGCATAGTTACAAATGAATATGCAACATGTATTTTATAAAAGTTGTTTTCAAATGGGTTAGGTCACCTTTTTCTTTTCTTTTTTGGGTGGATAATGGGTTAGGTTTCCTTTGTTACTCTGATTTTGCACTTTGTGTCAATCATCACCTACCTCAAATGCCCCTAAGCCAAGCCTAGTGTTTTTCAAGTTCGCATCATCCTAGCAACCCAAGTTTGAATACATGGTCAAATAGTGGTTTGAGTTGGAATTTCTTTAGGCTGATAAATGTGAAATAAACCAACAGATTTAGAAAGCCAGTATTCAGCTGTACCCCAGTGGCTTGTTTCATTGTCAAATCTAGCTAGCTAGAGTAGTCAACTAGTCATCCTCAAGTTGGCATGGACTGGGCCCGACGTCAAGCCAACCATACCCATAATAACGTGGAACGTATGACCATCGAAACTATGATTTAATGCTCCCATCTTTTTAAATTTCTAAAACAATAGGCCTATCCCATTAAATGATGGCATGATTATCACATGGTTCTGCACTTCTGCTTCTGCTTAACAACACGATTATCACAAGGACATGGCAAATAGTCAGAAACATACCAATATAGATTACATGCCAATCCTAAGCACACACCCTTAGGATACAGATCTAAAGATTATACCATGAAATCAAAGATGGTCAACAGAAAATCAGAAATGAAATTCAGGAATCAAAATTTGTACCAATCAACAAAATTTCTGACTAACCAATTGAGGACGGATTCGGATAGCAGTAATATCGATGCAAGGAATCAATCAAGTACATTTTTAACAAGAAAGTTCTACAATAAATTAAACAGGAAGGGTTTTCCATCAATATAAATCCAATGCACTAAACACAGACTCACAGGATCTTAAGAGAGTAAACTCATTTATGTTTCTTTGTAAACAGAGAGTAAACTCATTATATCTATAAAAAGAAACAGGACTTGAAAATAGTCAGTACCATACCTGCTTTAGTTATGATTATTTTTATAAAAGAAAATCCTACAACCAACAAATATCCTAACCACGCTTCTCATCATCTTCACTTATTCCTCCGGCCCAGCAAGTAAGGGAAGATATATCATTAAATATTGCGTGGAGTGGAGGGTTCAGATGAACTGCTCGTTGAGTCACCCGCCATTGGATTAATTGCTGGACCACTTGCAAGAGAACCATTACCACTTTCATTTTGAGCCACAACCGGGATTTTAACAGCCGCTCTCTCCATCTCCTTCTCAAGTTCTTCCTCACGACGTAGTTCAGTAAACTGAGTATCCAAAGACTTGGCTGCCGCCAACCATAGAAGAACAATCACCAGGAGTATCCCCCCAAGGTAAGGAGTTGAATTTGCGAGTGACCCAAAGGTTAAGATCATGAACTGCTGAATCAGAGCACCTCCGGACTTTCCCAATGGGATTGCAGACAACATCAATGGCTGCCTTCCCTTTGACCTGAAGCAAGCATTTCATTGGTAAAGTTAACAAATAAATAAACTTTCAAAGAAAATTAAATTGGAAAATTGACATCAAAGTTAAAATTTGATGAACTTCAAAAAAGTAAACATTTTCCTCAACTTCAAGGACATTTTAAATTTTCGAAACAGTTTTTGAGTTTTTCCCTTTTCTTAATTCCTACATAAAACTTCAGACAATTGATACTTTCCAAATTTCTTTTACTTTCAAGCCATGACTGAAACCAATGCTGAGCCAAATTTTAAAATGCTGAAAAGTGAGCAAAGAGTCCAAACCTTAGTGTCCTCGTCTAAAGGGATGTAGGCCATTTCTTTGCAAGGATCAAATAAGCTGTACTTGGCGCTCTTGCTAAAAATGTTTTGCATGGCACCCACGTATACAGCTGCGAGAAGAGGAGTCATCCCAAACTTTGCAAGAGTGGGTACAAGTGGGTCCCCAAATAATATCAGAGAGAAGAAACCAACTCCAGTGAGAAGCAAGACTGTTGGTGTGATTTTGGCTGCGGCTCCCCATCCATATTTGTTAAATATCCATTGGCTTAGCAGCATCATTGTGAAAGTTGCTATTCCAGTGGCACTTGAGAAGTCACCCATGAAGGAAGAGTATTCGTTCGGGCTTGGAAACTGCAGAGAAAGAGACAGAAAGAGAGAGAGTGAGGGAAACTTGATAATTAATTAGCAGATGGAAGCTGAAGATAAAACAGAAATGAAATTCAGTGTACCTGAGCTTTGAGCTTTGATTTCCATGTAACCTCTACAAGATTGATGCTTATACCATATGCAACCACCAAAGTTGCAAGATCCCTAATATATCTTGAAGACACCAAGAATTTCAAGCTCTCCATGGTCCCCATTTTTGGCTTTTCCTGAAAAGGGATTGATATTCCATTATGGAAAATACTATATGACATTCTAATTAAATACTCAAGAACCACACTGGACTGATATTAGTGTCTAGGATTCCCCATATTACAGATAAATTTTCTTCTCAATGCAATGGAACGGCTTAACAGCACAGCACAGCATCTGTGGTAGACAACCTTTGGAAAAAAAATTTTTAAAAAAAAGGGCAATTTTGGCCCTCCCACATCTTAAAAAGGAGGGAGTGCCATTTTTTTTTTTTTTTTTTTTTTTGGCCACATTTAGAGCATCTCCAATGGGAGAGCTATAGTATGAGCTCAAGCTATAAATAGCTTTTAACTCTAAAGGGCCTTCTCTAATGGGAGAGCTAAATGGTGAGCTAAAATAGCTCAAAGCTAAACTGAAAGCCAAATTTGGCTCTCAGTTTAGTTCTGAGCTATTTAGCCATGTAGGGAATGGTAGTTGGAAAGAGGGAAAACTAGATGAGGTAAAAAATAAGTTTTTCTGCATTGGAGCAGCCACTATACTGCATAGAGCTATTTTTACACTTTTTAAGCTAAAAATAGCTTTTAGCTCACGAAAATAGCTCTCTTGGTTTGGAGATGCTCTTAATAGGAGAAAACAAAAATGGCACACATTTGAACTTTTGGCATAAGATGAATGGACTCAAGGTAACTTAAAGATCAAGATAGTTGAAATATGGTAAGCAAAAAGAGAGAGTCATCACAGAGGATTACCTTCTTCTTTTTACTTCGGGTTGGAAGAGGAACAAAATTATTCACCCACCAGTAGAGAAAACAGATTGTTAGCCCCATCAGAACCACAATGCTCATCATTCCTCTCAGGGACATGGCCCAACCATCAACACCAGGACCCAAATTCTTTCTCAAATTGGAAAAGTATTTCACGGTTCGGCCCGAGAAAACAAGAGCAACATTGGCACCAAGACCAAACAGGGGGTAGAATCTTTTGGCTTCCTCAACAGTAGTTATCTGCACAGAAAGCAAGCAATAATATTAACTTACAGTTTCAAGCACCATCATTAAAATGCATATCCAAGATCTGCCCGAAGGAAATTTAGCATTTGTGGGTCAAAGCTTAGAAAAATTCATACAATGCTCATAAAACTCAAACTGTGAAAATTATTTGTAGCCCAAAAATTATAACAGAATTCATAATAATGCTTCCTTTGATTGCTGAAGAAACAGGGGTAAGGATGACAGAATTTGGAATCTTATCGCCATTCCAGTTTGCAGCAGTAGTTGTAAGGTTCATAATATTTTCAGTCCAGAAAAACCCTCACACTGTGTCACATGGACACATCAAAATGTGTGAAATACCTAGGGTCAGACACATGTGACATGGGTGTGGGTACTCTGCCGGTCACTTCAAAATAGTGAAAAGTCTTTGGAAAGTACACGAATCCGATGCCTGGACACATACCCGCACCCAACACCCATACCCAAGTCCATTTAACATAGCCGCCCTTGCATTTACACAGAAAATATGAAATTGCAATTTATTTATTTTTTTTTTGATGAAGTGAAATTGCTATCTTAAGCTATAATACATATTTAATAGAATAAAAGTCAGAATATATTAATATATAAACAAGTTTAACATAGACAGAAAAAGTATTCAAAATCTTTCTATCTAATTATGGTCCTCCATGGTGATTCATGAAGCATTATGTTGAAATGTCAGTTGTAATATTCTGTGCATGCCAGTAACCTACGTAACAAGAACATTCCTGTTTTTCCCTCTTGTGCCTTCACAAACAACTATATCTATGTCACACACCAACTCCCATGTCTATCTGAGGCCTATTATCGCATGTCATTTTCAGAGGTCGCTATGTCAAGCACCACTACTCATGTCTGTGTACTTGTTATATACCACTTACCAAAATGGTAGCCTCACCAAACCATCTCTATGCTTCATATATGGTTCACCAACAAAGTCACCAAAAGATCAATTAGCACATCTCATATTATAATGAGAAACCATTATTTTTAGGTTAGAACTAATAGCTAATGCTCTGTTTGATTGCTGAGAAGATGGGGCAAAAGAAATGAAAATTTAGAATTTCGCCTCAATTTTCTTCCATTTCCATCAGTCTTCTCAGAATTAAGCTGGTAATTAAGCTCTCAAAACCTATTTAAACTAAATTTTGATAAGATGTGTGACCTAAATTCCTGTAAGATCCACAGAGAACACAACATGATGAATGAAATTCCTTAACGCTATGTTTGGATAAGGAATCTCTAGGTGGAATTTGTCTTCGAGATAAAATTTGTAAAAATTTTTATCAGAAATTTCCTCACAAAAATTTTACAAATTCCATCTCAAAGACAAATTCCACCTAAAAATTCCTTATCCAAACATAGCAGTAAATTAGATTAGAAGTTCTAATCATAATTCATTTATCTACTGAACAATATATGTAACTGCTAAAATGACAACTTACACAATTCTGACGTAAGTACGTAACTGACATCATGAGTCTTAATAAAATGAGCAAAAAAAGTCACCAGGTCTATATATACCACAAAAGGCTGTTAAGAGAATTTAGAAATTAAACCCAAATGTTGACAATGACAATATAGAGTGCACTGAGAATAATTATCTATTGGAAACCATTTCTATTACAGAATAAGTATCAATGGTCAACCATTCGTGCAATATGTCAAACCAAGCCAATTGCTTTGCCACAAGTATCAGCCCATGCCTGCATGTAAGCTCTGGAAATCCAAGCTTAATGACATGAATGCCTGGAATTGCCTAGATGACCATTAATTACGTCCACATCTAAGTTACAGAACCTCTAAAGTTGTCTACATCCACAATTCTATTGCTTAACTAGTAAAAAATTAGATGACAATAACACTTGACACTTATAAAAAATGATTACTATCTCACCAAGAAAGATAGGGCATGAACTATACAATCAACACACAGGAGTTAGCCAAAAAAAAAAAAAACACAATGTAAGTAGTCATATACTGACCAAATATTCACACTAAGTAGAAAATAACTAGACTATGGCAGATTCAGCTGGACAGCAACAATCTGAGTTAACATGCATTAGCTTTGCCAGTTCCCAGACACAAGGTGCCAATTCACAGCGTGGTGGGGCAGTTCCATCCTGGTCAAAGTTTTCCTGCAGATATTTACCAAATGTTGGAACTGCACCCCCACATTGCAATGTTGGCCAAGCGATACTGTCATTGGGAAGCTGATGCTTAAAGCACTTGAGGTAATTTGCAAACAATTTGACTGTACCACATAAAAAGAGAAAGCTATTGCAAATTTGCAATAAGAAAGAATTCCACATATGCATAGTAAAAGGGCATAACATTCCAGCACACGGGCGGATCCAAAAAAATTTCTCATTGGTTGCACCTTTATATATATATATATATATATATATATATATTAGGACCACACATCGGCATGACTGAATAGAAGGGTGAAATGACAAAAAACTGACAAACATGCCATACTTTAAAATGCTTAGAGCCTAAGACGACTTTTATAAATATGGAACTTGCTTATATACTATTTTTAACACTCTCATCATCATCTACCCTATGTGGGATAAGGTTTCAACAATATGGGAAAAGGGAGAAAGACACAAAAACACACATTAAAATGATTGAATAGAGGTGATGAAATATGATATAAGATTGACAACCACACCATTCTTAAAAAAGCCAGGCGACTTTTAGAGACGCAGAATCTTACTTATATACTACCCTTAACACACCCTTGCCCAATGTGGAACAAGGTCCCTCTCAATGGTTGCACATAACAATCTATTCACAAATTACACCTTGACTTTATATAATCTACCAAAGTGGTATACATTAGTAAAATTAACCAAATTTAATCAAAATTTAACCAAATTTAATCAAAATTAAATATTTTTTCTCAATGGAGACTAAAGCACTTTAGTAAATTTGAATAAAATTACTTATCCAAATTTCAAAAAAAAATAAAATAATAAAAAAATTGAGTGGTTGCACGTGCACGCGGATGCACCTCAGTGCATCCGCCCCTGCCAGTACAGTAATCCAACAAATTACTTGAAAGTGGAAACCCACATAACGATTTCCAGATTTTATGACTCAGAGATACCATCTTAGAAAATCATTAAACAGAGTCAGAGCTCCTAAAGAGAAGATATTAACATCAATGCAAACCTCGTCACTGAAACTTAGTCACACACAACAATTGGTAATCATATAACAAACTACCAACCTCTAAAATAGCATACAAATTACAAAATAAAATGGAATGATATGAAATATACCTCCACTTAGACCCAAAAAAAAACAAAGTTATAGCAATTAATCATGAATTCGAAAATTAAAAGCCAGTTTGATAAATTACAGCTACAAACATATTATCCAATCCAATATGCTCACCAAGCACGCCATCAATCAACAAAACCACAACATATATTGGCAAATTCCCCCCCCCCCCCCAAAAAAAAAAAATCTTCTTCCCCAAGTCATTTATAAGCAGCTTATACATGAAGAAGTGCTAGAATCTTCTACCATCACTCCCAAATCTACACTCTAGCAAAAGGAAAACACACCCCTGTATAGATGCTAATATTGCAAAAACATGAAGCAGGCCCCAAAAAGAACTAATCTAAAAAATGCAAGCATATATATATATATATATATATATATATATATTATGATAAGCAAGAATTTTATAGATACAATAAAATAAAAATATTTTACAACGTAATCATATTCAGAGTATATTACTATTTACTTTACGGTGTTTGAGCAGCCTGTAGAAAAGAAATATCTAGGAATCCCTAACAAGAGACAAGAAGAATCAAAAAAACACAGTTCTAATACCACAATTGGAATCAAGCCCCCAAACTAAAATTATCTGTAAACAATCAATGAGAAATTATCTGTAAACAATCAATGAGACATGTCAAATCAGTCTGATAATATCATCACCTGATTGGCAAATCCCCAAAACAGCACTGAAATCACCACACTTCCCCAAAGCTCAGCCATGACATAGAACAAACAGAAACTCCAGATTCTCAGAATTGCAACCGGACCGACGAAGCTTGGGCCAAGAGCTGCCACAAGCTTATCAGCAAGAGCCGTAGGGTGGAAAAAATTGCTAAGAGGATACAGAACAAACCCAAATGCCCCGAAAAAGGCTATAAAGGGAATAATAACAGTATAGAAGAGAGCCTGCTTGGACAACACATTAGACAATTTTGTGTATAATAACATGAACCCAACAGCCATAGGTAAGTTCACCCAAGTCTTCAAGAAGGGAATAATCTCTGCACTACTCCCTGGAGCTGTCACAACCAACACATCCTTTGTATCCCTAAGGATTGTGTAGTTGAAGAGTATACAAAAGAACATCAACCCAAGTGGGACTATCTTCTTAAGGGTCACAATCTCAATACCCAAGAACTTTGGCTGCTCGATTTCACCAATCAATGGTTGCCCATCAGCTGCTGCTGCAGCCTCAGCCCTGCAAATGTGAAAAGTTCTCTCCTTTTTGCGAAACCCCTGAGGTTTTGAGACAAACCCCTGAAATCTTTGGAACCCATTAGCAGATAGGGAAAACCCAGGAAGAGGTTCCGGGTTTTTGGGCGAAAAGTCTATGCTTGAGGCCTTGTGGTTGATGTAAACCTCTGGGTTTGGGGTTTGAAGGCAGAGAGAGAAGTCCTTTTGTTTGTAGAACAGCCTCCATGTTTCTCTCTCTCTTTCTTAGGTTCCTTCAAGAACCTCAAGGTCTGGATTCTTTAAGAAGAGAACATGAGAGAAACACAGAGGGGTTGAGAAAGATAAGGTGGCTGGAGAAGATTGTTTTCCCAGAGAGGCGAGGGTGTAGATACAGATATCTTTTATAGCAAACCCTCACAAGCTGTCTTTTTTTTTTAAAAATGAAAAACCCTACACAGGGTTGAGGAAGGAAAAAAACAAAAATGGAAAATAAAATAAATAAAGTACGTAAAATTTTTGTGTAGAGAGAGAGAGAGAGAGAGAGAGAGAGAGGAAGAAATGGAGATTTTTCACAGGTCCACTAAGAGGGCTTTGGCGGTTGTGTTTGAAGTCATAATCTTTGTAATGACAACAGATTTTCTGAGACTAATGCCAACAGAGGGAAGTGAAACTGTGATTAGAGAGGTGAAAGGAAGGGAAAGGGAAAGGGAGAGGGAGAGGGAGAGAGAAAATGATCAATCAAAAGGGAAGGATCTCCCGGAAAGATCTACCCAACCAGGTGTGCACCGAGTATCATGTGAACAAACTTCTTGCCCAAAATGCCCTCAAGACTAAGAAGGACCAAAATACCCTTAAGAGATATTTTTCGACATTTTTCTAGTTTTTCACATTTTTATATTGGTGGGATGCATGTATTGCGATGATGGCATGGCCTATGATAATGACACTTACGATTATATTTTTCAAGGTAAGATAAGCACATTTCATTAATTAAACATCATATATATTTTCCCCTTTTCCCTTTTTACCAATGATGAGGAATATACTAAATCTCATCTTGAGATTTTGGTTCAGACAAATCCTTTAACAACTCACGTGAGACACTTAATATCCACACGAGAAATAATACTATGAAAAGTAAAAATTATGATTTCTAATAAGCACACTTAAAACTTAATCACTTAACCAACCATGCAAAGACATATATTTCCTCATTTTAGGTTTTTCCTTTTTCTTTTTTGTAAAGAGGCAAATTTTGCAACAAATGTTATGGTCACTCATGTAAGTATAAGATACTTATATTTACTAATAGGGTAATATTATTAGACATCCCTTAACAGTTCCCCAAAAGAAACATCTATAATGTAGCGTGAAAACAGAAGTGGTGTAGTGGGGTCCAATAACACACTAGTCCCAATATGTTTTCCTACCATATTATGGGAGGTTTTTTTTAAAACCTGTTAAAAGAGGTTCAAAAGTATTTCCCTTTCTAATATATACATCTCTTAGGGCCCGTTTAAATTAACTTCTATTTTTATTTTTTATTTTTTATTTTAAAAGTAAAAAAATTTAAAAAAAAATTATAGCTACTTTTAAAAGTTGAGGTAATAAGAATTTTTTATTTTCTCAACTTTTAAAGATAACTTCCAAAACTTTTTGCACTCAAAACTTTTATTTTATTTATTTTCACTTTTAAAAGTAAATAATAGGAAGTAAAACTTTTCCAAAAGAATCCTTAGCTTTTTGTGTAATGGTAGTGGTTGTTTTAAGTTACCCAAAAAAAGATAGTGGTAGTTTTAATAACAAGAATTTATAAATATAAATTTTGCACTATTCCTTGTGTATAAATGGGTAAAATGGGTAAATTTTCCAAGTACTCAAAACATAAAGTGTAAGCGGCCTTCTAAGGAATTTGATTAACATCACCCTTAATATATGTTATTTTCCTAATATCCAACAAAAACTTATGTTTAATTGTGATGCTATGTCATGGATGGAGTAAGGATTAGGTGTTAAGGTGCTCAAAACTCAATATCTTGCTAACCATCGTTAGACGCATGGACGACTCATATTAAAAATTGAAAAAGATATCCATTAAGGTCCTTATGAACATTTCAATAATATTTTTTCAATTTTTAAATGGAATCATTTGCAAATTCATCCAACAATACTTAACATTGATACTAAGTTTAGAATCCTTAATCATCATCATCATCATCATCATCTTTTTCCTAATTGAGGGCAACACACTTAGTCCCACAAGTAAGTGACACGTGAATCCTGAGATTGTGAGTTTTACCAATACATTAATGCGGTGCAGTAGTGATTCACTACTCCCCCGTCCCTCGTATTATATATGGCGTGATATTATGTTAGGAAACTAAAGGATCGAGATGATCCAAGGCTGGTCAAGAACTATGAATAATTGGCCTACTTGCCACACGAGTCATTATTGTAATTTAAAAATAATAAATTGAAGTATATTTTACTGGGAGAACATACCCTCTTCAAATTATTTTTCCTACAATCTGGCTCTTAATGGTAAAGCCAGATTAGCACTTTAGCATATATGGCTCAAAAGAAAAATAACATACAAACAAAAAAAATAAATAAAATTCATAATTACAACAGATATGCTATATATCTGAAGTGGACATAATTGTCATTTTGTTTTATTTCATTTTTCTTGGAATTATGATCCAATGAATTTTACTTGAAATTAATCAACTATTAAAAATTTGAAATAAACCATGATTAAAAAATGTTGAATATATGTCATGTAAATTGCTTCGTCATTAATTGCTGGAGTTATTACACCTTATCTGGCGATAGTGTAATACTCTTTCTGTTCTTATTTTATCGACCTCTTTTTTCTTTTGTTGAGATGTTCTAGAATTATCATCTCATTCAAAAAGTTAATGTATCAATGATTCTTTTGATTTGATTTCCTAAAATATATTTCCTTATGGATATTTTATCTTTTTCAATATTTGTATACTTAAAGGCAAAAATGGAATATTAAAAAGTTAATGTGAAAGCATTTAATAGGCTTTTCTAAAAAAAACGTGATTTTTCAAAAGTGACAATCAATTAAGAATGGAAGGAGTACTAGATTCTTTCAAGGGAGATGGGCACTCTATCCAATTAGTGAGTTGGCCAAGGTAACTCTAGCTCGAGAGGAGAGTAAGGCCAAAAGGGAGAGATTATCAAATTCATTGACAAGAAAAATAGTGACATCTAAGGACAAGCCAAAATAAGCAAGGAAGTACCAAGGGATTTAGTTGAGGTGCGCGTAAACTGGCCCGGACACCATAACCATCAAACCAAAAAAAAAAAAGAGCAAGGAAGTGCAATCAAAACCTACTCTATGCGGATATGTGCCAGCTCCTAAACCCCAGCAAGCTCGACTATAATCATCCTACAGCCAATGTAATAGTCGCAATAATCAATATATCATGACCAATTATTTACTTGAATGATGAATCAATGGCAATATGCTTAGATTGGGGTGGTGGGGTGAGCTACATTGAGGAAAAATTTACTTCAAATTCAGTCCATAACCCATCTTTCCCTTCTTCCAAGTCTTTGCTTTTCATGAATCCCTATGCATGCAGGCCATAAAAAGCTTCACTTTACCCATAATACGCTCCAAGCCTCCAAACTTGGTGGGTTAAAAGTTAATCACATGATGAGACATCCTCTTCACCCAAAAAAAATCATCAGTCTTTATCAACAATCAATGCTCCAAAAGCTTGGGTGTGTGTTTCTTGTAAGCTTCTTAATTCAGGACTACAATTCTCAGAGTCAAAACAGGTGGCTTTGCGACTTAAATGATTGTTAGAATCGTCATTGAAAATGAGAACTTTCAATTTCAGGTGCAATCGTTTTGAAGATGCCGTCTGGGTCAGATAGGAAAACATGTGCACGCCTTACATTAGACGGAGTACTAAAATTCGGATCATTGAATAAATTCAAATCATTGTAGTAATATTACCTTCATTACACTAACCCACCAACCATGGAATGGTTATAAACGTATTCAATTCCTTGGCTTAGTATGAGGGGAGAAAAAAGTTGCAAATAATATGCCTCCGATGTCGGAAAAATGTTTCCAGGAGCAGTATTCCAACATGATGCCAAAGCTCGCCCAAATAAGTGGCAAATAACCTTATCAATTGTATGTTTTGTTGAGGTTCACTTGTGGGTTTGTCTCACATCGGAAAAATAGAAAAAAGAAAGTGATTTAATATTCAAATAATGAGCTCACATAATAGGCTTAGTCTTCTTATGTGAACTAGATATAGCACACGTGCGTTGCACATGAATATTTTTAAATAATATTAGTTATACAAAATAATAAATATGTAAAGATTTTATATTTTTTCATAAAAGATAAAGTTTAAAATTCAAAAGTATATATATTTTTTTTATATAATCAAAATTGTCAACGAAAAATTAAAAACTCTTTAGATATATATTCAAACCTTTTTTTTTCTTCATAAAACGGAATATCTAAAGATTTATATTCATATATATTATCATGCAACTTGATAATTACTCTAGGAAAAAGAATTCGAGTAAGAATCTAACTTTAATTTGTTAAGAGTTTGAGTTAAAATCTAACTTTCATTTGTTACAAAATGATAATAATGTTTATTATATGTTTTCATTAAAGAAATGGTAGATATGTATTTTTTTTAAAAAAAAATAAGAGTATATTAGTCGTTCAAAATTTTTTTTGAAATTCAACTTTTATAGGTAATATAAATATACATACATATGAGTTCCATAATTATATATTGGGCTCAAACTAAATCCATTTACTATACTTCCTAAAAATAAATGTAAATATCTATAAATTGAAGTGAATATGAAAATAACAAAGATTGACATATGTTCATTTTTCAAACACCTGTCTATTCTATAAAACGTAGAACCGAGAAGAAAATGAGAATACGTTTTAAAAGATGAACACATGCTTAAAACATAAACACGTGTTTGTGGTACAAAGAATGTGGGGCAAGCGGCCGACACTACCATTCTTCTAATATGATCGAGACGCATTCATTTTGAATGATAGCGACAACAGATTTCATTTTTTTTTTTTTCTTTTAAAGAATTTGAAAACTTAAAATAAATTCATTTTGTAAATATGAGATAATGGAATGGGTTGGTGGAGGTGTAGATGGTCTCCACATTTACACCAATGGGTCAATTCTTCCACCGTTAATGCAAATTATAAAACATTTTTTAATGGGTGGTAAGAATATTAAGCTCCATGCAAAGTCCCTAACACATGCCTTCATGCTCCCACAGTCCCAAAGTTAAGGCACAAAAGTTCATATTCAAGCATTGGAAGGACGTACCCATTCTCGTGCTTCCAGACTCTAGGAATTGAGGTTCAATTCTTTTTGTTCTTTGGAACCATGGCACACGGCCACCAAGAATCTTTGATAAGTCCGGTGTTGGAAGAGTGATGGATACAACTTGCTTTGGACTTACCCATCTTGACATGGAGCCTGAGTTGAATTGTTAATAAAGAATCTTTGATAAGTCCGGTGTTGGAAGAGTGATGGATACAACTTGCTTTGGACTTACCCATCTTGACATGGAGCCTGAGTTGAATTGTTAATAAATTTGTGTAGTAAAAATCTAATTTAAATCTCATTAACATTTATGATGCTTTTTTCCCTCTTTTTTGAAAATGCTAATTGTAACGTATTTACAAAGTTTTTAGGCTGTCATATCCACTTATCATTTCAAGTGATCCACTTACTATTTAATAACCGTTTACCATTTAAAGTAACTCACTTACTATTTGGAGTACCCTACTTATCATTTAACGTGACCCCATAGATATGGTATCCCATTTTTTGCTTGGGGTACTATAGAATTAGCCTTTTGAAAGTAAAAAATTGTCCAGGTTTTAGTTTTCAAATCAATAAAAATACTACCAACATGCTAACTAATCAGTATCTTAAACTCATATATTCTCGATGGCATATTAGTTTAGTGGCATTCTCTTCAATTATTGAGTGAGTGATTTCAAGTCCAATCTTATAAAGAATGATTAATACCCATTTATTGATATTAGGGGGTTAGGGTATAGGTTAATTCTGTCGATTGTAAAAATAAAAAAATAAAACAAAAAGAAGAAGAAACCCATAAATATTTTTAACTCTTATCTCTATTAAAAAAAAAAATTGAAAAATTTGGTTGTTTTAGACTTCAATTGTTCTATTTATTTTATTTTTGCTGGGACTTTAATTGTTGTATTAATGTGAACAAAGGATTCACGAAATTTACTCAGCGAAAAAAAAAAAGGATTAACAAAATTTTGAAGATTCAGACCGAATGATCTCGGAAAAGCTCCTTTGTCTAAATTCAAACAAAAATCTGGTAATTTGTGCAAATTAATATTTTCGTAAAAAAAAAAAAAAAAAATTTATCATGGGCAATGGCAAAATCTCGCCGAGATTTAAGCATGGCTCATGGAAGGGCGGAGGTCAAAGGGGGCAATTGACCCTCCTGACCCTTTCTTCCTCTTCTTCTTCTTTCTTTCTTTTCTTTCTTTCCTTTTTTTTTTTTTTAAAAAAAAACTAAATTATAAGTATTTAAAAATTTAATCCTGCTAATTTTTGTTGAACCTCTCAAAAAAATTTATTTTGACCCCCTCTAGCTAGTTGTTTTTTTTGCCCAAAAAATTGAATGAGTTTGACCATTTTATTTATTATAATAATTTTTGCACCCTATACAAAGTAATGTGATATGCCACTAAGAAAAAAACATTTTTTCCAAATATTTATTATTAGTCTTGAATCTTGACCCAGCAAGACAAGCATCTCCAACACAGGTAGCAAAGTTGGATTTGCTACCTCTTCCCCCCTTTAACCAACTCCAATAGAGGTAGCAAGAGTTAGCAAAGTACAATTTTTTTTTTTTTTGTTACTATTTTCTCTCTCTTCAAATCTGAAAGAGGAGAGAGAAGGTAGCAAATTTTATACTTGATTAAAAAATTGAAACCCTCAGCTTGCAACAATCAATCCCCAACAATGATCAACAAGAAAACTTGGGAACCTAACATGTCATCATCTATCGCCAGAGGAACTCATCGTTGGAGAAAGCGAGAAATACTCGTCATTGTCACCAATACATCCCTATCATTTATAAATAAAATAAAATAAACTCAAATCAAAAATCAATTTCAAAATGAGAGGAGGGTGAGAGCAAATTAGAACTTTCAGAAAACTATAATCAATTGCATACACTTCGTAATGTCTAATTAGACTTAATTTGATTTCAAAATAGAATCAAAAGGCATTTGGTTAAAAATCCCAAGTCATTGGACTCATATTGCAAAAACTTCTTTTTCTGAAAACTAGAACTTGTAGACAACCAAAATGACATTTTAGACAACCAAAAGTGCCAGAACATTTTCACCTCTCTCTAGAAATTTTTGACGACCAAAAGTTAGTTTCAGACGACCTAAAGATTACTTTAAACATATTTTTTATTATTAAAATATATTATTTTAATAACAATCACGCTTGTTTTTTTTGTTCCAACGATCTTAAAATAATGTTTAAAGTATTAAAACATTAAAATATATAAAATAATAATAAAACATTAAGGGTTGCTACCTCTCTTGGAACTCCCAATTTTAGAGGAGGTAGCAAATTGTCAACTAAAATAGCAAATTGTATTTTGTTACCTCTTTAGAAGGTGCTCTAATGTTGACTCCCAATTTTAGAGGAGGTGGCAAATTGTCAACTAAAATAGCAAATTGTACTTTGTTACCTCTTTAGAAGGTGCTCTAATGTTGTGGCTCCGCCACTAAGTCATGGTTAAATTTTCTTAGCCAGAAAATATATAACAGGAAAAAATGCCATTTGACATTAGCATACATTTCCTAGTAAGGGACATCCGGACATGCCAAAACTTGCGCTGTCTCCTTTGTAATCTTGTAGCTCTGTTGAAATCCATGGGTTTGAAGTCAAACCATGCATGTGTGGGAAAAGCCAAACCAGCACGTTCAGAATAAAAGGCAAATGAAAAACAAATACTGACTTAATTCATGTTGCCCTATTAATTTAGTACGTGGGATTAATATATACCCAAAAACCTATATAGCAATTCATGTTGACCTATTAAAATAATTTTATTTTGTAGACAGGGAGACATTTTAATTCAATTTTATTTTTATTTGTGACCTATTTTTATAAGACGTCATCAATGGTTTAAATTACTACATGGACATACTATTTTGTACATGAAATAATGTTACCGCAATTTTATTTTTTTTTTAATTTTTGGGAGGGTTGGTATTTTACAGAAAACACACGTTTATGATCGTTCTAGTCTTGACTCTTGAGGAGGTTAATATAATGAAAACAAATGTACCTTCAATATATGATTTAAATCAAGTGTGAAGTAGTTTGGTGGGTGGTAAGTTTTAGGGTCGAAACCCATAGTGGGCAATGCTTGAGATTGTTGTCAAATCACTGGCTTAGAATTCACTAGTGTTTAGATGGGTTAACTCAGGCTATCACTCAACTAGCTCAGTAGAGCGCCTGGGATGTGATCCCATACTTTGCAGCCCCTTTAAACCTCTCCTGTCATCAGATCTCAGTAGGTAGGAAAAGAACTCTCGTTTGCCATCTTTACAAGATAGACCCCTTCCTTTAAAAAGTCTGATCTCTCATCAAAGAGAGTCAAGTGTGTGCTTAATTCACTTATTATGATGAGACTCACAGGTTAGCAAATCTATTACTCATTTTAATTGTTCATTTAAGCTTGAAATGCTACTATATATTATGGTCACATTCACATAGGGAAACCACTCTAATTGTCATCTCCCATGACTGATTTAGAAAGATGGACACGTGATTCAAAAGGTAAATACGTCTTCGTGTTACAAAAAATGTAGGACAAGTAGCTAACAAATGCTAACTATTGACGCCAGCATTCTTCTAATATGCATTCATTTTGAATAATAACGGCAAAAAATTTTGATTAAAAAAAAAAAAGAATCTGAAAACTTAAAATAAATTCATTTTATAAAATATGAGATAATGGAATGGGTTGGTGGTGGTGGTGGTGGTGGTGTAGATGGTCTCTACAGTTGCAACAATCGGTCAATTCTTCCACTGTTATGCAAATTATGAATATTTTTAATGGGTGGTAAGTATAGTATGCTTTACGCATAGCTCTTAACACACGCCTTTATGCTCCCACGCTTCCAAAGTAAGGAACAATTAAAAGTTCAAACTTCAAGCCTTGGAAGGACAAACCACAAGACTCTAGGAATTGAGGTTCAATTCTTTTTTGTTCTTTGGCACCATGGCACACGGCTACCAAGAATCTTTGATAAGTCCAATGTTGGAAGAGTGATGGGCACAACATTTTTTCCATCTTGACAAGGTCTCTGGGTTGAATTGTCAATAAATTCGTGTATGATTTTTTTTTTTTTTCCCCTTTTTGAAAGTAAAAAATTGTCTAGTCTTTAGTTTTCAATTCCCTATCTGAATTTATTTATTTATTTTTTTCTTTTTGCTACACACATATGACATATGAGTAACTCATATATACACACAACGCACAAATTAAAAAGACGCACATATCCCAGTATCTTAAACTTATATATCCAATTAGTATTATCTTTAAGAAAATTTAAGACTTCGGTTTTTTAAAACTTCAATTGTAGTTGTGTTAAATAAAACAAAGGGTTCAAGAAATTCTGTAGATTCAGACCGAATGAATAAGTTTATCGGAAAAGTTCCTTTGTCTAAATTCAAACAAAAATTTGGCAATTAATTTAAACAAATTAAATTTTTCACGGGTAAAAATAAAATTAAAAAAAGGGGATTCTCATGGGTAATAGAAAAATGTGGCTGAGATTTAAGCATGGGTCATGGGTAAATTTTCTAGGGCGGCCAGACTGTAGAGGAAAAAATGCCATTTGACGCTTCCTAGCAAGAGACATGCCAAAACGGCAAACTTGCGCGTCTTCTTTGTAATTATCTTGTAACCCTGTTGGAAATCCACGGGTTTGAACTTTGAAGTCAAACCACAGATGATGCATGTGTGGGAAAAAGGCAAACCGCGTTCAGAAATTAAAGGCAAATGAAAAACTACGTACCGATCTAATTCATGTTGCCCTATTAATTTTGGACGTAGGATTTATACCCAAAAACCTATATATAGTAATTCATGTTGACCTATTCATTAATTTTATTTTATAGACGAAGACACATTTTAATTCAATTTTTTTATTTGTGAATATTTTTATAAGACAGTCCCCAATCTATTAAATGGTTTACATTATTATATAGACACATAATTTTGTATATAAAATGATGTTACCCCATGATTAATTTTGTTTGTGATAAACCATATATCTTTCTTCTTCCTTTTTGTTATATCGGAGGGTTTCAGATATTTTGTACTTGACTGATTCCCTTAAACACATGTAATCCCTCTATCTCACATGCATCAGATAATTACAGGACAATATATAAGGATTACATTGAAATAGAGTAGTGAAAGTTAAACCCAAAATCTCTTATTTGGGATAAACCACGTACATATCATCTTATAGTAGAGCATAGAGTATTTTTTCTTTCTTTTCTTTTTGATCTTGGGTATTGTAGAAAACACAAATCAAATGTGAATTACGATACCCACACCCTTTATTTTTTGACTTGCATGGCATGTAAGTATAAATATTGCTCAGTTGCATAGGTTTAGAAGTGCACCACATAGGATAATAGACTTACAGAGACTACCTCCTATTTTTAAAAGACAACACGTATCAAGTTGCTTAATAAAAAATTGCACAGTATCGTTTCTGTAATTAGCATTACAGTGATGGTTTGTATCTTACTATCTTAGCACCAGACAAACACAGGGGACAATGACAAGTTGAAAGAGCAAGGGATTGCTTTTTATATTTGCTTCATAATCCATAGCAAGAAATCTTAAGTTCAATTAGCTACCACTCTGTCTCAAGGTTTGTCCGGTAATTACCTAATGCATGTGAAATAAGATAACTATATGTGCCTAATAGAGTTACACATCTTGGAATCTTTTGTTATCACACCCAAAAAAAAAAAAGTTACTTGATGTATATTTGACTGAAAAATAAATTATATTTAGATAATTTAACACAATATGCTACAATTGTGCAAATGGTACAATAGATAATTTTTTTGCACAACCATTGTCCCTTTTTGTTTTTTCTGAACACCTTTGTGCTATTTTAGCACAAGGATGCCAAATATAATACAATAGTGTGTTATTGTTATTTTTCGACACACCATTGGAGCACTAACAAAGTATACTATTGTTAAATTATATCAATAACACACCCTTATAACACAACATTAAAGATATTTTAAAGTCATTAAACCAAATCCAAATTATTTGGGAATCTAATTTTCCGCCAAGAATTTTGTTCATTTATTTTTCGCCTCATAAGCTTTATATTACTTGCCAATTATTTTGGATGTACGGTGCAGAGGGCACCACACACGATGTGGGGTCAATTTTATATATTTTGAAAGGTTAATCAAGGGTCACATTAGATTAAACAAAGCTAATAGGCCACCATTGGTGGTGGTGGCATACAACTTGGCTGAAAGCTCCAAAAAATTATTATGACTGCGATGACATAATATATGAAAAAATGGACGGTCTAGTGCAGACCACGGTCCCCTATGGATTAGCGATGGAGGTTGGTCCACGTGGGATAAAAAAGGTAAAAGCGAAAGCGTCACGTCCCTCGGGAATCGCAAGACGAGCAGCCCAACACGTAATCTCCGAGGCTGGTGGACATGGACAAAAACGGTATTTTGTTATGGCACGTCACCATCTCTATCCGCCCGTTACTTTGGCCCTTCTTCTCTACACCTCCCGTATAAACGGCGTATACGCCTCGCCTATTGGTGGACCAAATACGGTATTTTGTTATGGCACGTCACCATCTCTATCTGCCTGTTACTTTGGCCCTTCTTCTCTACTCCTCCCGTATAAACGGCGTATACGCCTCGCCTGTTGGTGGACCAAATAGGCACCATCTTGAAAGTTGGTGAAAATCACACGTGTGTGCCACCTCCTATCTTAAGGCGAGAAATAGAATAGTAGAACTCCTTAAATCTATTTATCTTTTTTTAAAACCCTTTTTTTTTCTTTCTGTTTTTTTTTTTCCTTCCTAATCAACTACACATATATGCAAAGTTGAAATCAAAATCTTTAAAAATAGATCATTGATATCAAATTATTCAAATTCAAAAGCTAAGACAAATTTTTTTCAAAATGTTATGGGTGTTGTCATATACGAAATAACGTAACATGCATTATTATTATATATAACAAATTTTAATCTAACAAATTAATTTCTAAAACTTACTTTTTAAGAAGTAAAAAATCGTATCTTCGACTTCTTACTTTTTTTTCAATTCAATTATTAGTTGAATTTATTTTTGAACGTATTATTCAAAGTGAGCGATGGTCTTACTCATATTTCAGAAATCAATCAATTCTAAAGTCTAGTAACACATGTTAGCCAAAAATAAATAGTAAATATATTATTATTGTGTGCTTCTAAGCTCAAGAAAAATATTAACTCTTAATTTCACATATGACAACACCCATCGATAATAATGAATGCATGTTTTCAACTCCCAACCTCTCGACCTAAATAAAAATTTCTCCCAACACCCAATCATATACTTTTGGAAAAACAAGTCACTAGTGAGTCAAATTCTTCACTCACCCTATTTAAATCCAAAACTGATCAAGGAGTCACAACTTTATGCTAAAATTAAAAATATGGCCATAAAAAATCTTCCATTTAATTATGTATTTGAAAGAAAACACACACACACACACACACACAAACACAAGTGGCTTAAAAGAAGGTAGCTATCGACCACAAAGATACCTGTGATCTGATTCGTGCCAACTCCTTTATGCCACTCACCCAAAATAAAATAAAAATAAAACTCCTTTATGCCACCTTCAGTTGATACTTGATAGACCATTTTAAGCAGTGTTACAGAGGGGTGAGGATGATTCTGTCGGTAACTACCATCTATGGTGGAGGTGGTGCGGTTTGACATTGATTTTTGAGAGTTTTACAATTGGGCTTTTGGATTGAAAAGCCCTTGTATATGTATTGAGCTACTATCTATGGTGGAGCTGCTGCGGTTTCTCTTTAAATTTTGAGACCTTCACAATTGGGCTTTTGGGTTGAAAAGCCTTTATATGTATTCACTTCCCTTTGTTTGAGAGATTATACATGCAATTGAGTATTATCTTTTACCTTCATGTGAGAAAATTGAGACAATTAAGACTTACAAGAGTTGGGGTATGTGGCATAACTATACTTGCATAAATGTCCTATATCTATCCATATATATATACACACACACAAAATACACACTATAAAGAGAGTATCTATAATGGGGCATCATCCCATTAAAATTAACAAGAATACGCCATTTCGGTGGGGCCGTATTTTGATCAAAACTATAAAAATAGATCTAATTTCACAACGATCAATAATGAAAAACTGTATAATACATGTTCTTTTATTTGAACAGGACAATATAATTATGTGTTTGAGTAAAAAATTTAAATTTATCTTTGAGGTGAAAGGATTTTTAAATTAAGACTAATAAGAATTGGTCAAATTAGGCACAATCGTAAGAGGGATGAGCTAGATACGATCCTACGGTCCTACCCTTTGCAAAAGGTCCTTAATTTATTAGAAGATCTAAAATCTCACGAACACCCTTAAGTACTTCTACGAAGCCCTATTAAATTACATCTTTATTGGACTTAAGCCCGGGTTCAGCAAGCGCCTTTCAGGGCCGGGCCTGCATCGGGGCAGCATAATGACCCTTTAGGTTCTATGAGTCCGGCTACGGAATGGTTATTGCAACCCCCCATTCTTATAACCCCACCCCCCATCCTTTAAGCTTTTAAGGTTTTATGCAAAATATTAAAGGTTTTTATGAAAACCGGTCGTGATGTCCACTAGAAAACATTATTTTGAACATCTTTATAGGAGAAAGTTTTTTCTAAATCCATCATTTAGATATACTTTTTAACCATTTATAGCCTTTATTTCATTTTTTGCCAAAAAATCTATATAAATGATAGATTTTGGAAAAACTTTCTCCTGCAAAGTTATTCAAAATGATGTTTTCTAGTGGACTATGCGACCAGTTTTTGCAAAAACCTTTTATATTTTTCATGAAATCATAAAAACCAAAAAAAAAGAATGGGGTTATAAGAATGGGGGTTGCAATAGCCGTTCCCGTCCGGCTATTGCCACCCCTCAATTTTATCAACATCCCCCAATTGTTTTGGTTTGTTAAGGTTTTATATCTATACTACCTATAAAAAGATGAATGTGAGAAAAACTTTTGATTGACTAATATACCCTTATTTTAATTTTTAAATACACAACTACCCTTCTACATATATATGAAATATAATAATATAAAACACATTCTTTAATAAGAATTCTAAGAAAACTATATAACTACCCTTCTGCATATATAGGAAATATAACAATATAAAACACATACCTTAATAAGAATTATAAGGAAACTATAATTCGTATAATCATTAGAAATCTTAAATACAATAATACATTTTTTTATAATAAAACCTCTTTAAATATAAAATATCTATGTATTTAAAAATATTCACATGCAATGCACGTGTGCTAGATCTAGTAAAATACAAAAGGTTTTATGAAGGCCAAATGCGTTGTCCAATAGAAAACGTCATTTTGAATAACTTTGTAAAATAAATTTTTTTCAAAATCTATTATTTAAAAAGACTTTTTAACAAAAAATGAAATAGAGAATATAAATAGTTAAATACCAAAAATTCTATTTAAATGATAAATTTTGAAAAATTTTTTTTATAAAGTCATTTAAAAAAAATGATGTTTTATAATGTATAACACCGTCAGTTTTTATAAGAACCTTTTATATTTTGTATAAAACCTTAAAAAACCTAAAACAAGTGGGACGATGATAAAATTGAGGGGTGGCAATAGCTGGGCCTAGGTTCTATATGTTGGCCGGGCCCATCTCTGTCTCTCGCTCTGCGAATTGATGTCTGGGGCATCGACGATGATGGGGGTCTCGAGTGGCTCATTGGTCGCGAGCAGTGGTGCAGATCTCACCGTATACATTTTCCGCCGTCGGAATCGCCATCGCCATCGGCGTTTCAGTCCTGGGTGCCGCTTGGTATTGCCTAATTTTTTCCATTACTTTCTCTCAATTTTCGTTTGGTTCCCGAGGAAAATAATTTTTTTTGAATCTCGTGTTTCAACTTGCGTAGGCTTCCACAAGAGCATAAAATGAAAATTGAACTCAACTAAGCCAAAATAGTTGTATTAGGCTCAATTTACTGGATCCAGGAACATTTTCTCTTGTCCATTAAACGGAGCATTAGATTAGATGATAAATTTAACTAAGCTTATTTTGGTTGCTTAATTATTTTATTTTATTATTTTTAAGAAATTTGCTATGGTTGAATAATTTTCAGGGGAATTTATATAACTGGGAGTAGTTTAATTGGTGCTGCAATTAAAGCTCCTCGGATTACATCAAAGAATCTCATCAGGTAAGTACTTGGACTCGCCATTAAAGCTGTAACTTGTTTGGTTATGAAGCTCACTAATATATTCTATACTATACTATATATATATATATATATATATATATATATATATATATATTGATTTGTTGGAGAGTAAAATCTTCTATGTGTTTTGGTTGAGAATAGCTTGTGTTGTAGCAAGTTCTCGTTAGCTGGGGGAACGGGGGTGAATTGGGTCTTCATTTTTCAGCTTACAATCAATGAAACTTGCCTTCTATCAGGGATTAGGACTGAATTGTCTACACTCCCCATTTGATGTGGCAATGACACCTTTGAAATCAATGGGATAATGATGGTCATTGTGTATTGAAATAGATGCAAAAAAAAAAAATGATGAGCCATGCTAGTCTGGATAACGAGTTTGGGTTTAGTAGTTGGGATGTACTGCAATGCCTAGAAATTTATGGTAATACATTGTTATTAAATGTTCAAGTTAGGGTTACATTCATATATTATCAGTGAGGCATGCACAATGTGCATGTGAGAAGGATAGTGTGATGGGTTTGATTATAATGAATTTTATTATTATTTGAGCTCATATTAGTTACTTTTCCTCTATTCTGTGCTCTTGAACCCTTGATTCCCTTGTGCCTTTAGTTGAAGCCGTAAAGATGGGTTTAGGGAGATCGGAATTTGTTTGGGCTTTGGGGTGTAATTTTTATCCAACCAGAAGTTCCTTTCATTGTCACATTTTAGCCCTGGTTTGAATTTAAGATTCTAACTTAAGGCTATTTTAGTAATGCACATGACCAACCATTAGAGGCTTCTCTATATAATGTAGTATACATTCCATGCTTTTTTCACATGTATTTAGGTATATCTCGAGATCCCCTCCCATAATGCTGCTCCTTCAGGTAGCATGACCTGACAATGCCACAAAGTTCTGGCAATACACCAAGTGGTGATCCTTCTCCATTCCTTTATATTATTCCGTATGTGTCCCTCCCTATGTGTTGAACGCCACTTTCCATTGCAGCAGCTGCTTCCATTAATTATTTTGTATTTCCATTTTCTCTCCTGCACTCTATCTATGTGCTTCCTGCAAGTTGGAAGGATTGTTTGTTATTAATGAATTATGTTTGCAATCTATGAACATCCTACCTGCTTTGTCCAGTATAAAATAAAGGATAGTTCTTCAATTCTTCAATAAATGGTCATAGTGGTTGCCATTTTCATCTCTATGGTGCAGCCCCTCCCAGAATGTGATGAGTTTCAAAGGAACAATTCAACTAAGATATAGCTTGAAAAGGACATAAAGTGAGCAAGTGGATGCTTATTAAACAAAAGAATACCTTACCTCTGTGGAGATGATAAAGAGTACTAGAGTAGTGAACCAGAGGAGCACCATGACTTGACCAGAGGATCACCACTCCAAGCCGTACCATGTTCTGTGGATTATGCTTTATTAAATTTTTTGTTTTGTTGGTTTGGAGAAAGGATAAATAATAAAACCCTAATGCATTTAGAACTAGCATAATATATTCCTATTGATTGATCTCTAAAATCTGAATGATTGTACCATGCTTCTGGGGTAAATGATGTACCACATTCCTACTCAGGTAAAATGGGGATGGAAATTTAGTGAATGGGTTTCTTGAATTTATATATACTAGTTGGTAAACACGTGCGTTGCACGTGAATATTTTTTTATTGTAAAATAAATATTCCATCAATGGTATATGAATTTATGTTGAAGTGGACCATATAAATTGTCTTTTAAAGAAGAGATTTTTGTGATGGGGTAAAAAAAAAATAGTGCCAAAACTAATAAATTAATTAAATGTGTCATCAATAACTTAAATAAATACCAAAAATATATGTAAATTTCAATTGTACACCTGCTTATTAAAAGGATGTTTTCTCATGGCTCTATTGGTGTATATATATATATATTTATTTATTTTTGTAAGGAAAAAGCTAAATAGTTTAACCCTTTTTTTTGAACTTGTTTGGCAACTAACCTAGTTATGTACTTATTTCAAAGAGTAATAATTTAAAAAAAAATTATTTCATAAATAAATTGAACAAATAACATCGTTTTTAAATTCAAAAAATAAGAAATAAATTCAAATAAATGTCATCCAACTCATTGAAAATATTATTCTATGAGTGGGAAAGTTGGGTTTTTTTATAAATTTTTTTTATAATATAAAAAATTAAATGAAATTATGATAAATATACTTATTTTTACAATTTTCTCAATGAAAAATGTGCTTACTAAAACATGGGAATCCTCCTAGGTTATCCTTTGTTGAGATGATACTCTAACTATCCATTGTTACATATAGCTCGATATAGGCTTTGGTTTTCTTAATGCCAGTTTATGATAGTTTAGGAACATCATTCGATTTTATTATATTATATTTTAATAAAAGGTTCTATGTGAGAAAAGAAACCAACTCCAAAAATAAATAATTAAATAAAAAGAAAGGTATCCTCATAAAATATTTGTGAATCACGATTTGTCAAAAACTTACACCAAAAACATAAAATAAAAAAATACTCAAAAGTAAAATATCCAACAGAACTAAAATAGAACTCAACTGCGTTTGTAAGGAATCTTGTAGGTAGGGCATTTAGCAAGAATAGAGGTAGGAGAATCAGAATCCATAGAAATATATGAAGTACTTGACCCACATGGAAAACAGTATTTTCTATAGCAATTAGAATAAACCCTAAAACCCTATATTTCGAGAAAAAAAAGAAGATGAGGGCTCTATTGAAATAGGTTAAAGCTACTGTTAATAGAAAAAGTAGAATTTAGAATCCCGTTCTTAATGGAGAGATGATATATGTTATGAAATAAAGTTTACTTACAATTCGGGGTTTTATTTATTTATACGAATTATAGTTTTCTTAGAATTCTTATTTATTGATGTGTTTTATATTCTTATATTTCCTATATATGCAGAAGGGTAGTTGTGTATTTAAAATTTAAAATAAGGATATATTAGTCAATCAAAAGTTTTTCTCACATCAGCTTTTTATAGGTAGTATAGATTTATAACGTGTCAATTTGAGTTTAGGAATGGAGTAAACAGATTCATGTAGTGGATCCCATGTAGTTGGGAATAAGGCTTAGTTGAGTTGAGGTGAGGCTCTTGAGTAGTTTTTATCTTTTAATTGGGTAGAGTTGATACCACGGGTTGATCAGCCTTTTATATAGAAATGTTTAGCCCCCAAAATACTCAGCTTTGCAAGTTTCTTCAAATATACAATGTGTCAAGTAGTAGAGGGTGAGCTGATCCTCTAGTACTTGACACATTGATGTTCATATCCACCACTGGATTTTTTATTTTTATTTTTATTTTTTATTATTACTAGCTCATCCTCTTTGAACTCATCATAATTGTTTTATCTGTGCTGTCATCCTCTGACAATTTAGGCTTTTAGGAATGGTTTCTTTCCATTGCAATTGATACTGGGGCAGAGATCTGAATATATCTTTCCATTTGTCCCTCCCATCTGAATGGAATTTTGGCTTTTTGTTGAGATGAAATAATGGATTAGGTCCATAGCTTTAAACGGGCGGCCTATGTGGGCTGAGCCAACACACAACGGTTTTTAGCCTTACTGTGATGCCATGAGATTCGCTTGCACCTCTATATATTGGTTCATAAGGTGCAGCACATTGCACATAAAATATATTTGGTAATATTGTGCTGCCTGGTTGACCCATACGTAATTCTGGTAATCACCAGGGGAATCCTGTGCCCATGCCCAGGAGCTCTAGCAAGTCATCATCCCCTACCTTTTGAATGAAAGACCCTTTTTCATCGCTATTATTTGCTTCAGGGGAGTTTTGGTTTCAGAATATATTTCATTAGCTTGATTGATTTCAGGCACGAAAGGAATGTCTATTCTATAAATTATCAATATGCTACAAAAGTTTTAAAAATAAAGGCAAGCAGTAGGTTGTTTGATAATGGCAGAGTTGCATGCATGCAGATATAGAAAATCATGTATGCCTGGAATGAATTTACGGGTTCTACCTTGATTTGGACAAGGAGTGATTTGGTGATTTTGCATTACTCCTGTATTATATTGCTATGTAGTGAATTAGTTACATTGGAGATGAATGAGGCATTTATATTCGGCCAATTTCTTTTGGAACCATTTCGATTTGGAGTATGAGGAGTGTTATTTGTCAACAAAGTATCAATCTACTTGTACTTTGAACTCCACAGTACTTGGACTTTCTGGCTGCTTAAGATGGTTATTTTGACTTGAAAATGTTTTGTTCTTTTCCAGTGTAATTTTCTGCGAGGCTGTTGCTATTTATGGGGTTATCGTGGCAATCATTCTTCAAACAAAGTTAGAGAGTGTGCCAACATCCCAGATATATGCACCAGAGTCCCTCAGAGCAGGATATGCAATCTTTGCCTCAGGAATAATTGTGGGCTTTGCAAACCTCGTTTGCGGGTGTGTTGGCAGCCATATATTTCAGTCAAAATGATGTTGAGTTGTAAATCACAATGTATTGCTTTCTAATTTCTTTTCTCTTGCTCTGCCCTTCTTGGCTACAGGTTGTGCGTAGGAATTATTGGAAGCAGTTGTGCCTTATCCGATGCTCAAAACTCGTCCCTTTTTGTAAAGATCCTTGTGATTGAGATCTTTGGTAGTGCACTTGGATTGTTTGGAGTGATCGTCGGAATAATCATGTCAGCTCAAGCAGCATGGCCATCGAAGATAGCGTGAGTTCTTTAATTGTATTTTGTGTCATTGAAGATGGGTTCTCTCTCCAGCCAAGTCCATGTGACCTTGGGTTGTCTGAAATTAGTTGGGGCATCACCCAACCTGCTTTGAAGGACTAGTTCAGGACAGAAGATAGTTATGCCATGGTTCGTATAAAGCTTTAATGGTGGGTCACTCACAATGTTGGGCTCAAAACAGTACACTGCACAGTTTTTCGCCACTCCCTTTTGGTTCAATGGCATAGGTTATCTTTGCTGGTCAAATGTTTGCTTTTTGAGAAACTCAAATATATCGTTTGGTAGAAACTCAATTTTAAGTCAACCCATTTTTTGTTCACTACCCTGCACCCTACTCTGAAAGGGTAGTTCCCCCCAATCCCTTTCATTTTTATTACAGCCAACATAATAGGCCACCCCCCAAATGTGGATACAATATAAGTCGATGTTTGTCGTTATTGCAAAACTCGCTTGGATTTCTTCTTTCAATGCTGCTTGGTTCGATTCTCCACAATTGTTTGGTAGGATTAAACCTGCTCTTCATCGCATAGAGTTCATGATGGAACCTTAGCTTTGCGATGAGATGTCCTACAAATTAATTGTGGATTGCTAAGAGGCCATGCTTATGTGAAGTCACTTTTCTGTGTACCAATTATTAGGACAAAGAAAAAAAAAAAACCTATAGTACCAAAATTTTCGGATTACTCGAGTTTTTTTGGATTTATTGTTGAATAAGTAAAAGCCAAAGTTATCCTTATATATTTCAATAATTCTCAAATTATTCCTGAATATCTTGAATATAACAATTAATTCTTTATTTACACATGAAATTCTTGAATTGTACACATCCTTGTTAATTTGTGGTTACTTTTTTAACTCATAAATTTTTCAGACTTTTTTCGGATTATTTCCGGTATTTTCCTAAATTATCCTTACAACAAGTAATTCCCGAAATTAACCCTGTGTGACAAACTACTAGATAATATTCTTCTTTACATTTTTGGGACCCGACACCTCTCCTTTTTCAAGGGTTAGGTGAGAAAGCGTACACGCCATTAGTCCCGTTCGGCAAACTTCATTTTCATATGACTTGAAAGCACCCCTAATTCGTCGAAAAAAAAAAAAAAAAAGCACCCCTAATTAATTAAACACACACACACTCAATTTTAATTTAATAAATGGAAATATAAATTCATCATCTTATTACATTGACGTTTTCATTATCCCTGGACCGATCTCGCCGGGATTTGACACAAATCGATCCAAACCCACCGAGATCTGACCCACCAAATGACAAACTCATATACAAGGTGGGTAAAAAACAAAAAAAATTCAAGACCTGTTTTGCCCATACCTTGCCACCCTCTCATCAATCCACTCCTTCATATCCCTCAAAACGACATTAGCATTCTCATCAGGCTCCCCTTGTATCAAGGAATGGTACATCCCCTCGTACATCTTCAAACTCTTGTCCTCACTCGCCGCCTTCTCGTACAACAACGTTGACGATGTCGGACACGTCACCCCGTCCGCCGTCCCGTGCACTGTCAAAAACGGCGCCGTCACCTTAGAGAAATTATCCTGTATGTACTGGCACACCCTAGCCAGTTCTCTCATGGTCCCCACCCTAGGTGGCCCAGTGTACCGCCGAGGATTCGACGCGATGATCTTCAATTTCTCGGGATCCTTAATAGCCTTCCCCACCATCTTGTTATCTGGCATCACCGCCCACGTGTCAGCCATGCCGAACATCAGGCCGTAAGCGAATAGCCGTACTTTTGACGGCTTCATATTCTCTGGCATTACGAAAAGTGGGGCCGAGAAGATCAGGCCCGTCCACGTGTTGGGCTCCGATTGGAAATACATCAGCATCGTCGCGGCTCCCCCCATGGACTCGCCGAAGAGGAAAGCGGGCAAGTGGCGGTACGGTTCGCTGTTGCGTGTGTGAACGAAGAACGATAAGGACGCGGCGGCGACTTTCTCCATGTCGCCTAAGTAGCAGCGGAGCCCGTCGGAACGGCCGTGGCCGAGGAGATCGGCGGCGAAGACGGCGTAGCCCCAGGTGGCGAAGTTGATGCAGATCTTCTGGAAGAGCCAGCCGGTGTCGGAGCCGTAGCCGTGGCTCATGTAGACGGTGGCTCTGACGGGGAGGTCCAACGGAATGAAAGACTGGGTGAAGAGCTTGCCGCTGGGGGTTTCGAAGTATGATTTAGTGTTGCGTACTCCTTGGGATGTGTAGTATTCTTCCTCCCGCATGTCGCCCCAGAAATTCGGCGATGATTCTGATTCAGGTGGCATTGTTGGCCGGAGGGTTTTTGTTTCTATGAGAGAGAGAGAGTTTTGTTTTTTAAGTGGGGGTGGGGGTGGTGGAGCGAATTTAAAAAGTGGATTTGAGGAGGGGGTGGGTGAGATAGAGACGTTGAAATGTGATGGAGAGAGAGAGAAGTTTGGAGAGAGATGGAAAGTGGCTCTGTGGAGAGAGAGAGAGAAAGTGGTTTTGAGGAGAGAGTGAGAGAGAGAGGGTTTCACCTACCATGCCTGGCGATGATCGGTGTTATTCGGGGTGGGTAGGGGTTGGTGGACTGACTTAGTCGTGGCCCACTTCCACCATTTACTTGTTACATTTTCTATTGCCGTGGAATCTTTGTATAGATTAGTCGGTAGTTGTTTGGTGTTGTCAGGCATAGGTGAGCATGAAATTGTTAGCACTATGCTTTACTAGGGTGTTCGTGGTTCAGTTTGGTTCGGTTTTAGGGTAGCTTTTAAACCAAACCATTATACTTCGGTTTTTGTTTTCTCAAACCAAAACTAAACCATACTATCAAAAAAACCAAACCAAACCAAACCATAAAATTTCGGTTTGGTTCAGTTCGGTTTCGGTTTTATCCTATCAAATAGCAACAAATAATTAAAAATAGAAAAATGACAAGCCAAACTCTAAATAAAAACATTTTTAATAAAATCATTACATTAGCAACTAAAAAAAACATTAAAAATTATATCAAAATGGAAAAGTATTGATTTATGTCAATCCAGGTTCAAATCTCCAATTTAATACGTGTCAATATCTCACACAACAATAATAGCTAATTTAATACATGCCAATCTAATAAAGAAAAAACACTAAAAAAATTTACAATCTATTAACTATTATGCCCTTATTAGAATAGAAAATTTACAAACTAAGTTTAATATATAATATATAAAATTATATATATTCATATTATATTTTTTCAGTTTTTTCGGTTTTTCGGTTTGGTTTGGTTTTTAAACATGAAAACCAAAACCAAACCAATTTCATTCGGTTTTCTAAAATTAGAACCAAAACCAAACCTAAGGACAAAAAAACCAAACCAAACCGACCGGTTTGGTTTGGTTCGGTTTGGTTTTCGGTTTTAACCTAAACCATGAACACCCCTATGCTTTACACTCAATTGGTTTATTGTAAGTTCATGCGTTTCGACGTTTAAATAGAAATTAGATAATTATAATGTCTTTTATATCGAGGGTGTGTTATAAATATTAAACCTTGAGTGGACATTGAGTGGATGTCCACACTCTCTCCATTTTTGATAATGGAAACACCACTTCATAAGTGGGTTAGGTAATCCCATCATGAGGACCAAATTCAAACAAAGATAAAAGGGGAAGGGGAGAAAGAAGAAATATGTATTCGGAAAGTTAGGAGAGAATGAAGTGAGGAGATTGAGACAGTGTGTCTCAAAGAGTTTTGCTGATCCTTGTATAATGTTTATACATTCAGATGGAAATCAAAGAAGATGAATGAGAAATTTATTCTCCTCACAACTTGTTCTAAATTTTTGATTTTACAACACGTTATCAGCACGAATTGCTCAAGGAATTTGTGAGCAATATCATACTACCACCATCTTCTTTCTTAACCAATTTGGTTGTGGTAAGTTGGTAAGTTGGTACGTTCTAAACCAATTTGATTATGGTAAGTTGATATGCTCTTAACCAATTTGGTTGTGGTAAGTTGGTAAGTTGGTACATTCTAAACCAATTTGATTGTGGTAAGTTGATATGCTTTTAACCAATTTGGTTGTGGATTGGTTTTTACTCTAAATTATATACTTGAATGGATGAATCCATCTTCTCTTCCTGAAGCAAGAGAAGATTTAAAAATAAAACTTGAAGTTTTATAAATAAATAAAAGGAGTGATGATTCATTTTCTCTTCTTGAAGTAAGAGAAAGATTTGAAAACTTGAAGTTTTCTATATGAAAAGTTATTATTTACATGTTATTTTCATGAAGGAAGAAACAAATTTCAATCTCCAAAATTTTCTATAAGAAAAGTTGTTGTTCATATATTCTCTTCCTGAAGCAAGAGAAGATTTAAAATAAAACCTGAAGTTTTATAATTAAAAAGGAAAAAGGATAACAATTCATCTTCTCTTCCAGAAGTAAGAGAAAGATCTAAAAACCAGAAGTTTTCTATAAAAAAAAAAAAAAAAAGTTATTATTCATCTGTTCTCTTCCTGAAGCAAGAGACAAATTTCAAAACCTGAAGTTTTAGAAATAATGAATAAAGTCTCAATTTAATTGAATAAAGTAATGGTCAATGATGACCAAATTAAATTAAGTAATATATTTCTCTATTATGTGTTATGCAACTTCTTTAGATGCTTGTAAAATTTTGGTGAAAATTCGTGGGTGCATCTTAACTTTTGCTTTAGTTAGCATAGAAGAACACACAAAAATCTGCTCTTGTTTTACTACAAATTGACTGTCAACGTCACCTATGTTGTCAGTCAACTTCTCTCAAATTGACTGGTAACTTCACTGTGTCAGCTTAAATTATGTCATTTTATGATAAAAACCACCAGAAGTGGAATAATGGAATACCAAACCACCAGAAGTGGATTAATGACATATCAAACCATTAGAAGTGGAGCAATGAAATACTAAACCACTAGAAGTGGAATACCAAACCACTAGAAGTGGAACCCATTTTACCATTTAATTCATAACTTTAGTTCTAGTTATGATTTTGAAATGAAACGAATTGGATTTTGTCACTGACTTGTTGGGCTAACATCCTACCAATTTTCGTGTCGTTGGGTGACCATTTGATATTTTTTGCGTAATTATTTTTTGGTACACTTGAATCTGGGATTTCTGCTAGACAGCATTAACTCAATATTGAAAAATATTTTTGAATGGGTTTTGCTAGGTACTTCTCTACCAAATTTTGAGGTTACAAAATACATTTGATATACTTTTAAGTGATATAAACCCCAAAGCCCATTTCTTTTTGGATTAAACATATAAAAATTCATTTATACGCATCACAAATTGTTTTCACTAAAATTTCAGATTTGGTCATTGTACTTGGAGTAGATTACAGATTTTTTGCTACTTATTAGTAGCATTTTGAGAACTAGAGAGACCAACTGGAGATTGTCTCTGCAGCCCATTAAGAATCCTAGCCCCATTTTGGCATGCGTTAGTTTAATTAAAGGCACTCCCAATAGTGCCAATTGCCTAAGCAAACCTTGAAGAATTGATGAAAGGCTATCTATTAATTCTATTATGCCATTGGAGAAGTACTAGTGCTTTGGGTAAGTTACTCTAACCGTGGTAAAGATACCTTGGCATATGTATCAATATGGAATTATTTTCTCTATCATATTAAAAAAAAAAAAAAAAATGGTCATAAAGCTTTATAAAACAAGTAAATTGGTTTTACAACACGTTATCAGCACGATCAATTTTGATTTATGAGTTTGAAATTATTTGTTGGCCAATTTTTTGATTATTATCAAAACCATTTCATCATTAAATTTGATGACCATTGAAATTAAATATTTGTGACCATAATTCTTTTGATATTTGATTATTTTGAAAATGATCGATTTATTGCAAAATCTTATATAGATAAATATTTTCAAGATACCAAAATGTGACAATACACTGAACAGAGTGGCAAGATTGTGAAAATATTTTAATATTTCTTACCTTGTAAGTACTATTGTAGGTGTACTAATTACTTCACGTCTATATCTAGTAAATATATGTTCCTCTATATACTCACCTGAAAACAAGCATAATTTATAAACTAGTATACGGGAAATCAAATATGAATTGCAATATGATATTGCAGATCTAATTTCAAGATGATTGTTAAAAATATATGTCTGGAAGACAGTACTATAACTCACACAATCATTAAATTTCCAATATTTATCATTATTCAAAACTATTGTCAATACCATATGAGGTTCATCTAACCTAATTGAAGGTTCCAGAAGAGCAAATATAATATTGCCAAAAAGAACAAAAATTTATGTTGACAATTCTTTATATTCTACCAGAAGTAGAAGAAATTTATTGAGTTTTTAAAATTTACATCGTAAATAGTTATCATATTGAAACCATTAACAATGGAAATGAGGAATATCTTTATATTACCTCTATGATTTTGGGGTAGAAGCTCATATTAAATATTTTCTCTTCTATACGATTATAAGCACAATTGAAACACATGTGGTAACGCACCAGAAGTGCTCTAACATAAAGATCTTTATACTTTAATATAATCACAATGATGGTAAGGGATGGTAATCACAGTATGGTAAGAATTCACACACCCAAACTCACAAAGTGATGTTTTTACAGCAAAATTTGCAGATTGTCATTTTGATGAAACACAGTTCCCGTCGTTAGGAGGAGGAAATCCACTGATAGAAGAACGACGTGAACTTTCTTGAAATGTACCACCTTTGTCCCATCTTGATCCACGTACTGCTCAATGTGAAACTGAAGTATAGAGGATCACTCATCTTCAGAAGATTGCTAATCAAATGCCTGATGCATTTACAGACGCAGCAAAAAATAACTAAGTCTTATATACCGGCTGCAAACACACCAGCAAAGATCAATGTACCAATTAGTAAGTCTACTATTATTGCAGCAAATGAATCATCTACTACACGCCTGAAGCGTGGTAGACCCTTGGGGTCAAAAGATTTAGTTTCCCGGAAGAGGAAAATAAAAGGGCAACAAAATATAGAAAATAGTACTCCGGAAGAGGCTATTGAACAAGAAATAAATATTCCCACAAATTCTGATTTAATAACTCCTGAAGAGGAAAATGTCCCTGAAGAGACAGAAAACAATAAAGAGGCATATGTACATGGAAATGAAGAAATTTTCATAAACTATACATGTACAAAAGAATTGTGGGATCGCTCAGAAGTGGTTATTAATGAATCATCTATTGGTACACCAGCAAAGATCAATGTACCAATTGGTAAGTCTACTATTATTGCAGCAAATGAATCATCTACTACACGCCTGAAGCGTGGTAGACCCTTGGGTTCAAAAGATTTAGTTCTCCGGAAGAGGAAAATTAAAGGGCAACAAAATATAGAAAATAGTACTCCGGAAGAGGCTATTGAACAAGAAATAAATATTCCCACAAATTCTGATTTAATAACTCCTGAAGAGGAAAATGTCCCTGAAGAGACAGAAAACAATAAAGAGGCATATGTACATGGAAATGAAGAAATTTCCATAAACTATACATGTACAAAAGAATTGTGGGATCGCTCAGAAGTGGTTATTAATGATGTATTTTCTTTCGCAGTAGCTACTGAAATTTCAAAAGATGATGATGATCTTGAACCACGCACTGTAGACGAATGTCACAGTAGACCTGATTGGTTAAAGTGGAAAGAAGCAATCCAAGCAGAATTGGATTCGCTAGAAAAACGTAAAGTATTTGGACCTGTAATCCTAACACCCAATGATGTGAAACCCGTGGGTTACAAATGGGTGTTTGTAAGAAAGCGTAATAATAAAAATGAGATCGTCAGATATAAAGCTCGTTTAGTAGCACAAGATTTCCTGCAGAGACCTGGGATTGATTATGAAGAAACATATTCACCTGTAATGGATGCCATTACATTTTGATATTTAATTAGTCTGTCAGTCTTAGAAGGACTTGACATGCATCTTATGGACGTAGTTACTGCATATTTATATGGAAAGTTAGATGCAGATATATATATGAAGATCCCTGAAGGATTCAAATTGCCTGAAGCAAATACATCACAACCATGAAATATGTACTCAATTAAACTGAGACGATCCTTGTATGGATTAAAACAATCTGTGAAGAATGTGGTATAATCGTCTCAGTGAGTACTTAGTTAAAGAAGGATATATTAATAATCCTATATGCCCTTGTGTATTTATAAAGAAATCAGAATCTGGATTCGCTATCATTGCAGTCTATGTTGATAATATAAATTTAATTGGGACTCCTGAAGAGCTCATGAAAGCTGCTGAATATTTGAAAAAAGAATTTGAGATGAAACATTTAGGGAGAACAAAATATTGTCTCGGCCTGCAGATCGAGCATAAATCAAATGGAATTCTTATCCATTAATCAGCTTATACCGAAAAGGTATTGAAACGTTTTAATATGGATAAAGCGCATCCACTAAGTTCTCCCATGATGGTTCGATCTCTTGATATTAAAAAAGATCAATTTCGCCCCAAAGAAGATAATGAAATGCTACTTGGTCTTGAAGTACCATATCTTAGTGCAATAGGTGCTTTGTTATATTTAGCACAATGCACTAGGCCTGATATAGCATTTTCAGTCAACTTATTAGCAAGATTCTGTTCTGCTCCAACTCGACGACACTGAAATGGTATTAAACATATTTTACGCTACCTTCGTGGAACTACAGATATGGGTTTGTTTTACTCAAACGAATTAGCCCATGGTCCTTGTTTAGAAGGATATGCAGATTCTGGATACCTTTCTGATCCTCACAAAGCTCGCTCACAAACAGGGTATGTATTTACATGTGGCAATACAGCGATCTCTTGGCGATCTACAAAGCAGACTTTAATTGCTACATCTTCTAATCACTCTGAGATACTTACACTCCATGAAGCAAGTCGTGAATGTGTATGGTTAAGATCTGTAGTCCATCACATTCGAGACACATGTAGGTTACCTCTGATTAAAAGTATGCCAACAACAATATATGAAGATAATGCTGCATGTATTGCACAAATTCAAGGAGGGTACATCAAAGGTGATAAAACCAAACACATTTCACCAAAGTTCTTCTACACTCATGAACTCCAGCAGAGGCATGAAATTGATGTGAAGCAAATACGTTCCACTGATAATCTTGCGGATTTATTCACCAATGCCTTACCATCGTCAACATTCAAGAAATTGGTATATGGCATTGGAATGCGTCGGGTTTGCGATAAGTTAAGTTGATACTTATCTTCTTATCAGGGGGAGTATTCATTTTTGGACATATGCACAATGTACTCTTTTTCCTTCGCCTAGGTTTTGTCCCATTGGGTTTTCCTGGCAAGGTTTTAATGAGGCAGTTTCTTTAGTGCGTCCAACACCATTCTAAGATTTACAAAAATGTTGTACTCTTTTTCCTTCACTAGTTTTTTCCCACTGGGTTTTTCTAGTAAGGTTTTTAACGAGGCACATTATCTTAGTGTGGTGGACATCCAAGGGGGAGTGTTATAAATATTAAACCTTGAGTGGACATTGAGTGGATGTCCACACCCTCTCCACTTTTGATAATGGGAACACCACTTCATAAGTGGGTTAGGTAATCCCATCATGAGGACCAAATTCAAACAAAGATAAAAGGGGAAGGGGAGAAAGAAGAAATATGTATTCAGAGAGTTAGGAGAGAATGAAGTGAGGAGATTGAGACAGTGTGTCTCAAAGAGTTTTGCTGATCCTTGTATAATGTTTATACATTCAGATGGAAATCAAAGAAGATGAATGAAAAATTTATTCTCCTCACAACTTGTTCTAAATTATTGGTTTTACAATAGGGTGCAAATTTTTCGCTTTACAATGAAAATTTGAAGAAAAATATGCCGTTAATACAAATACTAGTAAAATTTTAAAATATTAACATTTTAGGGTTCTAACTTGTAATCTATCCTATCCTTTCTAGTCACTGGATTAAATAACAAACCCTTTACTCCTTTAGTATGAAGCAATCACTTTAGGGGTCCCTATTTAGTTTTATTGCGATCCAGTGTATGTGATCATAACTCTTTTTTTTCATTTTTTTTCCTAGTTTTTGAACCTTTCAATTGTCCCGTCCTAAGGCCACGGACATAAATGATGCAACTCTAAGGGCACTACTCTATGCTGTCATTCACCTAAAAACAAGAGGATAATTGGGATTTTGAAAAGGTGGAGCTAAATAAAATCATATTATTTATTTATATTTTTGGATATCTCTAGTATGATAAATTGTCTTTTTACAATGATCATAAAAAAATTATTTAAGGTGTGGAGAAAACATATTTTTCATTATTTGAGTGGTCATAATTTGACTATTTTAACAATGATGGTCGGTCAATCTAGTTTTTTTTTTTTTTTTAATGGAGTAATTATTTTCAAAACTCAGTTATATTTATTTATTTATTATATATTTACCGGACAATGATCTCTACTTAGTACTTACGTACGATGTACTTACAAAATATGAAAATATAAATGTGTTGTTGCTTTTCTTTCTATTTTCTACTTTTAGAATGATGGGATCTACTGTGGGAATGTGTAATTGTGGTGATTTATGACCACCTTGATCTCATCTAATGATTTGTAACCATTTTTAGGCCTTGGGGCCAGGGTGTTCATGTTTAGGTTAAGACGGAGGATTGAACCAAATCAAATCAAATTGGTGGGTTTGGTTTGGTTTTTCTTTTTCTAGATTTGATTTTGGTTCTAATTTTAGAAAACCAAATTAAATTGGTTTGGTTTTGATTTTCTTTATATAAAAAGTAAAAAATATAATAGATATATATATAATATTATAATTATAATTATATATTAAAGTTTAGTTTTTAAATTCTCTATTCAAACAAGGGTAAAATAGGTTACTACCATAGTAGGAATATAAAACCTATTAAGTTAATAGTCAAACTAAATCTTGTTACTTTGCTCTCAGCCTCTTGCTCTCTGCTCCTTGCCTTTCGTTCTCTGTTTTCATTTTAATACATGTTTAATGCTTGTTTTAGTTGCTAATGTAATGTTTTTATTAAAACTATTTTTATTTGGAGTTTGGATTGCATTTTTTCCATTTTGTTAGGCGTAAATAATTATCCATGATGATTTGTTGCTACTTGATAGGTTAAAACCAAAATCGAACCAAATCAAATCGAAATTTTTTGGTTTGATTTGGTTTTTTTATAATATGATTTGACAAGAACAAAACCGAAGTATAATAGCTTGGTTTGAAATCTATCTTAAAATCGAACCACGAACACCCTTGTCCGTAAATCATGATTAGTAATGCTTACTTTTCAAGATCCATTTTTGACTTAGAAGTGGTTGTTGGCAAAAAGCCTTAAGCAACTTTAGTTGAGAGGGGTCCATTACGCTTTAGTGATCATCCAATGTCTAACAAAGTTCATGAATTAAAGCTGTTATTTAATCAATTACTACACCTTTCATCCCACGTAGATATGTCTTCTTTTTTTTTCTTTTCTTTTTTTTTTTTGGTAAAATCCTAAAAACTACATCTAAGTTTGGGATAGATTTCAGTTTGGTACTCTCAAAGTTTAAAAGGCATCAATTAGGTAACTAAAGTTTCAAATGTGTTCTAATTTGGGGCCTATTGTAACCCACTGTTTGGTCAACAAACGATAATTCAGCCATGTGACCAAATTTTTTTAAAATATGTCAACTTTGCTCTTATTTTGTACATGAATGCCCTAGTTTGCCCCTATCAGGATCCAAAGTCTATATTATGATTTTTGACTCAGATCTAAAACTCACCTTTTATCATTTCTTTTCCTACGTAAATTCCTCATTAGATCTCAACACTTATTCAGATTGAGATTAAACTAAATATTCTTGAATAATAGATTTTTTATAAAACAACATCGTTTTAGTTAAGGGCAGTAACATCATTTCGTAGCTAGTCGTTAACGGTGTTATTTATTTCGAGTCAAAGAACTAGTTGGGTACCTAATTGACGTCTTTTAAACTTGGGGATACCAAATTGAAACCTACTACAAACTTGGGAGTATTTTCTGCATTTTACCCATTTTTTGGTCTTAAAATGTTCGTCACTTTAAAAGTCAACTTATAAATTTTCTTGACTTTCTCATATTATGCTTTATTACATCAAGAGTAACTTTAAAGTTTAAACATATAACCAATGCATTGATAATGACAAGGGTACTTTTGAAAAGAAAAAGTCAAATAGATAACAAATCAATGCATTAATTGATTTTCTTAATTTTTTTTTATTTGGTATAATTGGAGGGGTTTGAATTTGTAATCCATCCTAATCTTAACCCTTTACCTCACCTTGTCTCACCAATAGGATAGTCCCAGCGACTTCATTTGCGTGCTTTGTCAAAAAGACATTGTTGTGAGATGGAAGCAATATAATTATTATTAGAAGTTGAGGCACAATCGATGTGTATGCACAACATTATTTTTGTTGACCAGGGCAAAACATAGAAGGGACCAAGGGGGTCCTTGGCCCTTGCAAAATTCTGGAAAAAAAAAAAAAAAAAAAATTGATCCTACCAATAGTTTTGCAACATATGTAAAAAGTGTACTGGGTGACTACCACAATTGGAGGGATGCACCTCACCAAATCAAACTTAATGCTTTAATTTTACTAACCCAACCTTTGGAGGAAAATGATGATTTTAAGAGGGATAATTTTGTCAAATCACTTACTATTTTTTAATTATTTTTTCAATTTATTCCCTAATCCCTATACAACCAGCCATATCCATATGTTTTTTGCCTTTTCCGATGCACTCCCTAGCTCAGTCCCTCTTCCTTTGGCCTTCTTTATCTTGAAAAGATAAAATCCCTAAATCCCTTTTATCTCCTCCATTGAAATCTTCCTTAAAGAAGAATTGAGTTTTGGATTTTGGAAGAAATTCAAAAGACAACGCCACATATTCTTTTTTTAGTGCGAGAGAAACAAAGTTAGTAGGAAGCCTTTATTTTCTTAGGCTGGGCAACGTAAATTTCGTGGTTCCGCCCCTGACTTGTTGTTGACAAAATAATAGGTGAAAAACAAACAATAGTGGCTATTCATAAATTTACGCTGCTTTCTTCTTCTTGATGCAAGCATTGCCCTTTTTATCTCTCTCTCTGCATGTTATTCTTCTATTCGTTTATTTAATGATGCTTGCGAGGAAGTAAGTGTGTAGATAAGCTGAGTTGAGCCAAGGTAGGTTGCTCAAGCTTGATTCTTTAAATTAATGAGTTCACAAATAAAGCTTAAACTTGAGTCATTTAACTTATGAGCATTTATAAAAACCAATCTCAAGTTGAGCTTGTTTAATTGGCTTATTGAGTTTAGTGAGTCAAGTAAAGAAAATACTAGCTTGCCTCTACCCTCGGGTAGAAGAGCTCCTCCTTTCTCCCGCTCATATTTTGCCATTTGTTCAAATAAATAAGGAGAATTGATTGTGTGTATGCATTCTCACGTTTATATACGAAGTAATTGTTAACACATTTTCATAAGTCCATTGTAGGACCGAGTGCTAATCATTTTACCTGAAACAAGCTGGTATTAGGAAAGGCGCCCCCCAAATCTTTAAAGGGCAGTGCAACAATCAAGGGCCATAGTTCGAGTGATCATAACCAGCATGACGCTGACCCTAACCTTGCATCTCTTGCAGTCTTGGCCAACAATATTTGCGTATGACATGTTTATATTAACGTAAATGCGTGTCTGTGTGTCCATATCCACATATATGTTTGTTCTTCTTTTTATATTTATAGTTTTCTAAAATATTTCTAAAATATCCACAAATAAACGAATGAAGGTGGGGAGGAGCTCCTCCACCATGGGGTGGAGGCAAGTAGTATCCGTCAAGTAATACCCTACTCAAGCTTGACTTAAAAATTTAACGAGCTTAAAAATAATGTTTGAAGTCGGTTTGTTTATCTCACGATTGAGCATTTTATCGGGCTGATCTCAAGCCAAATCCGAGTAGCTTAGAGTCTGGTCATCCAAAATGATGAGCAAAGCGAAACCCTAGTCCAATGCCTACTTTCTTTCATCACGCATAATTAATATTGGAGGGTAGACTGGTGTCATGATCAAACGTGATGCTCCCTTTTCATCATAAAGGCATGGTTCGCCAACAAGAGAGGCCTTTATTGAGGATAAAAACCCGATTATTCGACAATATAGATACAAATTTCAAACGAAAGCATTCTCTCTAGACCCATGCCCGAGTAGTTGATTCTCCCCCTCGCCTTAACCCCCAAAAATATAAAATTGGGGTATTGCCAGTGAGCTTGAAGCCAATAAATTATGTGATTTGATTCTTCTCAATAAAATTGTCAAACACGGGTAATTTAGACACGGGTTAGGTTCCTCCCTCCTTATAGGGTCTTCAACTTGAATCATATCGCCTAGGCTTCAATTGGGGGTGGAACCATTCTTGTTGCACATGGACCACAATCAGAGATAAAGACCAAATTGTCCAAAGGACCATTATACAACAACCATGTTGGGCTTCTTACGTGCCCTTTAAGTCTATCACAAGGGTTCAATCCAATGTCTTGAGTCTCGATTAATATGGGTGTTAGAAAGTGGCTGAAAGCAGGGTCATTTGGACCAACCCAAATGACTAAACCGCGCTACCTTGCCCAGTATATAATGGGGCTTCAAGTTTTTTTCTCCGGTAAATATTGTTACCATAAATTTTTTTTTTTTTTTTGTACTCCCACTTAATTTACTACTTTTAAATATATATTTTATGAAAAATATAAAAAAAAATTTATAAAAACTAACCCGTATTGTTGACTAGAAAATATCATTTCGAACAACTTTATAGAAGAAAATTTTTCTAAAATCTGTCGTTTGAATAGAGTTTTTGGTAAACAAAGACCATAAATGGCCAAAAATTCTGTTTAAATGACATTTTGGAAAAAAATTTATTCTACAAAGTTGTTTAGAATGATGTTTTTGGTGAATAACGTGGCTAGTTTTCGTAAAGACCTTTTATATTTTTCATAAAACCTTAAAAACTTTATAGTAAGTGGGGGTGTAAAGGAATTTTTGTGGTGGCAATAGCTTCCCCACCCCCCCCCCCCCCCCTCTTTTTTTTTTGGGGGAGGGGAGGGAATTTTCTTTTAATAAACAAGTTGAACCAAGAACCAAATTCAAGCTAACAATAATTTGAAAGGTTTTAGATTAATATCCTAAACTCAATCAACCCAAAATTAACAAACTGGGTTTTGATTATCTATTCTTCAATTTTTTTATTTTTTTTTCTTTTAAACAATCAATCGAACCAACCCCTTTACTCTAACCTTTCTTAATATTAACAAGTGAGCCAAATGCCACCTGGGTATCATGCAAAACAAATGAACAAGCTTGGCTAAACATTTTCATAAGCTCAGGCTGGGCTTTGTGAGCCCAGTCCAAGTTCCTCACACATTTGAATATTAGGTACAGCCTGGCTCAGCCTGTTTATACCCCAATTTGCTGGGATCTGGATGTAATTAATCATCTTCACACAGCTTACCTCTGTATGTTTGACTTTTCCACAACTCTTGTAATCACTAACCACCAAGTATGATGTTCTCAAATCACATTTTACATTATCAGGATTCATGCTATATTTCTGTCTCGTCAATCTATGAAGTGGACTTAAGAAACCAGGGTCTTCCAACTTCATGTGCCATAGAGTTCATGTCAAGGTTTTATGTTTTGGGTCCAGTCACATTTGTACCATGAGGGCCTCTATTGGCACCCCAAGACTTGCTTTTCATCCCCCCCTTATATTATATTTTAACGTTTTACGAAAGATATAAAAGGTTTTCATAAAAACTGATCGCTTAGTTTATTAGAAAACATCATTTTGAACAACTTTTTAGGAGAAATTTTTTTCAAAATCTATCGTTTAAGTAGACGTTTTTGCTATTTATAGTCTTCTAGTTATAAATGACTAAAAAGTCCACTTAAACGATAGATTTTGGAAAAAATTTCTTTCAAAAAGTTGTTTGAAATGATGTTTTCTAATAGATAACACGATCAGTTTTTATGAAAATTTTATATATTTTTCATAAAATATTAAAGAATAAAATAAGTGGGAGATGAAAAGCAAGTCTTTGGGTGCTAATAGAGGCCTCCTTGTGCCATGCTTCCAGCCCAGCCCAGTTCAAATCTTCTCTTTTTGTGCGCTTGTGTGTGTGTGGTGTTGGTGTTGATTTGGGCTAGGACAGGTCAAGTCCATTTTTCTTGCCACTGAGCCCAAACCAACCACTCTAACATCCTTCAGCAAAGGTTGTGCTGGCTGGGCTAATCTCAGTTTTATGGTGCCTGTTTTAGTTTTGGGACGAGTTATTGCAACCCCTTAATTTTATTTGCGCACGCCACTAATTTTAATTTTTTAAGTTTTTGGAAAAATATAAAAGGTTTTTATAAAAGCTAACCTTTACTGTTCACTAGAAATCATCATTTTGAACAACAGAAGCAAGGAAATAGAAAAGGAAGTAATTTTTTGTTAAAAAAAAAAGCTTTAGAAAGGAAACCATTTTAAGCAACTTTGAGCATTTTCCCTCCTACTTTTCAAGATCCAAAAAATGTCAAGCATTCAAAACCAAACCTTTTTTTTTATAATAATAATTAACTAATTTAAAAAGTAATCATTTATTATTGTTCTTGATTGATTTTGGGAAATCCACATATTATTTTAAATAATTGTAGAATGGCTATAATCCTCATTTCTTAACATGCATTGCTTACTCCAATATGTCAAATTCATTTGACAGTCTCACTACAGCCCACCAAGACACCTAACTTTTTTAGTCAAGCCACCTATGGGGACTAAAATAATTCAAACATTTATAAATAAAATAAAAAACCCTAGAAAAGAAGAACCACCAACCCATTTTCACATAATTTGTGGACCAAAAATGAGTCAAGGCCCTGTCCAACCTTCTTAAGAAAAATGGCAAAGCACGTGTTAGCCAGGGTGGCCGGAGTAGGTAGGTCCAGGCCTAGCCCATGAAAATTTGCAGCCCTTGTTAGACTCCAAAATGTGCATGAAAATTCCAATACAAACTAAACTTCTGACCAAAACAGTCATACCATGGAGGTAGAGGCATCAACAGGAATGGAACCAAACTTCTTATTTTATTCTTAGAAAGAAGAAGAGATGGGGGAAGGGGGTGTTTGGTTTGTCCAAAATTTCCTATCATAATTGAATTATATTAGGGATAAGTTTATTCTTGCACCCAAATACCATGTAATTTATTGATATGGGGACAAGTGAGTAATTAGGTTTGGCTTGAGTCCAAACCAGTCCTACCCTGTTTCACCTAACCGTGAATGAATTTAAAACTCTAACCTCCAAACCAAATTCAAACCAAAAGGGGAACTTTAATCTACCATCAATATCATGTTTAGCTTTTGCTTTTCTTCTTTTTATTTCATTTTTATTTTTTTTTAGGGGTGGGGTTGATAGTGGTCATCTACTCTATAGTGGTCACAAGTTACCAATAAGCCGATATAACTATGATGATTGGTGAGTTTTATACTTTTAACAATGTTTTTGAACATCAAAACTTTTTTAGTGCTTATTTCAGTGATTTCCATTTTTAATGGTGAATTATAAGAACTTGGTTAGCTTATTAATTTAAATTTCCCCTTAATTTAAAGCAGCATTTGTCTTGAAATACTTAAAACTAAACAAAACATATGCCTAGAAAAACAACTCTATATATGACCAATGGCTTGATGGCCTAGCGGCACCTTTCCCCCCTTTGAAGAGGGTAAGTCTTCTTTCAAGTTGCAATAGTGTAGGTCCTTTCCTCTCCCCCCTCTGAATAGTTCACCCGCGCAACATCACACACATCACACAAGATTTGAGCCTCTATAAGACCATAACAACGCATGGGTTTCACGCAGTAATTGTCAAGGCCAGTTTAGATCACTGCATGGCGTGCACATTGTCCCCTAGGACCCACACTATGGCAACTTGATATATATATAATTCTGTCAGCACGTATTGATAAAAGTTATACCATTACGATGCATTAGGGGTTGTATCCCATACATTGGTCCAATGTACCCCTTAACCCACTAATGTGTAAGGTATAACCCTTAATGCGGGTATTGATATAAGTTATATATATAATGCTAATTATTATCCAAAAAGGGGAAAAAAAAAAACACTACATAGATGACATCGAAAAGGAAAAAGAAACAAAAATGCTGAAAACAACCTAGCTAGCTACCTGCCTTGATGATATAATATTCGAAAGCAGTAGTTGATGATGCATATAAGGAATATCCATCATCTCTCAAGTGGAGATGCAAAGAACTTAGAATTTTTCATGAAAAAATCGAGGAAAAAACATGACATTCGAGGAAAAAGACTGCATACAAGTAATTGGTTGGGACAACGTTGGGCGATAGCAACAAAATATCATATTTTTCATGACGCACATCCGCCTACCCATCTTGGGTGAACAACCCTATCCTATGCTGCTTTTCCTTTTTCCCCACTTAGTTTAATTTAATTTATTTTTTTCGATAGCCACTCAATTAAAGTTTGACGAGTTTTCATTTTATCAATTTTTTTTTTTTTTTGGGGTTGTCTTCATTAACTAGAATTGAATTCTTGTCATTTAGTCAGTCAAAACAATTGAGTTGAAGTCAGGAGTGGCCCAATTAGTAGGCAATTTAGGCCGCCGCTTAAGCCCCCAAGAAACTAGAAGGTCCTAGTAGTGAAAAGTATATATAATATATGAGCTTAAAGTCCATTTTTTCTCTTTCTTCCATGTGGTTTTTAGTGCTACTCTATTTATTCTTAAACTAGAGGTTGGCAAACACCCTAATATCCCCTTATAATGTTGGAGAGAATTATGGACAATAGGTAGTTTATCCGAATTCAAATTATTTATTACTATTGTATCCTTTCGATAATTTAAGTTGTAATATCATAATAGGGGTATTTAAGGGAAAAAAAGGTGTGAACAAACTAACTTCCCTCTTCCCTTTGTATAGTATAGATTGATTATTTTAAAAAATCCCATCCTCAATAATTTTAAAAAAATAAAAATAAAAACTAGATCTTCGCCAAAAAAAAGGGGGATAAATACAAATAGGTCCGGCTATGAGCAAATAATTACAGTTCAATAGAAATTAGGGTAAATTGTAGAAAACCCCCTGAAGTATGGGAGGGTTAGCAGGTAAACCCCCCCCCCCCCTTTTCTGTTTTAATTTTGTCAATGTGCCCCCTAGTTGAATTAAAAGACAAAACCAATTATCAATAGTCACCCAACTAGACATGATTTTGACGAGGGTTCCAACGATTTTGAACAACACGGGTCCGTTAATGATATCACGTGCGTAGCCACGTAACTAATTTTCGTCAATTTTCATTAACGGCAAGTGATGGTGAGGCACATTGCCAAAAATTAAAACATAAAGGAGGCACATTAACAAAATTAAAACATAAGGGGGGTTATCTGTTGACACCCCCCCCCCCCTCCCATACTTCAGAGGAGGTTTTCTACAATTTACTCTAGAAATTATTACTAACTTTCTAGAAAATGACTACTAACTTAACTAAGAAGGACTACTAACTGTAATTATTTGCTCATAGCTGGGCCTATATGTAATTCCAACCCCCACCCCCCGCCCCTCTTCTTCCAAAAAAAAAAAAAAAGAGCCCTCATCTAAAATTTACGATTTAGGCCTAAACTTATATCAAGCCAACCCTCCCCTTGTAAGGCCGGTGAAAGCATTTTTTTTTTTTTGCTTTCAAATTTTCTAGGTTCATACATTAATTTTATGATTATATAATTGAAAATGTGTACATTGTGTGCCATTGAGGGAAAGATATATAATTGTGATAAAACCCTAATATTTTATGTTGGAGATCAGAATTAATATCTTAATTAAGAAACACATTAAAATATTAAACACCTAACTTCAAACAAAGACAACATCATTATTTCCCTTTGCCTGTGTAAATTATATAAACCCTAATGCTATGTTTGGTATGCCGGATAAAAAAGTTGGATAGGATATGATAGTTGGATGAAGAAAAAGTTTTTAGTAACTTTGTTTGAAATGGCAAAAACAATTTTTGGATAATTTTCTATCCCATTGTTATATTTTAATAGGATAGTATCATAGGATAAAAATATACCACCTCTCTTGATAGGTTTATTATATCCCATATATGGAGGATATAACTATCTTATAGATACTATGGATAGTTATATCCCTTATTTGAAAATAATATAAAACACATGAAAATGATATGTCTATCCAATCCGGCGTATCCGGTATACCAAACATAGCCTAAGGTAATTTTCATTCTTTTCCTTTGCTTGTACAAGTTGTGTCACACGTGCATTTCATATGGATACTTCTCAATAACCAAAAATATATGACATAACACAATACAATTGTATGGTGTTGTTAAGTGTTGTTCACTATTCTTATTACTAATTCCCTAGAACACGGATTAATCACTTTAATGCTCAGGATAAAACTTGGCTAGTGACTGGTCCCAAGAAAAAGTAAAATGTCTTAGGATTTAATATAACCTTGTTCATAGTGATTTTTACTACATAAGAGTACTTTTTGAACTTTGTTTCATAAGGCTTTAAAGTGCTTTACCAAAATTTTAAAATTATATAAAAAAAATTGACATTTTATTTTCTTCAATCTCTAAATTACTTGAGTTGTAATCTGAATGATTTTTATAATTCACCAAGTATCAAAGTATTCATAAATGCATCCACAAAATAATTTTGGAATATAATGAGCCCTCACTCTGTCCACGCAATATTAGGTTTCTTACATTATAAAATAATGCTTTAATATGAAAAACATATGTATCTAGTAATTTATCCTAATTCTTATTCAACGATTTGTGGAAGTTCATCCAAAAAAAAATTAACAATAGAGAAGATAATAGGTGTTTAGAATTTGCTAGAAATTTTAATTTGAAAGAAGTCTAGAAGATTTGGAAATTAGAGCAGTAAATGGTAGCAACAAAGAAAGCTTAAAGAGGTGCGTGGGAGCATGTAGCTTAGAAATTTGGTTGTTGATTCCGACTCCGACTCCGAGGTTGTGGTTCGGATGGTCACTAATTGTGTTTCGGCCTTTCATCTTGATTTTTCTCTGATCCAGGCTTATTGAGATCTCATTACTAGAAATTGGAATTGCAGACTGCTTCATACTTATAGGCAAGGTAATTGTTGTGCTGATTGGCTTGCTACCTTTAGCCTCACTCATGGGAATGGGTTAGTTTCTTATGTTGTCCCACCTACGGAGCTTTCTTCTTTTCTTTATGCTGATGTTTCTAGGGGCTGCTAGACCCCGTTTTGTTCCTTTGTAGTTGGGTTTAAGGCCCCCTTCAAACCAAAAATAAAAAGTTAGATTAGAAACTTAAGTATAAATCAATTAAATTTAAAATAATATGGAAATTCCAATAAACAAGGGTAAAAGTGCCTTTATATGTTTAAGGATAATAAGCCAATCAAGAGTTTTTCTGAAATATAGACTTTTATAAGTACTATAGATATAAATATAGATAGAGGTAGTCTTAAACTTACATTTGTCTATATATATATATATATATATACAGAGGTGATCCCATCAGCACGTGCTGATATAAGTTACATCAGCACTATGCATTAGGGGTTGTACCCCTTGCATTGATTCAATGCATCTCACATCCCACTAATGCATAAGGTACAACTCCCAATGCAGGTTATGATATAAGTTATATCAGCACGTGCTTACCTGATCATCATCCATATATATATATATATATATACACGGTTATGTTACTCATCAACACGTGTTGATATAAGTTATATCAGCATTATGCGTTGCGAGTTATACCCTTACATTGGTCCAATGTACCTTATATCCTATTAATGCACAAGATACAACTCTCAATACAGGTGTTATATAATTTATATCAACACGTGCTTATCCGATTATCATCCTCTATATATATATATACACACTCAAATCCTACCAAGCAACCAATGCAAACCCCACAACTTCCTTATTCCAAAAATCTTGAAATTTACATTATATTAATCCAAACTAGCCCAATGGTCTTGATTGGCCAATTTTTCTTTGTGGATGCGACACTTGTTTTATTTTTATTTTTTTTCCCCTGTTTGGCCAAGGTTGAAGGGCTTTGATAAAGATTTGAAGATGCCAAGCAATCTTAATCATGGAAAATAGAACTTTGCTTCGGACAGCGATTTGATGGCCTAAGAGAACTCGTAAGTGTTCCTTTTAAGAGACTCTATTATTTTATTTTTCCTTGATTTGATTGTGATATAATATAAGATAGAGTTGTATAATAGCGATTTGGTGATTTTTGGAAATATATTTTCTTATTTTATTATAAGCAATTTCCTATCCTCCTTTTGTTACTCTAAAATATTGTTTCCGTGAAGATGCAATCCAAGCCAGGTTGTAATTGATAAAACATGTGGGTATCGTATTTAGTTCATACTTATTTTTTATTTATTTTTTCTTTTTAAGATAACATATTAAACACACAATTCTTCGTAATAACCTTCTTTTTTTTTTTGGGTAAATTATAAAAAATCTTTCTAATGTTTAACCCTTTTTCACATAATCCTTTTAAAGAAAAAATTGATGTAATGTTCCCCTTTGTTAGGTTTTGAGATAAAAAATCGAGTAGAAATTTGGTGAGAAAAATATTAAAAGACATTAGATCCCTCTCATGTACATGTTCAATATTCATCCATTCCTATAATGTTTTTTCATCTAATTTCAACTTGATTTTTTATTTGAAATCTAACAAATGGGGTATATTGCATCGGTTTTTTCTTTAAAAGGGTTATATGAAAAAGGGTTAAGCATTAGGAAGTTTTCTGTAATTCACCTTTAAAAAAAAAAATAAAAATAAAAATAAATATGGAGGAAGAGAAAAGACCATTCATTAGCAGCATAGCATGCAGCGTGACATGGGCCTGATATAACCAGCCAACCACTAAGGTTTGATGGACGATATCGTGACTCTTTTGTTATGGACAGTGATGTTGTGGCGTGAGACCACTCGAAGCTGTTCTTTTAGGACTTATCACATTATTATTTCCCTTGATTTGATTGTGATTTGATTTAGCAATTTTATTATACTAATTTTACGAATTTCTTAAAAATTTGTTTTTGTTTTAGTGGGAATGTTTCTCTTCCTCGTTCTCATACTCCTTAAATTGTCGTTCATGATGCTATTTCGGCCAAATGCCCATTAATTGATAAAGCGTGCAAGCATTGTAATTTTTATTTTTATTTTAAATTTTTTGCTACCCCGGAAGAAATGGTATTGCCTTGAGAGAAAGATTGAGGCAAAGGGTTTTGTGGATGAAGAAATCATGATATCATCTAAACAAAAATAGAGTGAAAAAAGTAAAAATAAATAGGGAAATACATAAACATAACCAAAAAAAAAAAAAAAGAGCGATTTCTATGTAGAAGATTGTACAAAATTAGGTGTGCAAGTATATACCACTCAAATTTTAATGTACTTGCCCCAAATAGCATGAAATTTTCATGCCTCTACCCTCATGAGATATCTTGCCATCTTCTCAATTTCAAATTTTCAAATATAACGGCTAAATTATAGCATAGATTTGACTATTATTATTAATTAATGTGACAATGTTGACAAAACAGCTCACCTAAAGTAAAGAATTAAGAGAGAGAAAACTACTATAAGGCCTTAATTCTTTATTGGACTGGCTTTTCATTGGGGAGTTCTCCCCATGACTCCATGAGCTCTAAACTCTGTCTTAATATTATTTTTTTTGGTTAAATTTATACTGTAAGGTGAACTAAATGTAATAATTATAATGATGTAACACATCTTGAAATACGTGTCCTGAATAGTTATTATTAAGAGAAAAAATGGAAAGCCCATGACAAGAGGGATGAGACTATCGTTATAACGTGGGACTCAATATAAAGATAAGGGTATTGACGGAACACACATAGGCCTCCTTTTCATGAGTAATCCCTTCGTAATGCTGAGTTAAGAATATAAATATAAAATTCTCATGCGTGGTAGGTTAATTATATTAAAGACCATGAAGTAGTCCAACAATAAATCAATCTTCATGTACAGCTCAGCTCTGCTTTCATATGGAGGGCCAAATCTTTACTATTTTTTTTTTTGTTTTTTTGTTTTTTTTCTTGGGGGTAAGAATATGTGGGCCAAATCTTGGTTGTACCATAATATAACAATGTAGCAATTAAGGCCATTACTACTAATTATATTATGAATTCCACGACGGTCCAAGGTGGGTAGCTCAGCAATTGTCTCCTCAGAGACATTTGGTAAAACTGGTACGACAATGGATAAGGGTGGCTTTGAAATTGAATGCCATGGATTGTTAAGCTCAGGAATTAATTAGTCGTGTTGACATAAGTTAAGGATAAGGGTAGCTTTGAAATTGAAAGGCATGGATTACAGTCTCGTTCAGGTGAGCACGCGCTGATATAAGTTATATCAGTATTATGTACTAAGAGTAATACCCCGTGCATGTATTGGCCTATATAATATATCCTGTAATTTATAAATACATGAAGTACAATCCTTAATGCGGGGATTGATATAAGTTATATCATTGTGCTCACCTAATCATCATCCTATGTATATGTATCCTATGTATATATAAGTATGAATGTATGTATGTATATGTGATTGTTGGAAATACACCTGAGTAACATACTTACAATTAGAGTTATAATCGAGTCGAGCTGAACTGAGTTTTAAAGTTTCTAATTTTGGCTCCTTTAAAAACTTGATTATTTAATTTCGAGTCTAACTTGTTATGAGTTGAGCCGAGCATTAGTTTGTTTGAAAATTTGGCTCGTTTAATAAAGGTACGAGCATTTGCTGAACTTATTTATGAATGTTTGCTTCTAACCTTGTAAGTTAATACTAATTAAATAAGTATTTAAAAGGAAAGTTAATATAAAATTATACTAATAATAAACATGTTTTTATTGATTCCCGTTCACATACCCAAAATAAGTTTATTTATGTGCCCTGTCAAGCCCTATTAATAAGTTCATTCACAAGCCTAGTTGCAAACCATTCACAAGCCTATTCACAGGTCTAATTGGGTCAAGTTTTGATCTACTTGAGCTTCACTTGTTTAGTAAACTAACTTTAATTTAAAGCTTAATCTTGACTCGTTTGATAGTTGACTGAATTCAAGTCGAGTTTTTATCGACCTTACTTACATTAAACATAATATCTTAGTTAAAAATAGTATTAGTTGATAAGAAAATAAAGTTACACCTGGTGTAAGAATAAATTTTCTTATACACATAAATATCTATTTGTATGAATTATATTTCACCAACCCCCCTCCCCTAGATTAGATATATCATTCATGCATATCATGCGTGCTAGAGATCAAGTTAATCAAAAATTATGAGCTTCGCCACCCATGAAGTGCCCCAAGTATAGTTTTATATATTACAAGAACGTGAGTGTATGAGTACTAATAATGCATGTCCTCTCTTGTATCGTGGTGGAATGATTCGAGTGTTTTGCGTGCATAAATACAGATGCGTGTGCCAACACTTTTGGAGAGAATTTTTAAGAAAAAACTCTTTATAAATCAAAGAGAAAATTCCAAAGAGGCAAGAACACTCCCAGATACGTTCTGGTAAGGCTCTTTATCAGTTATCACTGTTGGTGGCGGGAAAGTCTATAATGGGGACCACTCAATATTTATTTCCATGGACCAAGTTGCCTGCGTCTTGAACTTTTTCTACAAAAGAGATTTCAGAGGAAAGAAAAGAAAAAAAAGTGTGTACGTGAGAGAGAGAACCATCCCTAGGCCATCTGAAATCTTATTCCTACTCGCTTTTTTTGATCCTTTTCTTCATTTCCAGTGAGTGACAACAACCATTCATATGAACACTCACTTTGTTGATCTAGCTTTTGGTCTCTTATTTAAATTTTTTCAATTATTCTTACCACAGATAAAGTTATTGCACCCATCGAATGAATCCCAACTTCCATGTATTAAATTTAACCACAAGCATAAGGTGTGCTACCTTCAAATAAAATAAAAGGTTAGTATATTAAGTTTTTGAATAATCATGCTACAAGTATTTGCGAAATCAACTCATTTAAGATTAATGCAAGTATTTTTTATCCCATTAGATAGAACAATTGGTACTCGCACCTGCCTCACGAAGAGGAAGGTCTCGAGTTCGATTTTCTCCATGGCGCGAGCACATCATCGATCAATCAAAGATCCAGATACGTAGTCGACATAAAAAATTCAAATATATACAAAATTACATATTTATTACAATATTAATTAGTCACCTCATCAACATGGTCAATCAACTGTGGTGTCCATTAGGATGCGTCATGATATTCACCTAATTGGTTAGATATTGACAATGAAAATACCCAATTGTCAACAAAACATTAGATGCACTCGGAGAATTCTTTTATCCATCATTATCCTTTTAGTGAAGGATAATAAGTGCAACACGCAAAGGTACACCACAAGCTTTAGATTTAAGATCTTGTAGGGCTTAGTGGTAAAACCTTATTTGTTGTTGTATTCGGCCCCATCATGTTAATTACCATCTGATATTTAACAATTGTTCATCCAAGATTTAAAAAATTAAAAATAATTAATTAATTTAACCTTTAAATTAGGTGTGGCAATTAAAGCCAATACGGCTCGAATCCAACATGTAATTAGTAAGCTTGGATTTACCATAATCATGTGTGTTCAAGTCATAAACTCGTAATTGTACCAACCTATAATAATTAGATTGTTTTCATATCATCCTGCTGCTTAAGCTGAATTGACCTATTTTAATCATCATATTATAATTATATTGACATGATTATGTTTCAATAAGTATGTGTGTGTATGTTTGTCTATATCTATACACGCATATATATTTACATGAATACCTATGTAAGATTAATGATCAATCTCTATTTCTTGTCTTAGAGTATTTTTAAAATGGGTAAATTAGTTTTTTTGAGTCATAATTGAGTTATATATGTGTCGATCTAAACACGGTGTAACAAATCTAATTATTAAATAGGTTAATCACACGTTTCATTTCGTGTTACTTAATAATCGGGTTGTCTTAATGGTTGAAAAGTTGACACGACTAATAAATATATCATTTTGGGTTGACATGTATACTCAAATATTTGTACCTTAACACGTCATGAACACAACCCGTTAGTACGAATTGTCTTCCTTACTTTAAGTTGCCAACATGTAATTATAAGAAATTGAAATTGTCATCTGTCCCGATGGTAAAACATGTGAGTATTGTACTTTATTCTGGATTCTCAAATCTGCTTAAGAACACTTATCTTCATCTCATTAATTCACTAACGAGTTAGAGATTAGTCATATCTGCATTTCTTAACCAACATCCAAGAAAAATAAAATTATAAAATTAATCCTTTTTTACCTAGAAGATTCTTCAAATGAGTAAATGAAAAATATAGTTAGAAATTTAATTATAAGTTTTCAACCATAGGAATTTTATTTTTTCCTTTTTGGATAAGTGACCATAGAATTTCACTAGTTTATTTTGGAGGAGACATGGAGGGCCCATCCAGCATCAGCACCTTAGTTGAAATGAAAAGAATGACTCAAATGTGATGCCTTTTGCAGACTCCATTATGCCCCACTCCTATCCTCTACATACCCCTTTGTCTGGTACACTTGTAGAAAACTTTCAATACTAGCTTTTGACTTTTCTCAGAAAAAACTATGAAGAATAGAGTGTGAAAAGAATTGATCAATGAAGCGATTGGGCAACCTCATACTAGATGATAATAGCTTGGACTTCACTCTAGTGAAAAAGACTATCCTGCCCTTGCAATATTAATTCTCTATTATTTGCCTCAAAGGGCATGTTCAAATCCAACTCATCTCTACCCCAGGAGAGGAGCCCCATCTAGCCATAATAGGATCATGCAGATCATTGACTATTAGTTTGAAACTCTTCAATTCCATTTGTACTTTCCTCTGCAATGGAGATGATTCTTTTCCATTTTGTTTCAAATGAAAAAATTATATAATTCTGTTTCACTATTTGCTTTGCATTCTAGTGGGTTCATTTTAGTTTCCAAGTGCATTTGAGTTCAGGCTACTTATGGAAATCAAACCATTCCATTTTGTAGAATTTGATATAAGATTGTTTTGATTCTTAAGAGTTGAAATGTGTTCTATGCCTACCTTGGGTTATTGTAAGGAGTCCATGAAATTATATCATCTCAATTATTTACCATAAAGATTTCCTCTTTGACAATGATTTTTCTTGTGCCCTCTATTAATTTGAAAAACAAAATTTCCAAACACCTCGCCTCTAATTTATTTATTTAAAAGCTCGCTTTATGTTAAGACATGATAATATTCATAATTCTCATAAAAGTATGACAATTGTTATTGTTATTGTCTATCAAATTTATGAAAATGTTACTTTATGGGAGAATCAGTGCTTAATCGTTAAAAGAATAAATTACACATTGATGGCGGGGTTATAATGAAAATTAGTATAAACTTGAAGGAAAAATATGTGATGATTATTATTTTTAAATAGATTAACTCATAAATTGGTAAAAGACACTCCGAATATTTTATTTATTATTTAAAAAAAAAAAAAAGAGCAATTGCCCATTGTTCTCCTAACCCCTTTCCGGCTCCACCCTGATTGGAGGACATCCTATGATGTGGCACATAATTAGGACTGTTGGGGGGGGGGGGGGGGGGAATAATAGAATTAAAAATTAAAAATTAAAAAAAAAATGGCCCCATCATTAGGGGAATTCTATGATATCCAAAAAAAAAAAAAAAATGGTATTATACTCTAAATAGTCATATTTTGTGTTAAGTGGTAACATTTTGTACAATCTCACATTATATTTTTTGCAAGTGATCACATTTGTTGTAAATAATCACATTTGTACCACACAATATAACCTTAAATTATAAAAAAAAAAATGTGACCAACTTATCATTTTGGTGTGATACCTTTAAAGTACCATATAATTTCCCAACATTAGACTATTCTCTCAGTAGAATACACCACCAATTACGGTTCACCAAATGACGAATTGGTCGAAAAAAACCACCAGCAAAAAAATAAAACAAAATAAAATTCGTTTGATTCCCAAACTGTCTCCGGGATTATATATATAGCATGAATATAGCAACTTATGGAACCGCGCCTTGACCGGCGTGGATGCTCAGAAGATCAATAAAGTCAAAGATCAAATATGAAGCCCATGTGATTGTGTTCGGTTGGCTTATTGACCGATGACTCCCTCTTCGGTCCTATGGATTTTCTTTGTTCGGTGTTTTTGTCTTGTAGAGACACACCTCCATGGCTCCATGCGACTGTTTGACACTACACTTGCCAGTTGCCATCCTCCTTTGAATTAGTTGCAGTGGTAGTACATGCAATGCACATGCGTTGGGTTTCCTTCTTTCTTTCTCTCTCTCTCTCTCCTTTTTTTTTTGTTCTTTATAGTTAGGGTTTTTCTTTTGCCTAATCCCTAACTCACTGAGCTATATATTACAAGCAAGGCTTCACACTCAATCGTGGCTTATTATTGTTACTCTTAAGTCTCGTTTGTTTGGCCAAAATCAAGACAAATAGAATAGAATGAGAATTTAGTGGTGAGTTATCGTGAGAAGAGAGATGATAAGATAAGAGATTAGAGGAGAGGGCTGTGATTATGAGCTTCTAATTCCATCTCTCATATGCTCTCTTTTATTTTCATATTTCCCATTGCGATGGTTTACCATTGAAATTTTGTTTCAATTCTGACAAAACAAATGAGCCCTATAGGTTTTTTTTTTTTTTTTTTTTTTGGGTAAGTAACCCTTACAAGTTTACTATACAGGTTTACTAACAATGCTAATTTATGCTATGATGTGGGTGCATTCATGGCTTCGAAGCTTATATTGACCATTTCAAAATAAAGGGGGCGACCAGGGACCAAGTCAGCACCTAAAGCATTTTTTTAACTTGAGTAAGATCAGCATAAGTTTTAAAAGTTGAGTTGAAGGCTAGGTGTAAGAATTTTGCTTTAAAATAAAATAGATGTCTTTCTGATTGATCATTAACCATTAGAAACTAATATTTCTTTTTTTAAAAAAAAACAATTGGTGCATTGATTTAATGGGATGATGTGAGTAGAGAAATTTGGATGCAGTGCAATAATTTAAAATCAAGAGTGAATATATTGGGTTATGTTTCATTTAAATTTCAGACAACTCAAATTTAAAGCACCAATTTTTTTAAAATAATTTTTGTAAAGATTTTTGGTATGGAAAACCAACCAATTGAAATGATTAAGATTATTACGTAGTTAGATCATTTAGTGAGTATTTCTCCATTTGTGCCTCCTTGTTTTGAAAGGCAATCAAATTACAAAATTGGCTTAGTTTAAGAAGACCAGTGATTAGACACGCTAAGTTCTCATAAACCTATTGATTTATCGAAGATTATAAGTCTGAAAACCTCTTATTCCTCCAACTACCTTGGCCAGTTGTTTGGGAATAAATCAAAATACAATAAGACAATACCTCGAAACAAGAATTCCTATACTAAATGATATGATGGATGGTGGAATCATTAGAGGAATTTTAATAAGATTGCTTTGATTGGTGGTTATAAATAATAATAATAAAAAAGAAATTGAAATTATGCAAGGGCCTCCTCTTTAGCATACCTTTTTTTTTATATTGAGGATTAGGATTAAGCTAACTTTTATTGTTGATTTGATAAAAAAAAAAAAAAAAAAAAAAACCGAAGAGGTAATCCTCGTCTTGGAAAGGCTCATAAGAAAATCCGCGCCGTACAAAAGCATTTTTAACTTCCGAAACGTTACTGTTTCGGTCGGTATATTTCGGCCGGAGCTACATGACAAACCGGTCCATCCGAAGCTGCCTCAGGACGTCAGTAACCGTACGATTCCCCTTCAGAATCTTTTGAAAAAAATCTGACCGTTACGGCCTCCCCCCACTACGCTTTTTCAGCAGGCACGAGACAGGCTGTACTGTAGTTACGACACGTGGCGTGCCCGGATCGACAGGCTGTAGCAAAGTGGGACCCGCGTGGGGTCCACAAGTGGGTGGTGGGATAGTGACGTGACCCGTCGTGGTGATGTTTTTGGATTTCTGGTCCCGACCACGATCTCCTCCTCCTCCTCCTCCTCCTCCTTGCCTAACGGTCACGTTCTCGAGTGGCGCTCCCCAACCTTTGAATTCAATTCATGTACTCACCGCCCAGATGTTAAGCCATACTTGTTTATTCTATTTCTCATTTTCTTGCTTACCCTTCTATATTTTTTATTTTATTTTATTTTATCTTCACTTTCATTTTTTTTAATGTGTACAAAAGGTAGGTATCCTCTGCCTCGGTGGGTAGGTTTTTTGCCTGACTAACTTTGAATTGGGGTAAGATTTATGCCCACTCCATATTAATTAATGACTAAAAGAAACTCGATTGGTGTTTGACCTCAAGCAGAAGCGAGAAATTGAACTTAAGATCTTCAACTTCTTAAGAAGCCCTATTTCCACACCCTTTTTAGATATACTAGATAAATTTATTAAATTGATTCACTGAATCATACGATTAAGAGATGGCTTTTTTTGTTGCTTCCTCACCCCCTCAATTTATCTTCACTTTCTTTTGCCTCAGAGAGAGAGGGGGGGGGGGGGGGGGGAGGAGGGTTGATGCAACCATTAAAAGTGTTAAAATAGACTCTCTCTTTTTCACAATCTTGAAGTTCAATAAAATAAAATTTGAAATTTTTTTTTTAATTTTTTAATTGCAATTGTCACATTAGCATGTAAAAAAAGTGTGAACTAGTATTTTCTTTTAAGAAACATATCCTTGGTGCCAATTAAGTTCACTTTTTAATTTTTTTCTTCTTTCTCTTCTCCTCCATTTTTATTTTTATTTTTATTTTTGGTTTCCTCATGAAGTCACATGGCAACATAAGATTTCAATTTTGTGATTTTTTTCAACCAAAACAACCTTTTTATTTTATTTTTTGACAATTGATAGAACCTACACTTACACCTAATCTTCTCAATATCTGAAAATGCATATTAATGCTTCTTCATAACCAAAATAAATATTCAGAGTGCATAAATTTTTTTATTTATTATTATCAACGATTAGCAGTTTTCCAAACCTTACTCCCATCAAAATTTCAGTCTAGACTAATTCCCTAACGGCCCTTATGAGACGTCTCAGACTCATACAAGTAACGATAGCTACAATGAGTTGAAATGATGACATTTGGAAACACACCTAAGGCCTAACCAGTCAACCAACCCCCACAGGCCCAATCCGTTATGTTGCTCCCCCAATAAATATTGAAATATTTTTCATTTGAGGTAAATTTATGACCAACCAAAAATAATCTGAATCTAACCTGTGAGAGTAACGCAGATTGTAAATTTATGACCAATCATAAAATCTCGACTTGTGATCTCTTCTATCTCACTGTCAAATACATGAGCTTGTGAATGATTTGCGCATTACAAGAATTAATTTAGACCCAATGAATTAGGGATACTCGTATTTAAACACCATAGTAGTGGCATGATTTCAATAACCTCCCCAAGGGTAATTTGGTCCAATGACATTCAAATACATGAACTCATGACATTGTGTAGTCGTTTCTTTTTGTGGGGTAAATAATTACATTTAGTCATTTACCGGTTTAAAGAAAAAAAAAAACCCAAACAATTTCATACCATTAGCACTTTAGCAGGGGTTATGCCGTCAATATATAAAAAGGTAGCCAGGTAAGCAACAGGCGGGACCAAGTGGTCTCGGATTAATGATCCTAATTAATCACGATTTCCCCTCTGCTAAGTGCTAATACAGTTTGAAAATAAACGATGAAAACGAAGACCCCACCATAAGAAAACACAATATATACATATACAGATAGAGAGAGAGAGAGTTTTTCTAGAGAGAGAGAGAATTCGTTTTTCTCTCTGTTCAAAAAACTCGAAAGACGGCTTTTTGAACAAATCCATCCCTCTGATTCATTCAATCCCACCTTTGAAGAAACCCTAGCCATGGCGTCTTCTTTGCCTTCCAAATTACCCCTCCGGCACCACTGATATTTCGTACTGCCATTGCCCGCCCGGAAAAAATGGCAGAGAAGCCGCCGCCGCCGCCGCCGAACGTTACCATTTCTTCCATTCCCACATCGGCTAGGGTTTCATTCCGTTCTCAATCCCAGATCTCCATGAGCACGACTTAAACCATAATCACACAATCACAACCGTCCGATCAATTTGAAAAACATTATATATATATATATATATAGAGAGAGAGAGAGAGAGAGAGAGAGGATTGGGTCATGGCGGTGGGAGGGAAGGGAGGGGTGGTGGAGAAGATGAGGAGGTGTGCACGGACGGTGTTCTTCATGGTGGCGATGGTCGTGTCGCTGCTGGTCTCGTCGTTGCCTGTGCTGGTGGCGGTCGCAGACGTGTTGGTACCGTGTGCGTTGATCTCGAGCTTCACGTGCGTGAGATGTTACAGTTTCAGAGAGCATTTGCAGAGATACGATTTTAAGAGCTCTTTGATGGATATTCCCCTGGTTTCAGTCACCAGATCTCTCATCATTACATGTACGATGATGATATTCATTTCTCTCTCTTCGTCTCGTATTTAAGTGTGTATATATTTATATGTATATGTCTAGATTTTTGTTTTTCTTTGAATAAATGTTTTGGTATAGATTTTCTTATCAGCAATGTTTTGGTATATATGTTGCTGGATTTTTAAGCAATCAAAAATACATTTTTCCCTTTCAGGTTCCCCCCTGTTTGGGTGCTGAGAAAGTTATGGAAAAGAAATGGAATTTGAAATTTTATGTTTTCATGTTTTATGCTGCGTTGGTTTTGATAACATTAAAGAAATAGATTTAAATTTTAATATATTGTCTTTTCCTATATTTTATTTATTACCAACAAATTGAGCTTTGTGAGCGCTTCCACTCTGGCAAAGTAATGTTTACTTTGTCTATACATCTTTGGAACATTAGAACTGAAGCAGAAATTATATGCTTTATCAATTAAACTTCTGGAAGTAGAAGATGTATATCCTCTGTTTGGTTTCTGAATAAGTTTGAGAAAAGAAAAGAAATATAAAATTTTACTCTTACAGACATTTTTCAATATTTGGGGTCTGAAAACTGAAATCTCACCTTAGTGAAGCTGGCTTAATACAATTATTTGGCTAGCTAGGATGAGTTTCTCATTTTTACAAATTAAGACAAAATACAGCATATGATTTAAGTAATTATGCTATTTAATTTTTACCAGTTTTCTCAGAAACCAAACGCGAGGTTATGTTTAAGCTGTAGGGAAAGTGAAGGACCCTTTACACTAAAGAAGGCTACAAGTTTGATGTAAATGAATAAGCCTTGTAGTGGGGAGTATTTTGTTATCATTTCATTTTTGCCCATGATCGTGCAGGTGTATATTCAATGTGTGATGGCCCTGCTTTATCACATGGGCCGTATCTTGGAACTGTGACGGTGTGTTCCTTCGTTTCAATTCTTCTTCTTTCTGTTAAGGCTTGCGTTTTCACTGTGAATTCTCAAATTGAGGCCGAAGCTTCATCTTCACTCTCTAGGCAGAGGCTCCATTTGAAGAAGTCTTGGGGTATGCCCGTGCTGTTTCTCTCGTCCGTAGTGTTTGCTCTTGGCCATACTGTGGTTGCTTATAGAACAAGCTGCAGAGCACGACGGAAGCTTTTTCTTCACCGAGTTGACCCAGAAGCAGTAAGTTTGCCAAGGTTCTCTTTCTTCATTTCTTTAGCCAAAGGCATTTGCAACGTGCACACACATCTTAATTATATATATATATTGAAATAAAGGATCTCACCCTGTGTTTTATATAAATCGATGTTAAAAAGGAAAATTTATGTAGAAGCAGGTGAAAATGTTCAAATTTTTTTTAAAGCACTTAATCTGCTGTTTTCAATTGCATGAGTATGTCTCTATCATATTAACAACCACCCTTGAACAGTTTTTAGTAATCACTTTTTGGCCAAATTTCGCTCTATAAGAGTTTTATAACTGCATTTCTAAATTTGTTGTAGGATTTCTGGTTGCTTTTGTGAATCTTGGATATGTAACAATCAATAATTCTTCTTCTTACTATCTTTACATCTAAATAACAGGTTCTTTCCTGCAAAAATGTTTTCTCTGGCTACCAGAAGGTCCCACGATCTCCCACTCCCTCTGCTGGAAAAACCCCAAAAAGTGACAGTGAAATGAGGCGGAAACCCTTTGGGACAGCTCGTGATGAAGGGGAACTCCCGGTCAGATTACTTGCTGACCTTGACAGTTTATTCATTGCCTGCCAAGGGCTTAATCTCCATTACAAGGTCAGCATGTCTGGTTCACCTCCTCGTTCCTTATCCTCCATTACCTTTCTTGATCCCAATTCCGGCAGCAGCACACCAAAAATGGCTGTTGGAAGGCTAAAACTTGACAGGCCACCATTAAGTGTTCTATCAAAAACCCACTATTCTCTTCCCCGGAGCTTTAGCAATCAATTCCCCAGCTCCTCTCTATATGCTCCACTATTAGATGGTTCTGCAACTTCTCCGGTTCTATCTGAAGATATTCCAATTCTGAGCCTGAATGATGCTGGTGATGAGGACGAAATGAATAAATTGAACTCTGGGATTTTAGACCGACATCTGGAGGGAAATGGCCAGTTTGGTATTATTTTAGTGCATGGTTTTGGAGGAGGAGTCTTCTCATGGAGGCATGTGATGGGGGAGCTGGCTCGGCAGGTTGGTTGCACGGTTGCAGCTTTTGATCGGCCTGGTTGGGGATTAACTTCTAGGCCACGTCGGAAGGACTGGGAGGAAAAAAATTTGCCTAATCCTTACAAGCTTGAAACTCAGGTAATTGCCTACAATAAAATAAATGTTATATGGTTGCTGTGTATAAATAATGGCCAGGATGGAATACTTGGATAAACTAGAAAAGGAAACACACACATCACATAAAACTAAATTCTAATTACTGTGTTGGAATTGGTGCTCCATGAGCTAAATATACTTTGTCATATTTTATGGCTTTGAAGATATCTTCAATTGTTTTGAAATGTTTTAACAATTGGCTGCTTGTTACCAAGGTAATTATCTGTGCATCCAAGTTGTTAAAAATATATTTTCCGTCATTTTATTACCTTTTTCACCCATAATAAACCCCCTTGTTGAGAAGACCAAACTATCATTGTTATTGGTCAGCTTGTCGTTTGAGCTTTATGAATGGTACCAATCTCATGAATATTTGGAACCAGAGTTACCAGATTCGCTTGCCCCCCCATAGTACCGCGATCTGGGTTGCACGAACCGGAACACGAGTCGTTCGCGCACCAGTTCTCCAAAAATGGCGTCCCATTTTTTCCTTGTAACACAACAGCCATGGAAAGAAAATAGAGAGAAGGAAAGGGGTTGAGAGAGAGAGTTTTGCTGACTACAGAATACTAGAGATATAGTGTTAGAGAGAGAGAGAGGTGTTATAGACTTGTAGGCTAGGTCTGGTCTGCTTTTGCTCCTGCAAAAGTTACTACTGTACAACTTTTCTTCTTGTTGATATCCATGATGCGCATGTGCATGCTCAAGAGTCTAGAAAGAACATGGGGAGGTTGAAGAAAGAGGAGTCACTGCTATACAGCTCTAACCAACTTAATAAAAAAATTAAAAAAAGTTACTAGTGAGTTACTTTCTATCACTAGAGAGTTACTGCAATCAAATAAGAGTTAAAAGAAAAAATAGGAGCCGTTGTTAACAAGAAGAAAAAAATTTACTGCTATTACCAAAAACAAAGTTACTGCTCTTACTACAGATTAAAAGAAATCAGTTGTTAAAAAAATTGTTAAGTTTTTGTTTCAAACTTTGAATCATTTTCATTTTAGGATGTTGGTTGTTTAAGTTTTATTATTTCAAATGTTTAGCACTCTAGCCTATTTTTAGTACTTTATCTCTCAATGGAATTAAATTTTTAGAAAATGTTACAAGTTGGAATTTTCCATTTTATATATTTATATATATAGTGCTTCATTTCCTTATGGATATGATATTTAATTTTTTTAGAGTTGGTTCTTTAATATATATATATATATATATATAACCACTAAAGGTACCACAGCGATCCAAATAAGAGTTCTATAGCGTACCACAACCCAAAATAGCGAACCGACTAAGCCTACCCTCAAAGTATTGCATACCAGGTAAAGCATCGTACCATGTACCCGTACCCGTACCACGTCCCGGAGCGAACCACGCTCTAGGTAACATTGTTTGGAACTATGAGTAACTTCCTTATCAAGTCATGATTGGACATTTCTTCAATTTATACATCACTACAGTCCTATACTTTGGGATTTGAGGAATACTAATCACAGTAGTGACAGTTGGACCATCGTGCTGTGATTTGTTCATATCATGCACAAGCTGTGGGCCCCACGTGCGTGATCATGACACACACCAATCACAGCACGATGGTTTGACTGTCATGACGGTGATTATCCCTTCTTTGGAATTTAATTTTATAAGAATGTGAACATAAATTTCTTGCATTATTACAGTCACATTTTTTTTTTATTATACATTGCTGACAACAACTATGTGATGCTTTGATGAGCAAGAACTGATTTTTGGTGATGCATTTCAATTTTGTGCTTCATGTATTGTTACCTGATTGTTACCTTTTCTATGTAGTTGTGCTATTATGTGTTGCACTGTCTTGTGTGAAAAATGTTCTCTTTTTTGTCTTTCTTGTATTTGATTTAGTATGTCTGGTATGGTTGGTTTTTGTAATGTTTTTCAACTATAGAGGAGCATAAATATCATGACACCATTAGGGTATTTCATAAGTCGATATTGCAATCTTGTTATGGCGGCTCATATAGCCTTCCTGTCAACTTTTGTATTCTTCTTTCTTATATTTTCTGTATCAAGATTTTGTTATGCAATTGAAATTTAACTTTGGTTTTGATGTTTCTAGGTTGACCTGCTTCTTTCTTTTTGTTCGGAGATGGGTTTTTCTTCGGTGGTACTAGTTGGTCATGATGATGGGGCTATGCTTGCCTTGATGGCTGCACAAAAAGTCCAAGCTTCTGCAAATTCTGTCAATGTGAGTTTATATTATGCAACTTGTTACGAGTTTGCGTAGAAGTAAAGTTAGTGCAAATACTCCATGAATTGCTCAATATTGTGTAAGTTACGCTTTACTTGGGCAAATGTATTAATGAATGTCATTGATTAACTTTGGTTCTTAAAGGTAAGGATTCAAGGTGCACAAATATTTCATCAGGGCAGAGAAAAAAATATTTTTGATAAGATGGGTCTAGGTGGCAATTTACCTGATGAAATAAAACTAATCCTTGAATTTTCCACGAGGCACGAAGATACTATGTGCCATATGGTCATACCTACAAGATGGCACATACAATTTCTTTGTCATCATGTGAATGTATTAGTCAACCAGGGGGTTTTGAAGCTCAAAAGTTTCAACAATAATAATGTTTATGTTATCCATGAAGCTAAAATTTGTTCATTATGATACTGGATTTATTGGAAGAATGCAAGTTGTTGAACGGTCTAAAACAGTTTACAAATATCTGAGATCGGATACCAACTATTGAAAGAGTGTAATACTGTAATATTGAAAGTTAAGGAGGAGCCAAGAATGTTGTTTATAAGAAGGCTACAGAGGAGCTGAGAATGTCTCTTATAGAAATTGCTCACAATCCTTTTAAGAGACTACAATCTTCGCTCCATTATACTTCTCACTGATCTGCAATACCAGTTGGGGAGGAGCTTAAGGCATGAAATCAGTTTCCATATAATGTCTAAGAAAAAATATGGACACCAAGATGAAACGAGTAAAGTTTTTATATATGAGAGAGGAGAAATTTTTGACTCATTATGATTACAAGAGAATGGCATTTTATGAGGAAAACACAGACCCTAGATTGGTGTATATCCTGTCTTTATTGTGACATTAAGCTAAGAAAGGATTTTTTCTTCCCCCCTCTTGCCCTGAAATTCTTAAAAATTACCCAATCTTTCTTTTGCAACTGCTCTCCCCCACCTCTTGGTATTTGGTTACCCACGTCTTTTTCTCTCTGTTGTTTGAAACAAACTCTGCCTCTGATAAGCGTGCCATCCACTAATAAATTTTTTTAGTCTATCCAATCTTATGAAGTTTCAAATCTGATTAATTTTTCAGAATATTATTAACACACTAGATCTTGACCAATTTTAATTACCATTTATCACTGGTAGGAAGAACTTTTGTACTTTCAATCATTCTATACAATTTACAAATCGCATTACCACAGAAAATAAAAATCATTCTATACAAATTTTATGAGATATCTATGTAAGCTTCCTAAAGTTCTTATTGTTTCTTTTCATGCATCATTCAGGTTGCAGTAAAGGGGGTGGTGTTGTTAAGTGTAAGCTTGTCAAGAGAAGTGGTGCCTGGATTTGCAAGGATACTACTCCATACTTCACTTGGGAAGAAGCACTTGGTACGTCCTCTTCTGCGGACAGAAATTACTCAAGTGGTCAATCGGCGTGCTTGGTATGATGCTACCAAGCTAACAACAGAAGTGTTGAGCCTCTACAAGGTATATTTAATTCTCCTTAAAATTGAAGTATTGTTGTTTTAGCATATTGTTGGTCACAAATTTGTAAAAGTGAATTACCCTGTGACCTTGTCTAAATATTTTACTTTTTTTTTCTTTTTTCTTTTTTTCTGAAAGTGCCTCATCTAAGGTCCTCATCTAAGGTTTTGTTTATTGGAATTTACCACTAAAGTATATCACTTTTACTTTAGAAATTGACTCTCCATTATTGGTCATCTGATATACTGGATCAAGACTCAAATTGCCGGTAAAAAGTTATGGCTAAACCAAATAGATTAAATGATGAGCCAATAGTTAGTTAGTTAGTTTTATTTATTTATTTATTTAGGATTTAGGAAGATTGTACAGAATACAAAATGTCGACTCTGCTGCACTCTATTTTCAGCGTGGTTTCAACTTAATAGGTTTAGATATAAAATTCAGGGCCGGCCCTGACTATAATTTTTCAATGTGGTGGCTTAGGGCACCACCTTTTTGGGTGAAAAAAGGGCCCCAACAGCAAATGCAATACCTCTGATTGGGTTAGCCCAAGAGAAAAAAAAACATGTAATGATTGTTTAATAAGTCTAAAACCCAACTACCCAAACAAAAACTAAAAGGCATTACAAATATTTAAGTGATACTTTGATGCATTAGGTTTTTTGTTTTTTGGTATTATAACTTTAGATTTTGTTTTGTGTATTTTTCTTATTGTAACAATGAATTTTGCTAAGTTATGAAGTAAGAAGTATGAATTATAGCTTTTGAAGTTCTTGTAATGATTTTTTGTTACCTTCATTTATATAAGCAAATATTAGTAACTATATAGGCAAAAAAACTTTGAGTTGATATTAGGAAAAAAAAAATTTTGAGTGCGTAAAAATATATATATTTTTTTATGTGTGAATAAGTATAAGGGGCCCCATTTTTTGAGTTCGCTTGGGGCCTCCAAAAAGTCAGGGCCGGCCCTAGATATAATGCACACAAGATCAACACTGTATGATTTCTTTACTAATGATCATATAAATTGAATTTGTCTGACCGTATCATTTGCTTGACTATACTCTGGTGTATGCAAGCAGGCCCCTCTATGCGTAGAAGGTTGGGATGAAGCACTCCATGAGATTGGTAGACTGTCATCCGAAACAATGCTCTCACCACAAAATGCATCATCACTGTTGAAAGCAGTCGAGGACTTGCCAGTTTTGGTTATTGCGGGTGCTGAAGATGTCCTCGTCTCTTTAAAATCTGCCCAAGCTATGGCTTCAAAACTTGTAAATTCTGTAAGTATTTCTCTCTTCCCTGGTTGAGATAAGTAAGTTTTTCTTCTTGTGGTGTTAAGACTTTCCAGTGTGACTTGAGTAATGATGAATTTATATAATTTTTTAAATGTTTTATGCAGAGACTGGTTGCAATATCCGGATGTGGCCATCTTCCTCACGAAGAGTGCCCCAAAGCATTACTCGCAGCTATTTTGCCTTTCATTAGCAGACTTCTATCTCAACCAGACTTGCAAAACCAATAGGATACTTTCTTTTTAACTAATTAATAGGGTTTCCATCTGTTGTGGAGAGCTTTTCCTCTCACGTGTTCCCACCCCCCCCCCCCCCCCCCCACAAAAAAAAACAAAAAAAAAAACCTCAAGAGCAAGATAGTAGTGTCATCTCTTCTTCTGCTATTTTTGATGCGTTAGTTTGGAGCCTCACCCTAACCCTAATTCTCTGGGGTTTAAGAGCTCTCTCACATGTATCATTCTTCTATCTTTCCTTTTTTTCTTTTTTTTTTTCCCCCTGATTTGGCAAGGTTTAATCCATCAATGCTTGTATGAACAGTTCCTGTTATTTACCACTTAAGTGAGTGGAAAATAACATATATTTGTACATTTTGTTAGATTGAAAATGCATGCGTTTAAGCATGGTTTGTGAATTATTATTGCTCGTTTCCATGCTCAGGTGATGCACTACTATTATTGTGTCGTCATAATAATGGATGGCTTTAGTCATTTGATGAGAATTCAAATTGAGCCTGCTTAAAGCGTGAGCCATGCAGAGTGCATCGATTATAAACAACGGTGGTGGCAGTGGTTGAAAGTGCAATAATGGTGGTGGCGGCGAGGGTGGTGGGGGACAAGCAATTAAAATTATGATCGTTCACCATCAGATTTTCTCCAAAAATTAGCGAACCTATGAGTGGGGCATCTGATGATGTGCAGAAATTTCAGCAGGCTTTCTCGATTTCTGCTTTAAGATTAAGCCCATTTCTGGCATGAATGCGCAGACCTGTTCAACTAAATTTGGCCAAACAAATTCAAGATTGAATCATTCATGGTAGAGTTAATTTAGGGGAGTGGATATAAATAGAAAATGCTAAAGAGACCAGAAGAATTATGCGACAAGGGTAACTTAGAAATTAGTCAAAATAAAATAAAATAAAATCAAAGGTTGAGGAGGTCTAGTTTCGAATGTATTTTTATTATAAACAAAATAAAATAAAATAAAATTGATAGTGAAATTCATGTAAGCCTGTGAATAAATGTGGTAAGGGAACGGCTATTCCAACCCCCCATTCCTATAAGCCCACCCCCATCCTTTAGGTTTTTAAGGTTTTATGCAAAATATAAAAAGTTTTTATGAAAACCGGCCGTAATGTCTACTAGAAAACATCATTTGAACAACTTTGTAGAAGAAAGTTTTTCCAAAATCTATCGTTTAAATATACTTTTTAACCATTTATAGTCTTTATTTCATTTTTTGCCAAAAGGTCTACCTAAACGATAAATTTTGGAAAAACTTTCTTCTGTAAAGTTGTTCAAAATGATGTTTTCTAGTGGATATCACGGCCGGTTTTCATAAAAACTTTTTATATTTTGCATAAAATCTTAAAAACCTAAGGGATGGGGGGTGGGCTTATAGGAATGGGGGGTTGCAATAGCCGTTCCCATGTGGTAACTTTTTATGGTATACCTAGCAGCATTCGATTTAAATTGAGAAAAATCCTGCCTAGCAAGCCGATATCTTTATATTTATCCAACATTGGGAGCCCATGGTTTAGCTGGAACACCCAACTGAGGCTTCTGAGGCTCAATTGAGGTCCGTTTGTGGAGAGAAGACATAATTTTATGTCTAATGGGTTAATAATGTTGGTTCCACCCATGGTGAGGGATATTATAATCCTGTAAACAAACACTGTCTTGATGATCCAATGGCTTTCCCCAACTTTTGAGGGGAAATTAGCAATAACCCCATTTGAAAGTATGGTTTTTAGTTTTTACAATAGCTCTATCAAAAGATTCCTTAACCCATTAGCCTTACATTATTAAACCATTAGCCTCACATTTGAATATTTTTATTAGCAATAACTCCATCTTTTTCGAAATCCTAATTTATCCTTTATTACTTATAGGGGTCATTCTTTTTTTAATTTTTTTTTGTTGTTAAAGGCATCCTATGTAACTAACTTGTTTTTAAGTTTTCTAATTTCTAAAAAAGGGAAATTGGCAATTAGTCCATATTTGGGTAAAATATTAACAATTAGTAAAGTAAGAGTTTTTCTAACTCAATTTGTCAATAGGAATAAAACTTTTTTAGCAATTAGTTACATATTTTTTTTAAATCCCTAGTTTATCCTTATTGTTACAAAGAACACTCCATTTTTTGTTTTTAAGAGCACCCTATCTAACTAACTTAGTTTTTTAGTGTTCTAATTTTTAAAAACTTATAACTTGCTATATATACATATTTTTGGAACATACTCTTCGACATCTTCGAAACAAGATCTATGTTGATTATGTAATTATGAAAAAAATTAAAATAATAAAATTTTACTACTTGATATAATATAATACAATAATTCGTAATACTGTAAAATTTTACTACTCGGCATAGTATAATATCATAATTCGTAATACTGTAAAATTTTACTGGTTTTCATTTTTGTCAATAGAGGAGAGGGGTAGAGTATGTATAAGAGATAACTAAAATAAAAAGGTAAAATTTTATTATCAATAAGTAAAAAATTGAATGTTCATTGCGTAGTAAAATGTCATTGTTTTTATATGTAGTAAAATGATCATGTTTTGTTTTGGTATGACGGAAATAACAACAACAGAAAAACGAACCACCTCCTCGGGGTTGTTCTAGTGCTTTTCCACAGTAGAAAGAACCAAGTCTTGGGTAAATGTAATACAATTTATTATCCAAAGCAAGAAAATTCAATATCTTTCTTGTAAAAAAATCTGCAAAAACAAACTCACTTTAATTCACGTGGCTTTTGTTTAAAAAGTCAAAAAGGTTGACAAGATGTCATAAGAGACATTGTTTACAACAAAAGAAGTTTTGCGGAAAAGTGCAGCAAACTAGTTTTGAGATAGGTACTATTGATTCAAGTAGCTTCCAATAGGTATAACAAATAAACTATGAGTGCAAGCTGCAAAAAATTGGATATTGATTGTTTTTACTAAATGTAGCACCTTGCATCTGTGAAGAAGGATATTCTAAACCCCATGACCATCACCGGCAACTTCAATATGGTCGCCTCATCCTCACAGGCCCAATACCCTCACATGGTTGCTCACCACTTTGCCGAATGTTAAAATTTCAACTAAATATGATGATGTTAGCATGTCGTCAAATTACACTTGACCTGCCAAAAAACAAAAAAAGGATTAAGAGGCAGAAGCTTCTCCTCATCTCTCTACCGTCATTTCTCTCTCTTCTCTCTCCAACCCCGTACCCTAACCCCATCACCATGATTTCCTCTCATTTCTCCCTCCAAACCCACTCCCAAAATCTAGCTAGTTTATTTTTAGTAGTTGATTTTGTGACAAAATCTAAGTAGTTTTATTTTTAGCAAAAAATTTAGCTAGTTTCATTTAGTTGATTTTGTGACAAAATCTAGCTAGATTTATTTTTAGCAAAATCTAGTTAGTTTTATTTTTAACAAAATCTAGCTAGAAAAAATCAAGTAATAATACTTCAAATTAATTTGAATTTCAAGCTAAAGTCTCTTCATCTAAATACAAATCTTAGTGATTTTCAACATAAAAAAATTGTTTAAAAAATATATATATGAAAAATAAGTAGATGAGGAAAATAAGACTCACTTAGGCTGAAGATGGCAATGGGTGCTACGATTACACTGAAGGCAACTTTCGAATTGGCTGGTTGTATTGATGGAAACAATGCATGGTGGCTTTGGCTCAAATCTAGCTTCATTGAAGCACCTCGCCATGGACAAACCTTGAGATTGTTGTTTCCAGCAATGGTCTCCAACAAACTATGGAGATGAAAAGGGGAAAAATTTTTGAAAAGAAGAGACAGTGAGAGACAGAGTGAGGAGACAAAGGGAGTGACATTTGGTATTGCTTTTAGGTGGGTTTTGAAAACAATGGAAAGGTTATGTTAGAGACGTGGAGTGTTTGGATAAAGATTAATTAATTCTCTAACTCAAGTACTCTATAACTGGCAAGATATAAATCTATTTTTGATAAAACTTGTTTTTTTGGAATCTACTCGTTATGATTTTTGAAATAGTACCTACTGTGATTAGGTAATTTTGAAGAAAAATAAAATAAAAACATATTACTATTTTGTTATTTAAACAATAATTTTACAAATTATACTGTCAAATTATAACATGTCACTCTTCTCTACATGAAAATGAATATTTATTTTTATTTTTTTGAGCTTGAAGAGGTTGCAAAAATGGACTGTGGCTTATGACAAAGGTTTGGGAGTAACCAACAAAGGTTGGACGTGTTGCGAATTGGATCAACTCATTGAGTCGAGTGGTTGTAGCCAAAACTCGAAATTACCTAAATAGAGGTAATTCCTTCAGTTTGGTGTCAAAAGGGTTATGGGGTTTATGAATTGTGTTATAGGGCTATTGCAAAAAAATTCTTATAACATGGAGCTATGACCTAAAATCCCAACTTTTTATTCCTTTCATTGGAATTGGGCTATGGCTATCTATAATCTGCAAAGTAGAAATTGGGCTGTGTCTTAACTTTGCAGGCCCCATTATTTGGTAATTGCCACTTGGCAAAGCAGGCGTACAGATACCATTTGTTAATGGCTATGATTTGGTGGATCAGATTTACAAACATTTCTCATGCCAACATGGGTAAGATTTACTCATGGGAGAAAGTGTAATCGTAAAAGTCAGTCACTCAAGAGGAGAAAGTGTAATCTTGCAATTAACTTAGGTGGGAAGTAGAGGATGGTATGGAATACTCATTCCATTGGTCCAAAAAAGTGTAGTGTTTGTTTGACTCAAAGGAATGGAGTCCTTTTTCCATACTGCATGATGGAATGCGCATTCTTCCTTCACACACGGGAAAACTCATTCCCAGCCCGAAAGAAAGAAAAAAAGTAGGCATAGGGCCTCACCCCTGATACACATCTATCTCATCTAGAGATGGCAATTTTGCTCCGATCCATAGGGTCCTGACTCAATCCATACCCATATGGGTGGGGATTTGTTTATTTTTTCAAGTATTGGGTCGGGTATTCGTATAAATCTAAAAATTATTTGTGTGGGGTTTGATGGTGGCTGGTTGAATTGATGGAAACAATGCATGGTGGCTTTGGCTCAAATCTAGCTTCAAGCACCTCGCCATGGACAAACCTTGAGATTGTTGTTTCCAGCAATGGTCTCCAACAAACTATGGAGATAAAAAGGGGAAAATTTTTGAAAAGAAGAGAGAGAGAGAGAGAAAGTGAGGAGACAAAGGGGGTGACTTTTGGTATTGCCTTTAGGTGGGTTTAAAAAAAAAATGGAAAGGTTATGTTAGAGACATGGAGTGTTTGGATAAAGATTAATTAATTCTCTGACTTAAGTACTCTGCTCGATATTGAAAAGGAAACTTGTTTTTAACAGTGCAAGTGTAAAGGACTGCGTGAGCTTACAGGGTTCAAACCCTGTAGCACAGGTCAAATCTATAACTAGTAAGATATAAATCTATTTTTGATAAAATTTGTTTTTTTGGAATCTACTCGTTATGATTTTTGAAATAATACCTACTGTGATTAAGTAATTTTGAAGAAAAATAAAATAAAAACATGTTACTATTTTGTTGTTTAAAAAATAATTTTACAAATTATATTGTCAAACAATAACATGTTACTTTTCTCTACATAAAATATAGTTTTATTTTTATTTTTTTGAGTCCGAACAGGTTGCAAAAATGGACTGTGGTTTACGACAAAGGTTTGGGAGTGACTAACGAAGTTGGACATGTTGTGAATTGGATCAACTCATTGAGTCGAGTGGTTGTGGCCAAAACTTAAAATTATCCAAATATGGGTAATTCCATCAATTTGGTGTCAAAAGGGTTATGAGGTTTATTAATTTGTCTGGAATTATTGCAAAAAAATTCTTATAACATTCAGGACTATGACCTAAAATCCCAATAGTTTTATCCTTTCATTGGAATTGGGCTGTGGCTATCTATAATCTGCCAAGTAGAAATTGGGCTGTGTCTTAGCTTTGCAGGCCCCATTATTTGATAATTGCCACTTGGCAAAGCAGGCGTACAAATACCATTTGTTGATGGCTATGATTTGGTGGATCAGATTTACAAACATTTCTCGTGCCAACATGGGTAAGATTTACTCATGGGAGAAAAGTGTAATCTTGCAATTAACTTAAAAGGTGGTTCCAACTTCCACCTTCAAATTGTTCAATTCTGACTTATAGTTATCAAAACCGAACCGGCTGCTCAACGCATTTCAGTGGCCAGTCTACGATTCAACTGGTTCGACCGAGGATTTCTCGATAGACCCTTGCCAGGTTTGGAAAACCAATAAATTTAACAAATTTAAATTTTATTTAAAGGACTTCTACTATGTTTGTTTGGTGAGAATAGAGACTTGAAATAGAATACTCATTCCATTGGTCCAAAAAAGTGGAGTGTTTGTTTGACTAAAAGGAATGCAATCCTCTTTCCCTATTGCATGATGGAATGGGCATTCCATCCTTCACACAAGGGAAAGCTCATTCCCAGCCCAAAGAAAGAAAAAAAGTGGCATGGGCCCACCCCTGATACACATCTATCTCATCCCGCCCTCTCTCTCAAAATCACTCTTATTTGATCATACTAACCGTTAGATGAAATTTAATTCATATGTTAGTTATAAATGCATGCATGTATGTAGTGCTAGAAATCTCTTAGCCGTTCATTTGAAATGTCCATAAATAAGTGATTGTTATTGAATAAAAAATACTTCATCTATCCCACAAAAATAGGCATTCTTTCTTTTTTTAGCTATCTCCAAAATGTTCCACTTTGAAAAGTCAAATTATAATTTTTTTTAACTCTATCATACTAACCCTTTATTACACCAAAAATTATTTTAAACACAACCAATGCACTAATAATAGGATAAGGGTACTTTTGAAAAAAAAAAGTTGAGTGGATTACAAATCAATGCATTAATTGATTTTATTAATTTGTGTGATTTTTCAAAGAAGCTTATCTTTGTAGGACGGAGGGAAGACACATTTTGAATCAAATAACAATCAATCTCAAATCAATTTAATTTTTGGCATGAAACACCTGCATGAAAAGACTATCCAATTCAACGGTTGAATTCACAAACTATAAATAAAGAGTTTTAGAATTCACCTGATAATAGAATTGTATGTATATATGGGATGATAATCAATTAAGTACGTACGAATATAACTTATATCAACATCCACATTAAGGATTGTACCTCATGTGTTAAGGGGTATATTGTACCAATGCATGAGATACAACCCCTAATACATGGTACTGATATATAGATCAACATGTGCTAACATTATAAAGAATATCTATATCTATATATATATACGGTTATGATCCTATCAGCATGTGTTGATATAAGCTTATATCAGTACGGTTACAAACCTACAATTGCTAATTACAAACCTACAAATGACTTATTACAAACTTACAATTAATTGACTGCAAATAAACAATTATCTAACCCGCGGACGACATTTGTAGTCAGTCAATTGTAAGTTTGTAATCAGTCAATTGTAGGTTTGTAATTAGCAATTATAGGTTTGTAATCGTGCTGATATAAGCTTATATCAGCACATCTAACCCGTCGACGACATTTGTAGTCAGTCAATTGTAAGTTTGTAATCAGTGAATTGTAGGTTTGTAATCAGCAATTATAAGTTAGTAGCCGTACTGATATAAGCCTATATCAACACGTGCTGATGAGATTATTACAGTATATATATATATATATATATATATATATATATATATATATATATTTTTTTTTTTTTTTTTTTCTTTTTGTGTGTGTGGTTCAGTGAGTGTGTGCATTTTGGGGTTATTCCCTGGAACCAGCGTCTTTGCCTCTAGCTTTCTACTAACGGAACAATGAACTTTTGTGTCATCACCCTCAACCCTAAGCCAATCTTTTGACCTTTTAGCTATTGCACCGACCAATTTGTAACAAGTAGCAACCACATAGATCATAGTCCGACTCATCTTCTGTCTAATCTTAATCATGATTAAGATGGATTTTCAAAATATAGAGGTACCTAACAGGGTTTCACAAACTAAAAGAGATAAAAGCTAGTCAGCATTCAATAAAGAACTAGATAGACCAAGCCCCAAGGCTTGGTCACAGTCCAATATTGCTTTATTTACGTCTCATGGACATTGTCATTTTCATAGGTATACATATAGGACTCCATGAGGAAAGTGTTTATTTTTAGGACAAGATTTGATGTTCACAGTTTTGCGATCTGTGTATTTTTAAAGCAAAAACCCTTCGAATACGGTTGATAAGCTCTTATTTGGGTCAACAATAAAAATTAAACCCCTAAGCCACTAGGGTTAACCCAGTGGTGATTGGTGAAAGAGGGGGTAAAACATAGGATTAGGATAGGTTAAGGATTCAAAACCTCCAATACTTAACGTGCAGCAAAATTGAGTTTCATGTGCAGCAAAAATGCACTAGCCTTATTGCTCTACAGTGATCTCAAATGAGGATTAGGACTCAATTTTGAGAAGAGAGGGGGCAGGGAGGACGCCCCTGGAGGACGGGAGTTTACTAATTAGTTGTGACACAACTATATATTCTCAATAACATCATGGGGAGTAACACATCTCAAGAAGTGAAAGGTCCCAAGTTGGGTTTCGATTTGTCAATGCCTGATTGAACTATTGGCCTTATAGCCTAACCTATGCTCAAGGATGATTTGGTCTGGATAGATATGTTTGAAAAAAAAAAAAACAAAAAAGGTGTTAGGTGCTCTATTCTTTTAAAATTTTAGGTCATAGTTAAATTAATGTTCCATACTCGTCCACTGCTGTAAAAATTTCAACATACCTCTCTCAGCCTTTTGGTTAAGATTAAGTATAGTATATGCTCTAATTATCAATTTAATATCTGATTTGTAGGCCATCGGCCCTCGTGATGTTAAATTAATTTTTTGGGGCCTCTATATGCATCCCAATACTTACTTTTCATCCGCCACTTATTTTATATTTCAAGTTTTTATGAAAAAAATAAAGGTTTTCATAAGAGCCAATCATGTTGTCCTTTATAAAACACTATTTTGAACAATTTTGTAGAATAAAATTTTGTCAAAATCTATCGTTTAAGTAATTTTTTTGGCCATTTATAGTCTATGTTTCATAAATAGGTAAAAAGTTCATTTAACGATATGTTTGGAAAAACTTTATTTTACAAAGTTATTACAAATGATGTTTTCTAGTAGATTGCAAAGTTATTAAAAATGATGTTTTCTAGTGAATTGCCAGATACAAAGTTACTAAAAATTTTGTTAGTTTTCAAGAAAACCTTTTATTTTTTTCATAATATCTTAAAATATAAAATAAGTATGTTTGAAAAACAAGTTTTAGGTGCGAATAGAAGCCCCTTAATTTTTCAGAAGAGGAGGGCCTATCACAGTAGTTTACTACTGAAGTACTGGAGCTTCACCCATGCTTTGCACTGTACGGGGCCTGGTGCACCCCAACCACAAAAAAATAAATATATATATATATAAATTTCAGCACTCTGACACGTGTAACATCCCTTAGGGAGGGGGAAGAAACAGCCATTTTGAAATTGTTTGAAATTTTAATAATCTTTTTGTGTCCCCAAAGTTGATTATTTCTGTCAATTTCTGTGGAAGTCGCCTTTTTTGGGAAAGCTCTAGTTATTCGTTTTCGTATAAGTCATTGTAACACAATAAATTTTACGATCAACTCTCACCACTTTTTTTCAAGATGATTTTATAAATTTTGTCTTGTAATTATTTAATGTATGTAAAACAAAAGGATTGCATATACCTAAAAGAATTAATCAGGATGCAAAACATGTAAAATCTTTTGATATCAAAAAATAATAATAATTATAAATAAATAAAATAAGTTGAAGTTCATTATTGTTGATTGTTTTTCTGTTTCTTGCTTTATTGTTTCACAACCATTTGAAGCTATTTCAAACACCCTTAGGAAAAACCCAACCCCCAATTGTGTGTGTAAATATGTAAGATAATGATTAGATGAACACTTACTGATATAAGTAGATCAATTTTCGTATTTAAAGTTGTACCTTGTGCATTAGTGAGTTACAAAATACATTGAGCAACTGCAAGGGGTACAACTCCTAAATCATGATATTGATATAAGTTAGGCAAGCATGTGCTCACCTTATTAGAACTATATGTATACATATATATATATATATATATGTATGTATGTATGTATTAATTTGTGTATGGATCAGTGAATGTGTCTATTGGACCAATGCACAAGGTATAGTTAGATGAGCAGTTAGTCGAAATTTCTTAAGGGCCTATTTGGGTGTCTAAATTTATGTTAAAATTTTAGTGCGCTTTACATAATATTGAAAGATACAAATCCATTGCGTTGAATGAAAAAATTTAAGAGAATGATAATTATCATATTAACAAATAAGAGTCAAAATATAAAGTAATGACATTTCATGAATTTCTAAATATTAATCCTATAACTTCCATTATAATGATAAATACTCAGTGTTTTTTCTCTTTTTTTTTTTTTTGGACAATTGATAGAACTTATCATAATTTGGTAATTCTTAACCCTCTTTTAATATCAACAAATTGGTATCCATATTTTTTTATAAACTTGAATTTAAAACCGCTTACTTAACAAATGAGACAAACACCACTAAATTAATATGCTATCAACTAAATAGACTCATTCAAAGTGAATTTGTGCATTCAATCAATATATTGCTAAAAACAATGTAATTGTTTACTTTCCATTTCTAAATCATGTCCTTCGAGCCCCGATGAGAACATGGCAATATGGCATGCATGCTACTGAACAAATAGTGGAGTATTCTCTTTCTTATTTTAATTTTTTGGTACAAGATGTGATAGTATTCTCAGTTTCCGGACTAATTGATTGATTGATTGATTGAAAATGTGCTTGTTCTTTTTTTTCCCTCTTTTTTTTTTGGTTGGGGCGTGGGGGGGCCGGGGGGTAGGGGGAGAGGGGGGTTTTAGATTGGTCCCGCAACTGGAAAATAATTACACTTAATAGTCATTATTTGTTAAGTTAATAGTCATTTATTAAGAAGTTAATAGTAATTTACATTTAACTGAAATTATTTTCCTATTACCTGACCTGGGTGGGGGAGGGGAAGAGAGTGAGGGCTGAGAATGAAAATAGAAAAATGTACTTAGCTACAGTCAAGGTAACTTGGGGGAAAATAATTTGAGGGTAAATCATAACACCCCCCAAGGATGGGGACACCAGATAACATCTTTTATGTTTTAATTTTATTAATGTAGCTCCTAATTTAATTAGAGATTTAATTAGTTTAATACCGTTAATAATAAACATGAAAAAACTAATATGCTATACACCCTCTAATCACGTGCATCATTTAGTTAAGGGTATTTTGGGTAACACGAGTCTATTAACAATATCGATCACGTGCGTAACATGTGACTAATTTCCATTAAATTTCATTAACGGCGAATGACGGTGGGGTAGATTAATAAAAATTAAAATATAGGAGAGGCATATTAGTAAAATTAAAACACAAGGAGGTTATCTGCTAAACCCATCCTTCAGGGGGGTTATCTGTGATTTACCTATAATTTAATTTTTATTTTATTTTTAAAATGAAGAAGAAAAGGATAATTATTTCCTTGTCCGACTTTGTTTCTGATTTTTTAGCATGATGTTAAAAGAGCAAATGAAAAGAAAATTAATACTAATTTAAATGCTTGGGACATAAATTTTTTTTTTTTTCTTTTAATTTTGTCAAAAAATTAAGAGAAAACATACATACCCAAGCATAGTCAAAACACCAAATCCTTTGTGGATCACACCCTTATTTGAACAGAATATGCCATTAGGCCCAAAAATGTGATGCCCAAAAGCACAAATCTACTGATGTTATAAACTGTATTGAAGTAACGGGTTTATTAGATTGATGTGTAAGTGATATATTTATAATTATAATTAATTAAAAAAATGACAATAAAACAAGCCTATAATCTTTTGAAAAAATGGATGTGTCCAACAGCCAAGTTTGATTTCACATTGCTTTGAAAGTCTTTTTCCCAATTAAATTGTTCAGCTTTCTGTTAAAAACAATACATAAACATAGTTATTTTCAAATTTTGTGAGTTGATTTATTAAAAAAACACTAAATGATAGTTATGGAATGAATTTAATCGGATCTAGTTTTTCGACTTCCCAAACGAGTTTTTAGATTTAGCAAACAATCCCTAAGTGATAACTAAGGTGTTCAAGGACGTTCGTAATTCATTTCATTATTGTTTCAAAAGGACCTTTATCATATATAACAAACCTCTCATTGATTTGGTAGATTCTAGTTTTCGACATTTAATTGATGAAATTGTGCGTGTTAACCATATTATTAACCATGCTACTCATGGAAATGGAATTTGGATAGTATTATTAGCATTTTACCTCAGGATGTGCTTCATGATATTTGCAGTACATACCTCTTTCCATACGTGAGACGAAAGATTCATTTTGTTAGGGATTCACTTGTCTCGAGAAGTTTACAGTCAAATTAGCAACTTGACTAATCTATAATAGTAATTAGAATCTAGTGCACCCTTTGTTGAATTGGATTTGGTCACATACTCTTCTCCCTAGAGCGAATTCAATTCTTCAAATGGCTATTGATTAGAGAATATATTCGTACTTGAATTTACTTAAAAATCGTGGCTGTAACATTTTACTTATTGTCTTTTTTCTGGTCATGACAAGGAAACTACAAATGATATAAGCAAGGAACTAGTCTTTTTTCCAAAAATATTTAGGAGCCTATTGGTACAAACTGTCCTACTCCTTATGGTTCTCAGGTTCTATAATTGACTGGTTGGCTAGTCTTCATTTTAATTGCAGGTTTTATGTTGGAAAGATTGGGTTTTCCTTCAAGAAGGTGGCCATCCTTCTATGGTGTATTTGGAACCATTGAAACCAAGTTGTGTTTCAAAATGGGACCCCTCATCCTGTTCATGCGCGTAACAAAGCTCTTAGTTATTTTAATGAAATTGCTAGATGGAATTGTTTGGATAATATCCTTATTAATAACTTTGATTCTAATTATTAAAAGAGGCCTCAGAAGTTTTACAGGTTTCTTCGATGGGAACCTGCGCCCCCTTGACAGATAAAATTGAACTTTAATTGGATCTCAACATTATGGGAAAAGATCACCAACTATGGGGGGAAGACCAGAGATGGCAGCTTTGTGGAATCTATAAAACTCATAGGTTTTAGTAGTTGAGCGCATTGATTATTTGACTAACTTAGGTCATTGCATTGATAATTCTTGTAATTGGGTTAATCATTTTCAACACATTATGGAACCTTTTTAAGGAACATGCTTAAGGTGTAACTCATCCTAGATTGTACTCCCTAAGACATGTTTGGTTGCCCAATTTGAAATTAGACAATTCAAAATTTTTTACATAAGATTAAAGATATAAATTTATCACATTGAATTGGAATATTTTAAGATGTTATAATTATCACTATAGTTGATGCTGTCGAATTAATTTTTTTAAAAATTCATGAAATACTATTATTTTCAATTGCTACTCTTATTTGTGATGATAACTATATTTTATTGAATTTGTTAATTCAAGATGATATAATATGTCTTTAATATTATGTAAAATTTCTTAAATTATTTAATTTTGAATTGGAAAACCAAACATATCCTTATTTATCTTAGTAATATTTATTGTTTTATCAACTAAAGAGTATTTGCTCATCCTCTCCATTAATGATGATACTTGAAGGAGCACCATAAAGTGTAAAACCCTTTTATATAGTGGGCTACATTTCTAGGAATGATGCTTTAACAGCGATTGTTCTACACGCGCTCTTAAGCAAGAGTAAGCCTCAAACCGTCTCTCAATCTCTCTCTTTGCCTCTTTGGTTAAACCTGCAGTCCTGCATGGCCGTCGAACTCCCAAAACTGGTGTCACCATTGTATATGGTACACGCTAGACCGGGGGCCTCTTATGAACCCACGGCGCATGTTATCATAGTCGGGTCGCCACGGTTTTAGTATTTCCATTTCCATTTCCATTTCCATTTCGCCGGTGTCAGACTATTGCGCACAAAATGAGTTGTCAGAGCCACCGTTTTGCCTCTGATTCTTTGTGGTATGCTCTGCAACAACCGGAAAAACCCTCTCACCTTCTCTCCTTGCTCTTCTCATAAACCCATTCTCTCTAAAAACCTAGCATTTGTTGTTCTTGGGTCTTTGTACCAGTCCTTTGCTTTTGATAGTTTTCTACTTTTCTGCCTTTAGGTGTAAAACCCATTCCCCATCTGTGTCTCTCTCTATGTATGTATAATCTTTACTCATGGGGTTTCTTTTTCGCCATAGCCTTCCTGCAACACGTGAAATCCTTTCATATTCGCTTGCGTTCTCGTAAGGCCTCAATCTCTCTTTCGTGATCGTCTGGTTCTTGGGTCGTAAGTCTAATCTGTTGTTTTAAATAATTTTCTTCGTGCAACAGAAATACCCATTTCTGTCTCTCTGTGTTTATGTTTGTGTGTGTATATTGGTTTATGGGCTTTGGTTGTTTGATTACATAAAGTTTTATCAAATACTAATCTCTGGTTTCACATCATTTTCTTTGTGCAGGAGTACTCGTCTGCCATAGCCTTCTTTGCAACGCGCAAGAGACCCTTTCATCTTCACTCTGCTCTCGTAAAGTCCCCTTCCTTTTTAACTTTCTCACTCTCTAATATATATATATTTTGGCTAAGGCTTTAATGGGGTTATTATCTCAGTATATATATACCTTTGGGAGATGGTTGTACTCATTTTTTTTTTTGAAAATATTACATGGGTTTTGTTTATTTATATGTTAGCTTATTTATTTAATTTGGTCTGTTTGGAGAGACTATTTAATTTTTTGTATTTTAGTATAGATTTCCTCGTTCCTTGTTTTATTTGTATATAAATTGTTCTGTCCTATGTGCATTAATTGTTTTAATTATTTATTGTTATGGCTTATTTCTCTTAAAGACCCACATAATCGGCAGTGGGAATGGTTGCTGTTACAAGACATCTGATTGGTTTGAGGAGTAGAGTTTCTAAATAATTCGTGGGAGTGTAGGTCATGCTTATTGGGACTCTGCCTGTGTAGTTCTTTGATGTCAACCTTTCTATTGTTTTATTGACTTCATTTGTAGATCTGTTCTCATTTCTTGGTTTCGATTCCTTGGTTCTTTCACTTGCTCTGTCATTCACATTGAAAGATTGAAGTGCCACATACTGGATAAATATTAAATCCTTGTACAATTGTACTCCCCTATGCTGTTAACAGTTCTGAACATGAGGTTAGAAGTGGAGAATTTGAATAGGAACGATAACCTTTGGCCTATGAAAGGTCAAGGTTTGGGATCTTTGGATTTACGGGTGGAAGTTTTATATTTTGCACGATGAGGAATCTATGGAAGCACTTTGGAAGAACTTGAAAGTATTTAGAGGCCCAAATGACTTGCCACTCTCTTGCTTCCCTCGCAACATTTATAGCTTTGTCAACTCTTGAACATCTAGATGAATTCAATAAAATTATTTTTCAAATGACAATTAGATATGTGTAGCATAGAATAAGGCCCTAATTTTGTTATCATCTCTATTTTTATTGTGTATGAGGACCTCTTTATTCTCCATGTTGTATGGCAAGGAAAAGATTGTTTTCGGGGAATTGACAGTGGCCCCTCTTTGAAATGAAATAAATAAGGAATACATTTCTCTGGGATAATGACATCGTTTTCATGAATGGAAAGAAGCTCAAGATCTATTTTCTGCTAGGGAATACCATTTCCCATGAAGCAGTTGTTTTTGTGGTATAAGGATTTGGGCATAACTAAATTGTGTCATATGTAGATCAGTAGATGGGTGATATCTGATTGTAGTCATTTATATGACCACTTTTGGATCAAAATGCTAGCAAGAAGAAGGTAAGATTGAGGGTTTGTGGTGAAAAAAAAAAAAGAGTTTTAGGGTTAAAATTAACTAATTGTGGCTAAAGAGAGGTTGGTCGTGGATTAAAAGAGTGCACAAAATGTTGTAAATATAAATAAAGAAGCAGAGGAAAAAGAGAGATGATAAACCTTAGAGTCTCACTAAGGAGATTTTTAGGAGTGTTACCTAGAAGATAATCAATGGAATCTCTTTATTACTTGAATACAAAAGTTGCAAAAAATTCTCATTAATCAATTCATTTAATTGTACCTACAAGCCTTTCTTTTATGGAGAGCCATAAAGCCTACTTTCTAAATTCTACTTCTAGTCAACTTAGAAAACTTGGTAAAATTAGTAAAAGACCTTTTATTAACTAAATAAAACTCAAATTAACTCAAACAAGAATAAAAATTGACTAAACTCATAACCAAAAGCCTGCTAATTTTGATTCTTGACAAACTAAAATTTGTAAAATAACCAAAATAATTCTAAACATGGTATTTTTTATATTTCTTCAAATCTAGGAGGCTTGAACCGCATAGAATTTTTTTGATCAGCAGAACCATATAGATTTAGCCATAGCTCCATACCCGTCTCAATATACTTTTCTCCATATGGCACCTATGGTGGTGTGATTGTTGCATCGGTGCATTCCACATACCCTTGGAAATTTGTCTTCATCATAAAGTTTTCTTGATGAGTATGAATTTGCACTACCTAGTCCCAACTGGATGGCCTTATTTATGTTTGATAAAAGCAGGGCTTGGAAATTTTGGTAAGAAATTATAGAAGAGTGCCTGGCATTAGAAGAAATAGAGGAGCAAGGTTTTCAATTATATACTTTCTTCATATGGAAACTCCATACTGGTCATCTCTATGGTAACAAACTTGCGAATAAACTCTTTCACCGCAAAATATAAATAATACCATTTTCAATGGTTTTGTTTAACTTAATGGTGAGGAAATTAATTATCCTTAGGGAATCCAAGGGTTAGGACTGAACTGCTTCATTTGGCTGCGAGAAAAATTGAAAAAGATTAGTTTGAGGTTGTGATTAAGAAAAATGTTGTAAATAATCAAAACAATAGAGAAATCAAGTGATTTCTAGTTTATGCTTAATTTCCTTTTACAATAATTAGACAAACTTTTCATTTAGAAATTGCTGAACTTAAACATCCCTACACTTAAAGATATGTGTTAGGTACATGATTTCAACCCATACATGTTTGAAATAGCTTTGTTGAAACATTACATCTTAGGGTGTTATGTACTTTCAACGATGCTTTTATTTCATGGAGTAGTATATAGTTATCTTAGCTAATATTACTATTTGCTCTCAATATTCATTTTGTGGGTTTAAATCATATTCTCCTCTTCTATTAGATCTGAGCCTTCTAATTGCATTCTTATTATTCTACTTCATTTATATTTTTAATGAAGAATTATTATTTCATCTTCAATTTAATAGCAAATGTAATTTATTATATGTAGAATAAATATTTTTTATGTGTGTCTATATATATATATATATATATTTATTTTATAAATGATTGGGAGGGATCCACTTACACTTGATGTAAGAGTAAAACTCTTACCTTCATCAAAAAGAGTAAAACTCTTACACCTTTTTAATGCCTTTGATCTCTTTGAATCCAACGGCCTCGTTCCATTCCTTATAAAAATAGATTTGGATTGGATTTGGAATAAAACCTGAAGCCCATTCTTTTTCTTTCCTTTCAATTAGAATTCCAACCTCTCTTTATTTTCTTCACCAAAGCCAATCAAGAAACCATGACCAAGATTGATGCCCATGGTCGATTCCTCCTCACTTGCTTTACCACCAACTTCACCTATACCACTGCCACCACCACCACCACCAACCAATGCCTGAGCGCCTAACTGAGGGACGACATCCAAGCTGACGTCGTTCAAGAAACCCAACAAAACCAAGAAGAGGCCACTGATGAAAGCATCACCACAACCACCACCACGATAGTCCCACTTCCAAATTAATCGTCAGCAGCACCATTTTCAGCCACTGCCACAGCCACGACTGGTTTCTTCATCCAACACGAACATTTCTACACTGAACCGTCCCACCTCCTTGAACTCTTCATACCCACCTACCAACTCATCAAAGAAATGCGGTGTGGACTAATCAGAATCACCCATTTGTGCAACCGATTTGACTTAGTAAAAATTGTATTATGTAAATAGGATGTGCTATAAGAAAAACATTAAAACAAAAAAACCAAACAAAAAAAAAAAAAAAAAAAAAGAAGCAAAAAAAACAAAAAACAAAGACAAAAACAAAAAAGGGTGAAGAGGATGGTATTCCTTTGCACCAAGTCCACTAGAAACCTCAAATCCATTAGTAAAATCCCCTCCCCCCCCCCCCCCCCCCCCCCCCCCCTCCCCCTCTCCAAAAAAAAAAAGAGGCAAAGAGAAAGAAAAGAGTAGTAATCTAAATGGTCAGATTAAATTGTTTATAGGGTCTTCTTTTAAGATCAATTTTAACTCTCAGTGAGGTGATTTTTTTCTTATAGCAATTTGTCCCATTTGCTTTAAGGAAATTTTAACTAGTAATCTAAATGAGCAGAGTAAATTGTTTATAGGGTCTTCTTTTAAGATTAATTTTAACTCTCAGTGAGGTGCTTAGGCATTTCTTGGTGGTGGTGGAGGTAGGGGTGGGGCCATTGAATGGATTGGGTTTGGGTTTTATTCTAACCCAATCCAAAAATTGTATTTAAAAGGGATGAAGTGGGGCGTTGGAGTCTTAGAGATCAATGGCTTTAAAAAGGTGTAAAGAGTTTTACACCAATAGTAAGTGGATCCCTCCCCATAAATGATTTATAATGTTAATACCTTCATAGTCATTTATTTGTTTGAGATTTGTTTGAGTTGTTTCAAGCATATTTTACTACCATATAATTCATGCTTTATGATTTGATAATTTTTGCATAAAAATTTTTAATGAAGTCTCACTCTACACACATATTTTTTAATCCACCATGCTAATTGTGTAGAGTCTCAATATTGATTTCATTTATTTTTTCTTCATAGACATAACTTAAAAGATCCATTTCCCACTAAGAGTAATCTTACAACTTAAAGAACAATTGATTTTTTCTGCCTCCCCCCTTTCTCTTTTTCCATCCTTTTATTTTCATGAGGTTGATTAAACTCATGTTGCCTTTTCCATACTGGTCACAACTCACAAGTTACCACCTGGCAAAGACGATTGTGGTATATTACGTTTATCAAGTAAGCTGTAATATACTAAGTTTCTCCTGATTCTTGGTACATGTAGGACATTGTTAAGCTTTAGCATCTTCTGAAAAGAAAATTCCATACACATCCCTTTGCCTTCAACTACATGGTTAAGAGAAGTGCCCAAAACTAGCCATGAACACATCTTCACCTAATCGGAAAGGTGTGTTGGTACTCCTTTTGTAGTGGCTATGTTTGGTGGCACTTATGTGCACCACTCAGTCCTCTCCTTTGCAATACTGGTTGATATTGGATTTAAATACTATTTTCTCTTCTGCCTTAGCAAGATTTGTTTCACTATATTACATGGACTTGAGCATGGGTGTCTGGTGTATGTGCCAATGTGCATACGAGTTTGTAGATGTCAGATACATCAAATCCCCAATAGTTAGGATATGGGGACATTGTGGAAGTGTCCAAGAGGTACATATTTGAAAAGGTGAACAAAATATATATATTTTTTTTGGATGAAGTAAATTATGTATTAATAAAAAAAAGAGCATAGCCCAAGTACATGAGACATATACAAGTACTAACGAGAAGACCCCTCTAACATTTGAGAAGGTCAACAAAATGGACAAAAGTGAGGTTGTTACAATTAGCATAACTAGAATACCACAAAAAAAAAAAATCAATGAACGACTTCTAAATTCCTTAAAAAGTTCTTTGGTTCCTCTCCCTCCAAATACACCGAAAAATAGCATGAGGGGCCATTCTCTAAATCACCTTAGACTCCTTTCTCCCCCCTTTAAACCACCAACCACTAAGAAGGTCATGAGTAGAAGAAGGGAGAACCCAATGAATACCAAACATGTTGAAAGTAAGAATCCAAAGGTTTCTAGCTGCCACACAATGGATGAAAAGATGATCAACCATCTCTGCCTTCTCTTTACATAAGATACACCTATTCGGCATAGAGCACCTTCTCTCAATAAGATGATTCAAAGTCAAGCACTTGCCACTCCCCACCAAACAACAAAAGAAAGCCACTTTTGTGGGAACCGAAGTGATCCAAATATTCCTAGTTGGGAGAAACGGAACTCCTTGTGGTCTCAAAGCATTATAGAAAGATTTTACGGAGAATAAACCTTAAGAGTCCTTACGCCACACCAAGGTATCATTTTCACCCACTAAAATCTACTATCATAAAGAACTTGAAAAAAATTCATAACACTTTCCAACTCCCAATCATTGAAATGGCGCAAAAAAATGACATTCCAATGTATGGCCCCGAGCGTCTCAACCATGTAATCCGAAACCAAAGCTTCTTTATCCATTACAATATCATATAAATCCGGAAAATCCAACATAAGAGGAAAGTTGGAACACCAAACATCTTTCCAAAATCTTACTCTATTACCCACCCCTACTTTAAATCCAACTTTCTCATAAAAAACATTAAAACCTTGCAAAATAGCCTTCCAAAGACCCACGCCTTGAGTTCCCCTAGCCTCCCTAGTCCACCAACCTTCACTTGTGACCCCATACTTCCAAATTAAAACACCTCTCCATAAACCTTTATCACCCTTCCCAAATCTCCATAACCATTTACCCATAAGGGCTTGGTTGGCAATGGAAATGGACCTAATACCCAACCCACCAAATTTCTTAGGGAGGCAAACAGTATGCCAATCAACAAGATGGTATTTTATTCCCCCCCCCCCCCCCCCCCCCTCTCACCATTCCACAAAAAATCTCTTTGAAATTTCTCCAACCTATTGGAAACCGATTTAGGGATTTTGTGGATAGACATGAAATAAATAGGAATACTACTCAAAACACTATGAATAAGAGTCTTTTTTCAACCTTTTCAATCACGGGATCCCAAACTATAAAAATTTTAAAGCGAGCACCCAAAGGGAGACTAAGTTAAGTAGCCGGCAACATAATAAAAGAGTCTCTAAAAGTCTTGGTTTAAGGGTGACAAAAATGACATGAGAAGGTATTTCTCTCCTATTTGAAGATGAAAGACCCAAGTTTGTGAAGAGATATTGAAGAATGGCAAGAAACAATGAAGATGAGAGATAGAAAAAAGGGGTTTTTATATTCATTTTAGTGGGAAAATATCATCCTAGCTTAGACAAGGTGAGATGCTGTGATTTCAGTGTCTTGTCTCGGCCGAGATCTTGGGCATATTGTCCTAGATGAACCACCTTTATGTATTTTTGTAAAAGTGGTATTTCTTGGATTGGTCTCGGTAGAGATCGAGAGGACTTGGTCGAGACCAAGATGACTCCGTCGAGAATTTGGACCATGAAATAGAGCCTTGTATTTTGGGCATGTCTTTATAGATTTGTCAGTGATACTATTTGAAATTTAATGCATCTTGGCATCATGGAGTTTTTTGGAATAAATCTCATACATCATGTGAATATTGATTCATTAGCTTTACATTGAAATCCTAAGTCATTTTTTCTACTATCTTGTATATGTGCAAATCCTTTAGGGCTTCTAATTTAGTCCTAACCTAGTTTTAAAAACTGGATTTGGTGTTTTACAACACTTTTTATTTTATTAAATGGTTTATATTAATTTTGGCCAGAGTTTAATACTGTTGTTTATTTACAATGGGGTATTTTATTATTGCCCTTCTATTTTAGGTCGTCAAAGACTTACGAAGTTGATCCTTAATTGCTAATTGGAGACGTGGTATGTCGCACCTCGGAGACGTGAAGGAAGAAGATATTCCTGAATTTAAGTGGGGAAAGAAGAAGGGAGTTGGGATGATGAATAAGGACGTCCAATTTTATGAGTCGTTTACTTATGATGGTGTGGAATACTTTCTTTATGATTGTGTATATTTGTGGCACGAAAATGAATCCGAGCCTTATATTGGTAAGATTGTAAAATTGTGGGAGGCGCCAAATTATATAAAGAAAGTGAAACTTGTGTGGTTTTTTCGTCCTATTGAAATACTTAATTATTTGGGAGATGAGAAGCCGCTTGAGAACGAAATATTTCTAGCTTCCGGTGAAGGCATTGGCCTTTGCAATCTCAATCCTCCGGTAACTTGGATTTATCATTTATGCCTCTTATACACTCTTTTTCCTTGTTGAAAAAAGTATTTCCTGTTTGATGTTTCTTTGATAGCGGAAGGAGATCCTTGCAATGTAAGTGGTTGGGCTTTAACTATGTGAATAGACTCTTGTGGTTGTGGTACATAACAAGGGAACTTCTCTTTGGTTGAGAAACATTATTTAGTTGTAGGTAGAAGTATGCAATTGTTGATGCCTATACATTGCCTAAAGATTATGGATACTGTCCCCCTCACAAGCATGGAATAATTTCATTGATGCAATAAGGGATTAGTGTATTATTTTCATATACCAATCCCAATTGAAACTTCCTTGGGTATTGAAGCATGCTCATTACTGCCCAGGGCATTACTTGTTTGTAAAAACACTGCTATTGGATGGAAAGTATTTTAGTTGTGCTAACTTCTCAAATAGAAAACCTATTCATAAAATTTTAGTGGTAGATTCCAATAAATTATTATTAAGTATATTTTAATTGAAATTCTGTTAATTTTAAATGTGTACTCAAGGTTTTGTCATTCTTATCACAATTTTGAAAAAGTTTGAACAAATATTTTTACTATAATTGTTTTGTTTTTGGTTTTTTTGTTTGATTTTTTGTTTTTTTGGGAGGGGTGTGTGTGTGTGTGTGTGTGTTAAAATATGGACTATATTTGAGTTGGTTGTTATGTTATTTATTTAGTTGGTGATTTAGGATCATTGAGTAATAACAATTTTCATGACAAAATATTGTCCTTGTTTCACCTTGATTGTCCAAAATGAAGGACAAGACTAATGAAGATGTTGCCCACATAATTAGTTTGAGAGGCTAAATTAGAGGTGTGCTTCTTTAGAGTTGAATGACTCATACATCCTAATCAAATTTAGAGAATATAATATAAGATGGAAAAATACATGCTATTGTTGTAAATTTTATACAAATGAAAAGTGGCAATGTCCATAAAAAAGAAGGGGGGGGTGTTGTTGAGTTGAATGTGCACACAGGCTGGGGAAGATTAGAATGAAATGAACACGTCAAAACATAGTGGTCAATTTTTTATCCATATCGAGTATTGACTTTCAATACTTTCTCTTCCTGTGTATAATGTACACTTTAATATTTTTAAAAATAAGTTGAGAGAACTAAACTAAATAAGTAATACATTAAAAAAAATAAAAATCTAATACTTGGGAAATAGAATATTGAATACATAAAAAGTTAGGTATATATATATGGCCTGTTAGGTGTCATATACTTGTTTTTTACACTGGAAACTTGGGTTCAGGTGAGTATTTTATTTCCTTAATTCAAAATGACAGTTTTAATGCATTGTAAGTGCAGAAAAAACTTTATAAAATAATAAATTTATCGTGGTTTTAATCTTTCACCCAGATGAATAATATAAAATAAAATATGTGATTGCTCAATTTCAAATTTATATTTGTATCCTATTGTTATTGGTTGTACATCTTTTTAGACTCTAAATTCCAAATTTGCCTTCAAAGAAATTCTCCTCATGCCTTTTAACTTGATAGTGTAATAATTAGACTTACTTTTAATGTTCGGGATAACACGATAGAGAGGATTTTGTTTACTGTTTTAATTTTATATTGAGGGCGCAAAAGAAAGCAAAACAATCTTTAATTGTTCTCTTCTAATGGTAAATTACCTTTCAAATATGTTGCAAAAACTGAGTAATTAATATGTTGCATTGTTGCCAAACCTGAGGAGTTGGTCAATGCACTTTGATCCTGAATTCTCTTTCTTTCTTTCAACTGAAAGTTCCTTGAGAACACCACAATTGTTGTAAATTTATTTTTCCCTTTTAACACTGCATAGAATACATAAAAATATTATCTTTATAATTTTGTTAAAATCTATTGACAAGACATTTCTTTTCATGATTTGTTCATTTTAGGAAGCAATTAGTGGGAAATGCAATGTTATCTGCACATCAAAGGACAGGAGAAATCCTCAAGCATCTGAAGTAGAGTTGAGAATGGCTGACTTCATTTTCTATCGTACTTTTAATGTCGGAAGCTGCACACTATTTGATAACTTTCCAGATTCAATTGCTGGAATTAAAGGTCAGTTAGTTTCTTAGTTTATTTATATTAGTAATCTTCAGGGACTCTAGTGAATGGCATTTCTTTTGAAACTTCATGATTATGACTCAACTTTCATATTCCATTCTACTTTCGAATTCTACCAAACACAACGTTAGATTGATTTTCATAGAGCCTTGGGGTAGGAGCCTTAGGCTCCATCTTCAAGACTTGGATTTAGCCATAAGAGATTGTCATGTTGGGGGACATTGCCTTCTGAATGTCATATCTGGATGAAATGTCAAGCACTCAGGCACAAGGTGCCATCAGTATGAGCTGTCACCGTGCAGGTAGACTTGCATTGCGAGATTGCCATGTTCACCTTGCATGCCATGTGGAATCATGTTGCGATGTATTTGTCATTGAAATTATGGCCACATGGCAACATGGTTGTCAGCTTAATTTTGGCCATGCGGCAATTTATCAAGATTTACCAACACTTTTTTTTTGAATGAAGAAGGTTTACCAACACTTTTTAAAAATAGGATCAAATCAAGCAAAATGAATTGAGCGTTTTTGTGAAGATTTAGGTGCCACATATCTTGCAGAGTGCTTAAGGAGCATATATTGATGAGCAAGGGTCTCTCATTGATTATAAATGGCATTAAAAGCCTTTTGGTTGGCAGGAGCGAATATGTGAATGGTGAAAACCCATAGGGTATCTTCATAATTTTAAGCCTGAAAGTAATTATTTATAAACCCTTACCTTTTTTAAGACATGTTTCTTGATTGCTAAACTTGCTTGTTGGCTGAGTTCTTAATGGGATATTTACTTATGTTATATAATTATTTTATATGCTTTGCAGTGGAGTGCTTCTTTAATAGGAAAAAAGATCAAGAGATTATTTCTCCTCCTAAAGTCAAACCAATTTTGAAAGAAAGAGCTGAAAGATCAAGTTCGTTTCCCAAGTTAGTATTGGACAAAACAGTTGAAAATGCAGTGAGAGATGGGAAATCTGTCAGTACAAGTGAGCCCAGAAAATCGGCCTCTAAAGAAGAGGAAGCTTCTAGGTACTTCAGGTCATTCTTTACCAGGATTGGCATCCAATGTCTCTTGTCCATCAAAACCTGGTGAGGGAAATAATACCAAAATCATATGGGCATCAAAAAGTGCTTCTAAGGATGATACTACGAAGTTATCTGATCCTCTTTCAAGATTACCTGCTTGTAATGAAAAGATTCTGGATGCCAAGGTTCCATTTAGTCAGAACAGGGGACTCTCCAAGGGGGTGAATTTTCATGAGAAGGCAAGCAAGATTTCTGATAAAGCAAGCTCTCAACTTGCACAGGATAAGGGCATTAAGCCAGACAGTCAAGTTTTTGAGGTTTCTAGAAGACCGGATACTGTAAGTTCTTGAATACTTAAGTGGGCGTTTTCTCTTTTTCGACAACTTGTTCATTATAAAAATTGAGATTCAACTTACTGGGGAGTACTAAATATTTAATGATAAAAGGAATAGTTTTTACATTTGCTTTTCTTATTGAAGTATAAATAGAATTTTGAAATCATTTATAGAAATATCAGAATTATTGAGTGAACAATGATGGGTTTGCTTTTGACAAATTTTTATAGCTCTTAATTGTGCTTTTGCTGGTTTGTGGTGTTTATGGTTCAGCCTAAAATCCTTCTATTATGTCTATTGTTATGTCTATATCTTCTTGGGTCTTCTCCAGAACCACAATAATATATTGAGAGGACTTGTTGACACATGCACACAGCCATATACACGAACTGTTGAGCGAGTTTCAATCATGACTTTGCTGACTATTCTAATACTTTTTCTCTTTTTGCACTTGCAGGACACAAGGAAGTGGTTCAGGCAACTAGTGAGTTGTCATTCTTTAATCTGACTCTAATTTTTTTATTTCACTCTTTCTAACTGATAATGGAGTTAATGTTCTTTGGGATGCCACGTCTTTGTTTTGGAAATTAAACTTGAAAGTTTCAAGTGCGTATGAACAAAAAGGAAGTTGAAAAATCAACAAGAAGATAGTAAAAGTTGTAGGAATGAGAACAGGATCATACGGAAATTAGAATTGTTTGAGGTGCATGAAATTTTTAACATTCTCTATTAGCAGTTGATGAGGGGCTATCTTGACCTCTAACAAGAGTGAAATCATTTTTGCGTGTTTGACATGGAATTTGAAGTTAGTTTATTTTGTCTTTCAGAGCCTTTAAAATGAATCTTATAAAAATCTGTTTCAAGATTTTTACTATGAGATTTTTTTAATTAAAATTTTATTTCATCAGAAGAAAAAAAAAAAAAAAAAAAAGGGATCCCTGTTCAGGTGTGCAACGTCCTTGTCTTTGTTGAATTTATCATTTCTTGGTGGCCAATTCATGATGTTCCTCTGGTTTTATTATATAGAATTTTTATTTGAATTTGATTTTAATATGACAATGATATGGACCATCCCAATAACATTTTTTTTAAGCTGTTCATCTTTACTTCTATATGCTAGAAATCTCTCCCTCTTTATGATGCCCCAAGCAAATTACAAGAAGTTGCTACACTTGGGTATCTCATGTTTGTCCATATTCCATCTGAAAAAATGTTTGTCAATCTTAACCATCACTGTGCCTTAGTGTTCTACCTAAATTTGTATCCAATACCTTAAGAAGGCTCCTCCCATTATTCCAGTTTAGAACTTACTCTTTATGCTTATTAATAAATACCCTATTATTTTTAAGTTTTAACTAACAGATGCCATGATAGCTTATCTTTTCATCCATGGCAAAGGGATCAGGACTAAAACATAACTCTTTGTCTTCCCATCAATTGTCCTCCATTTTTGTTATATTAGTTCAATCATTGTCAAAGATCAAAGAGAATGTTACTATGGAACAAAAGTAGGATGGATGATGTCGATAGGTACTTCTTGTCCTCCTTGTATCTTTTCTAATTTTTTTAATAAAGCTATTTATTGCTTGTTCAAAAGAAAAAAAAAAAGAAGTATAGGTGAGATGAGGATGTTGGGATGGATGATTGGCATGACAAGGGGTGATAAAACTAGAAATAAATGCATTTGTGAGAAGTTAGAGGTAAGACCAACTGGAGATGATATGGGAGAAAGTCAGCTTGAGCTGGTTTGGTCATTTGTGGAGGCGGCAATTAATTGCACAAAAAGTGATATGGATCATGTTAAATGTGCTGCAAAAACAAGTTTTGTTATGTTGAGGAATTTTTTCTTGATTCTCTGCCCTTCTCTTTTTGATGAAGCAATGGATGACTACTTTGAATGCAAAATTTCTGGAGATATGGCATTCAAAGCTGTTAAGTTTCCAACTTAAAAGCCTAAGCTTATAAGTGGAGGGCCCAAATAGGTATATGAAGACATGTTTAACTCGATATTTAATCGATATGGGATGTGGTATATTTCCAACACTCCCCCTCACGTGCAGGCCTAACAAGATTCAAATGGCCTGTCATGTGGACAACAAAGATGGGTTCACGAGCAAAACGGGCCCAAGAACGACATGCTTTGATACCACGTTAAGTTTCCAACTTAAAAGCCTAAGCTTATAAGTGGAAGGCCCAAATAGGTATATGAAGACATGTTTAACTCCATAGTTAATCAATGTGGGATGTGGTATATTTCCAACAAAAGCAATCTCCAATTGCTCCATCTAATTATTTGTTATTGAAATCATTGTTTTCCCTTTGATGTTACTCCTTGTTCTTGGTTCATTATTTTCTTAGTTGGTTGCCTTCTCTTTAGGATAGTATTACATTCCTTGCATGTTGACAACTTCTCACATGGTCACACCGTGGTAGAACGTCTGTCCAATTTCTATGCAACCCCCTTTTGCAAGTCCCTGATGCTCCATTTTTGTCAAAATGTGGTTTTGTGCTTACTATTGAAGTCACCTCTTACTAGAATTCTCTCTTGTTGGGATTTCTCAAATTAGTTCAACCAAAAGCTTTTCACTCCCTTCTTTAGATTGTATTTTGATTACTTCGATAAAGATCTTAAGGCCATTGGATGGCTAAACTTTAAAGAACGGTTTATTTTTTATTTTTTAAATACTTGTAATAAACTGTTAACTTTTAGTTTCTTTTCTTTCTTTCTTTGATTTTTTTTTTCAAGCCTTGGGAGGAAAGAATGCAGAGAGCTCATGAACAAGGCACCCTTGTCTTGCTAGAGAATCTGGATCCATCCTATGCATCATCAGAAGTAGAGGTAAACATATGATAGTCCTCTAGGTTAAGAGCCTATTATTGAAAGGAATTTTTATTGGTCGCCGTTACCTATTAAATTTGTTGGTCAAACTTGGGAAAGCCTAGGCTCATGTCTTCCCACATATATTGGCAGGCTCCTCCAGACCTTTTCCAGAACAGAACTTAAATAAACTCTTCTTGCGGAATTTTTGTAAACTAGAAGGACAGGAACTCCTTTTACAACTTTGTTAATACTTAATCAATTTGCTCTCTCTCTCTCTGTTGTTACTTACCTGCATCTTACATGTCCTAAAAGCATTGTTAACTTCCAAGTCTTCAACATAGTCCCATATAAAGTGTAATGTATGTACATCATCTTCAAGCCTAACAAAATTAATTTTATTTATTTATTTTTGTGATCCAGTGGAACCAATTTAACTTGATGTTCTGAGGTATCTTTTGAATATTAAGTAACTCATTTACTGGGTTTTTGAATTTTTTATCAAATAATAAATCTATAAATGAAAAATTGGTGAAAAGTCCCTGTACGTGCCTTGTGTACACAAATGTAGGAAGGGAAAAAAACAGAAACAGAAAATAAATGCAAAAGAAAAAAAAATTACGAATTACGAATTACAAATGAGGGAGAAACTATAAAGAACGAGAGACGAGAAATTTTTTAAAGGATGATTCAAATCCAAATCTGGATCAACTAAGAAAATTCTTTTTCTTAAAAAATTATATTATTTCTTTCTCTTAAAGCGCACTAAGATATTTGTGCGGTATACTTTTCCACTCTCTTACCTGCCTTGTTCTAACTCCATAATCCTTCATTTATTCGCCTACGGATCTTGGTAATATCCCAAAAATACCAAGCCAAAAGAAAGAAAAGCCTGCAATTTTAAAGTAAACTAATTGGACAACAAAAAGAAGAGGGAGGAGGGGGGGGGGTGTTCATTGTAGCAAAGCTAACATTAGGGGGGTGTTCATTTTAGCAAAGCTAACATTAGGACTTTTGATTTATTGAAAACACGAGGTTCTGTTGGGCTTTGGTGTGCATAAATTTTTGTGGACTCTTCTAGAATCAGCATGTTTTCTGTCGTACACTATGATTCTGGAGTAGTGTAAGGTGTGCCAATTATGGATTTATTGAAACCGAATTTTAAGCTGAAGCCATTTGGTGGACAGTGATTAATTTTATACAGCCCCCTTCTTACCTTCACGGCTTTACCTTATGTGTGGGTGGAAATGGAAATGACTAGGGGTACAACTCAGTTCGGTTTGGGTCTGTTTGGCCTTGACCCAGAACCAAACTGACCAAGGGTCGATTCTCATTTTGCTAGCTTAGAACCAAACCTTTTACTAGTAGAACCAAACGATTCCAAGCCCATGCAAAATTTGGGTTGGTTTGGTTTGTGGAAAATATTTTCATTATATTTTTTTATTACGACTAAAAATAGAAGTTTACTACAACAAAGAAATATCTAAGTAATAGAATCAACAAAAGACGTAAATTTAAGACATTTTATGGACAATAAATTCATTTTTAATATGTGGAAGAAAAATGAAATTGAAATTGGAACAATTATAATATAACGCATATACAGATGCATAGTTAATCTTACATTATATATATTTATATATATAAGGTCGGTTCTTGCAAGGGGTTGATTTACCCAACGCCTCAACCCAGAACTGAATAAATTAAAGGTCGATTCTTATTTTTTTTTTTAACCTAGGACCAGACCAAGAACTCTAGAACTGGACCAAACCAACCCAAAAGGTCTGTTTTGGTACAGTTCTTGGTTTGCACCATATGAAGTTGCACTCCTAAAAATGATTGGAGTAGCAGCAAATTAGAGTCTAGGGAACAATGCAATTTTGTCTAGTCCTTTTAGTCTCTATTTGATTCTTATCCTTTATTCTCCTCAGAATGTAGTTTGGCATGCTTTTAATCAAAGAGTTGAGGTGAAGATGATAGAATGCAGTACTTTTTCAAGCCCACACTATGGTATAGCATCTTGCTGTGGCTATTTTCTTCCATTCATCGTTCATCTATTTTCGTTGACCTGCAGTGGAAGTTGCAAACATAACTGATTTCTTTTATTTGCTTACAGGTAAAGCTTTTGTTATCTTCAAATCAAAAGTTGCTGCTGAGTCAGCAATATCTGAGCTAAACAGGAGATGCTTAATGCTATCAGATGGAAGGTATTTTATTTCATTGCGTTCTTTATTTTCCATTTCAAATATTTCTGATGCCAAAAAAAAAAAAAAAATGTTTATAATCTAGTAGACATTTTTACTTGTACATGTTGTATTAAAGTCTTTATAGTGTTGTGAAATGTTTTGAGTGCACAATTCAGTTCAAAAGTATTTTCACCATTTGGTGTTGTGGGGGTATTTGGCTGGTCCAACTGTCCAAGTAATTTTTTTTTTTTTGGGTCCTAGAGTCTTTTTTATCAAATGATTTCTTTGTGGGTGTTTTGTGATAGCTTCTCCTACAAGCTTTAACTTTATAAATATAGGGTTGAACTGTCTTTGTGGGGGGGACTTATATTTAAGAGAGAAGAATTTCCCCAGTTAGTGTTTGAAGCACTGGGAGATTTGGGTTTTGAGGAGTTGACCCTGCACCATCTTCCGATTCTTCTACTGCTGTGATCCACCCGGGTGGCTAGCAATCTATCGCTGATTTCTTGCTGTACAGCAACAAGGGAAGTCTGCAAACCAAGTATTTTCCAGATTTTGGGGGAAAACTGATCTGGGGGTTGTCTAAGAGACTATTAGTTGCTGTCTTTTTAAATTGTTGTACTGCTATGCTTTCCTTTGCTACTGTTTTGGTGGAATATTTGTACTGTGGTTGCTTTTTGGAGATTTACAGCTTGTTTTATTGTTAGAATTACTGTTATTTGGTGTATTGTTGACATCAAAATGGTAACATAGCAAGTTCCTTCCTTGTGGTTGTTTTTTCTTATGTTGTTGGTAGTCTGAGCCTTGAAAGACATTGGTATGGTGTGATGTAGTTCTGATGGATGCATATCACATTCTTTTGGGGCTTCCTTGGAAATTTGACTGAAAAGCAATCCATCATGGTGTGACAAGAACACTATCTCTTCTATTTGGGTAAGAAAGCCTGTGTTGAAACCAATGAAGGATAATGTTGTTGCGAAAAAGGGAAATGGATGCCCGTTCTCCCCTCTTGAACTTGTATGATTTTGTAAAGTAAATATGCTGGAATTGTACATGTGCCTGTTGGAAAGGAAGAAAGAAGCCTTCAAGAGTGCCAAAAGGTGTGAGGGGACTGTTAGATGAGTTTGAAGATGTTATGCCTCTAGAATTACCCAATGGAGAATAGCACCACATTAACTTGGTGCTAGGAGCCACCTTCTAAGCGTACCTCAGTATAAAAATGAGCCCAGAGGAGCACAAAGAGCTTCAAAGGCAGGCTGTAAAATTTATTAAGAAAGGTTTTATCCAAGAGAGTTTAAGCCTATGCACTGTTCCCGCATTACTCACACTGAAGAAGGAAGAACTTGGGGAATCTGTGTGGATAGTAGGTCTATAAACAAGATCACGATTGTACCGATTTCCAATGCTGAGAGCGGATGTTATGCTTGAGATGCTATTCAAAACTAAAGTTTTCTCCAAGATTGATTTGAAGAGTGGCTACCACCAAATAAAATCTGGGAAGGGAATGAGTGGAAAACAACATTGAAGACTAAGGAGGAACTTTATGAATGGCTAGTTATGTCATTTGGCCTCTCAAATGCCCCTATCACTTTTATGAGATTCATGAATCAAGTTTTTAAACCATACATTGGAAAGTTCGTGGCTGTTTACTTAGATGATATGTTTAGACTATAGCAAGGGTTGCAAGGTTCATACTGAAATTTGAGGGCTGTCCTACAACTTTTAAGGCAAAACCAGCTCTATGCGAACATTATTAAGTGCATTTTTTTGGTGGACAGATTAGAGTTTTTGGGATTTGTCATCCTAAGGGCATGGAGGTTGATTCGGTTAATGTCCAAGTTGTTACAAGTTGGCCTACTCCAAAAATATTGATTGAGATTAGAACTTTTGATGGGCTAGCTACTTTATACAGAAGATTCATAAAAAAATTTCAACTCCATAATGGCTCTGATTATGGAATGTCTTAAAGGTGAGAAGTATAATTGGAGTTCTCAAGCTGAGGAGTGAGGAGAGTTTTCAAGAGATTAAGAAGAGGATGACACAAGTACTGGTTCTAGCTTAACCAGATTTTGGCAAGATATTTGAAGTTGATTTTGATGCATCAAAGGTGGGAATGGGGTGGTGTTGTAAGCCAAGAAGGACGTCCAATTGCATATTGGTGAGAATCTCAATGGAGCTAGGCATAATTGCTCAACTTATGATATTGAATTTTATACCATTGTTCAAGCATTGAAGTTCTGGTGTAATAACCTGATTCAAATATTATTTATCTTGCGTTTAGACCATGAAGCCTTGAGAGTCCTTAGTTCTAAAAAAAAAATGCTAAACTGAAAACATGCAAAATGGGTAGCATTTGTGCAAGAGTATACATTCATGTTGCGACATAAGGCTGGTTTGCAGAATAAAGAGGCTGATGCTTTGAGTAGAAGGGTTTATTTGTTGAAAACCATGTTTGCTAGTGTTTCCAGATTGGAGTGGATTGAGTAACAATAGAAGGATGGTCTCTATTTTCAAGAAATACTTGACAAACATGAAGCTGAAGAGTGCAGGGTACTTGATGAATTTATTATTAATAATGGTTATTTATTCAAGGGCATCAGGTTATGCATACCCGAGGTATCCCTAAGGGGGTTTCTAATTGCCAAACTGCATGGAGGTAGTCTAGGGGGTCATTTTGGCAAGGAGTAAAACTCTGGATTAGTGGCAGAAAGATTTATTTGGCCCACATTATGGCGAGATGTTTATATGCATGTTGATGGATGTTGCACGTGCCAAGTTTCCAAGGGCCAGGAGCAAAATACTGGTTTGTACACTCCAACCAGTTCCTACAACTCCATGAGTTGAAGTTAGCATGGATTTTGTGTTGGGTTTACTGTGGACACCAGGACATTTATTCAGTGTTTGTTGTTGTTGATTGGTACTCTTAAGATGGTCCATTTCATTGCGTGCAATAAGGCTTTAGATGCAACTCATGTAGCAAATTTGTTCTTCTAAGAAACAGTTAGGCTACATGGAGTTCCAAGAACATTCATATCTGACTGGGATATGAGGTTCCTTATCCATTTTTGAGAACATTGTGGAAGTTGTGGGCAACTAAATTACAGCACAACAGCGCATTCCACCCCCAAACAGATGGCCAAACAGAAGTAGTAAATTAGAGTTTGGGAAATTTGTTGCAATGCCTTGCAAAGGACAACATTAGGCAGTGAGATTTAGTTTTGACGCAACCTGAGTTTTCTTATAACAGCTCGGTAAACAGGTCTACCAGAAATGGTCCTTTTGAAATTGTGTATAGGCGAGTTCCAAATCCAGTTGCTGATCTTGTGGATGTGTCAAATCAGCCATGTGTTAGCGAGGATGTTGTTTCTCTTGTAGAAAATACATCAATGAGGACTCCGTCAGAACTCAGAAGATTAAAATGACTCAACACTACAAAGAAGCGAATGGTTGACATAGGCATATTAAAGAATATCAAGTTGGGGATGGGGTCATGGTCTTCATTTGGAAAGAGAGATTTCTCGTTGGCACTTACCTCAAGTTAAAGAGCAAGAAATAGGCCTGTGCAAAGTCTTAACGCTAGTTTGGAGAAAATGCGTATGAAGTAGAGCTTCCTTGTGTTTAAACATATCTCCCATCTTTAATGTATCTAATCTTTACAGTTTTCATGGTGATCTGGAGGGTGAAATGAATGATGTTGGCGGAGATACCAGGCCAACCACCCTGTGGACAAGCTGAACCTATTGAAAAGGTAATTTAAGTGCAAGAAGTTAAAACTAGAGCTGGCAAATATTTTAGATTCTTCGTCAAGTGGGTGGGAAACTTCGATATGTGATCATTCTTGGTTAAATGAAGAGAGGAATTCATGGAGATAAATGCTGAAAAGTGCCAAGCTGCAAAGATGGTAACTTACACGGAGCCGAGTCCTCTCCAACCCGGGGAGGATGATTCAAAAACAAAAAAAAAAAAAAAAATATATGTATATATGTGAAGGTGTGTATAATCTAGTAGAGAATTTTTTTACTTGTAAATGTTGTATGAGGTCCTTATAGTGTTGTGACATGTTTTGAGTGCTCATTTCAGTACAGGGTATTTTCATAATTTGCATTTTGGGAGGTATTTGGTTGGTCCAAGTGTTTTTTTTTTTTTTTTTTTTTTTTTGGGGGGGGGGGGGGGGGGGTCCTTTAGGTCTTTTGTGTCAAATGATTTCTTTTTGGGCTGTTTGGGACATATCTTGTTAATTTAGGGGGTAAAAGTGTAATCTTTTGTGTTCACTTCCCTCTACCGCTGCATTTCACACGAGTGGCTACTGGCTAACAATCTATTGCCATTTTCTTGCTACACAACAACAATGGAAGTCTACAAACCAGGTATTCTCCAGATTTTGTGGAAAATCTGATCCGTGGGTTGTCTAAGGGACTCTTAGTTGCTGTCTTGTTGAATAGTTGTACTGAGAAGCTTTGTTTTGCTATTGTTTTGGTGGAATTATACTGTGGTTGTTTGTTCCGAGATTTACAACTTGTCTCCTTGTTAGAAATACTGTTATCTGTTGTATTGTTCACATCAATTTCTCTCTCCTAGTGGTTCTTGATACTCAGCATAAGAAGCATTTAGGATCTGCTATTTGGATAGTTCATGGGTTCCGATTTCATGAGTGCAGGTGGGAAAGCCTAAATCTAGAGGGTAGGACGTTATTTTGATAGAGTAAAAGTAGAGAGAATATAATAAAAATATTAAAATCCAATCACAGTCATAATAGGCTGACTTGCATTTTAGTTTAGTACTTTTGCTTATCATTTTGTCATTTTAATTTCCTTATTTACCCCCTCCCCCCCCCCCCCCCTTTTTTTATTTTATTTTAAATTTTGAATTTTCAATTCATTCAAATAGTAATGCCTGCGTTCATTATTGAGAAGTTTCCATCTTTCCATTCATGTGATGTTGATCATCACTGTGAAGCCTCTATTTTACTTTAGAGAAGTTGAGATAACTTTGAGCATTTCAATGAATCAAATATTGTTTCTCTTTTTATAGATCCTTTTTATGTTTAATTGATCCAGACATGTCTGAATACTTAGAACAGTCAAAAGGGAACATGTTTTGACAAGAATGATATTTTGTGGCTTTGCTGTATTTACAGACCACTAATTGGTCGCATCCAAGCTCCAAGAGTGCCTGGTAAGCCAACCAACTTTGCTGGTCATCTGGTCATCGACAAAAACAGACTTCAAAGGCAACGGGAAGAGATGGTGATTCACTCTGCTAATCTATTTATTCTCGCTTTGCTAAAGTTGTGGTTTACTGATTTTTTTTTTAAAAAAAAAAATTAATAAATATTGTGTGGGTTTGACAATAATTTTTTTTCCCTCCTAAAGAGAGATGCAGTATCAACATCACACTGTTCCCAGCCCAATACTATTGAATTTGAGATGGCCATGGAGTGGCGCTTACTACAAGAAAAATCAGACAGATGGTGGAGGGCATTACATGAGGTGTCTTTTAGTCTCTCTTATTAAGTGTTTTTTATTGTTGTCTTGGAGGTTTTACTTTTCCATTTTATTAACCCTTACTCATTTCTATAGCAACAAGCTAAGGAGATAGAGGAGCTCAGGAGCCAGATAAAGTGCCATCGTAATGAATGAAGTTACGTTGGGCTGCATTAATTGCTCTGCGGTAAGCAACTAAACCTATATATGGCCTATTAAAAATTAATCTTCTTTTGTTTTTCCTTATTTTAATGTTGATTCCCTTACTTTTCGCTTTTTATTCAGGTTCTACCTTAGTTCTGATGTCCTATCCTTCATATCTTACATGATTTTTATTTTGGTCGAGAAATGTAAAATAGAGGTGAACAAGGGTGTCCCCATTTTGGACAGTACACGGGGAGCCACCCTATAGATAATTGTATAGATCATCTCAACCTCAAAGAAAAACAGAGAAATTCAATTTTTTGGTGTAAACCCATACTTTCATGTCATCTGGTCTGTATCGGATCCTCGGTAGTTTTAATCTTCAAATTGCCTTGGTGAAATTCTGTCTGTTACTGCACCCTTTATAATTTCCGAGATCATGCATGCTGTCAGTTGCAATTTCTGTGGACATGGCGTAGTGTGTATTACAAATTTTCAAAGAAATTGATAGTGGGGTTTATCTCTTAATTGTAATTGTTGGACAATCCGTGTTATCATATGTTTAATAGGGCAAAAGCAGTTAGATGTAAAATAATTCAAATACAACGATTGTTGAACAATGTAAAATTAGTGACAACGCAAAGCAGTGTTGGTCGTTTTGGGGATCGTAATGGAAGTATTTTTGTGAGATATGCTTCTCTGTATATTCTCCCGTGAGAATTAAATTTCTTATTCCTTTTCAAAAGCTGTTTTTGTAGCTCTTATTATTATTTTTAATAACGAGAATGTTCTTTGGGTAAACCCTAGTCTCGTATAAGACCCCACAACTCGTACGGAGTGGATGCATCTCTTATGTTAGCTTCGGCATACTAATCAGTTTGCTGTTGTAGGTGTAGTGAGTTGTGACCAACTTTTTTGCTGTGATTTTTTTTAACATTATGCCAAACAATTATTATTAACAGCAGTAACAACAATAACAATAATGTTGTGATAAGTTGTGGCCCTAGTGTTTGGCTGTTTTTTAACAGCAGCCTGGCTCATTTGGAAGAGTAGGAATGAGGTTATTTTCAAAGGAAAAGGGAGGAGTCCTTAGATTGGGTGGCCCTTGCTTGCCTTACTAGGCAGATTTCATGACAGCCAGGAATATGTGAGCATACCAAATATACCACTGGTCTAAAAATAGGATGGAGCACTTTTTATTTGAGACTCGGCAGTTTGATCGGAGCTATGTTGAAGCGAAGTGCAAACAATGAAACGGCGGTGAAGTATTAACCATATGGAAGCCCTCTTTAATAGAAAGATAAGGATTCATTCCGCGAAGGGCTTGGGTATTCACAAAGTCATGGTAGGAGACGCACTGCTGTTAATAGCCGTGGTGAAATCTCACCTTCGCATGCATATCAATGCCAAAGTCCATAATGGGTGTAAAAATAGGACCCATTTGGGCATCTGAATGGAAATTACACAATTCTAATGAATCTAATGGAAATTAAACAATTTTAATGAATTTTATGCAGTATGTAAGGTAAAAAAAACAAGAGAATGATGGTAAATAACCACAAATGAGTTGGAATTCAAAATAATGATATTTTATGAATTTTTAAAAATTGATCCTACAATTATAGTGATGATGACTCCCAACATTTTGAAATAAAATCTCATTCAAGGTGATGGATTTATGCCTTTAAATACTATGTAAAATATTATATAATAATTTAATTTCCGTTTGGACTGTACACATATCTAGACTTGAACTAGCATATCCTGGATCAGGATTCAATTGCACCCACTCCAAATCATTCTCTACCAACCACTGTGTTGACAACAATACCGAGGTAGCATGCAAAATTCCATTGGAAACTCCATGCTACTTTGCTAGCGATGTGTTATCTAATGCCTTCCAAACAAACGAGTAATCCATGGTTCCATATGTAAGGGGCAAGCACGTAGCATCACCACACTTCAAAAAGGGCATTTAACTAATAATCAATGATACCAAGAGAGTGAACATCTTAACCAATGTCGCACAATTGCACACTTCGCAGCAGAAACGTAAATCTAAAAAGGAAACAAGTATCTCCCTCTTGTCGCTGCAGTAAAGGAACAAAGCAACATCATCACACGAAATTATCACTTCTAATACATTCTTCTAAGATTTAAAATACAAAACTAATAAGCAGAAAATTCAACATGTTGCAAACTAGTCCTTCGAGGACTTATTGATAAGTGACTTGTGGATGTGCGGGATAACTCCTCCACCAGCTATGGTTCCTTTGATGAGGGTATCGAGTTCTTCATCCCCTCGGATAGCGAGCTGCAAATGTCTAGGTGTAATACGTTTTACCTTCAAATCCTTGCTAGCATTCCCTGCCAACTCCAGCACTTCAGCAGTCAGATACTCCAATATAGCTGCTGTATAAACAGCAGCTGTTGCTCCAACCCTTCCATTTGCAGCAACCCTGGTCTTCAAGAGACGGTGAACCCGACCAACTGGGAACTGCCGAGGACAAGTTTTTCATGGGAAAAATAAAGAATTGAGCTGTTGTATATTTGAGTACAAAATAGAATGGGGAGAAATGACGTTAATCATTGCTACTTGAAAGAGGTATTATACAGATAACAAGAAAAAAATACTGTCAATGTTCAATATATGCATACCATGAGATCACAATTAATGTTCAGCATATCACCATTCTGATATTATTAATGTTCAACATATCACATATGCATACCATGAGATCCCTTCAGGATATAATTTGTTATACACACACATAAAAATGTCGTCTTACTACATTTTTGAGGAATTATGTGAGTATTACTTCCATTGAGCTCTTAAAGAAAATTAATGAAAGTTTCCCCAACATTTATATAGGAATATGCTATTTCATAATACCAAATGCAGCAAAAAATGTCAATAAAACCTATCACAAAAAGAAAGACCCTCCTAACTACATCCAATAAATAATACACATAAAAAATAAAAAAATCAAAGAAATCATCTCCCTTATGTTGAACAAATAATAAACCCAATGGAATAGGACCTCACTATTACAGGTGCACCTTTCAAAAGTTACAACCAAAATATTTGGAGCCAAAATAGGCCCAGATGGATAAAAGGACACCCATCTTACAACCTATCCAGATAGCGACAGAGAGTAGAATCAGCCTCGAGATTATTTGTCGAATAAAAATCAATGGACCTTGTTTCCAATAACATGAAATCTGGTTTTTAATAGGCTTGCAATGATTTAAATTCCAAGCATTCCTAGAAATTTCCCAAGCAATTTCTTGGCATTTCCTTGCTAGTTCCATTCTTGCATCGGACGTGTTCTTGCTTGGAACTGACCTCCTAATAAATATGCCTACCAAGCACCAAGTTTTTCAAATACTTTTATGTTTAGCGGCAAAAATTTAATCCAAACTCAAAGTATCAAGCCTTATATTTCAGTTCTTTCCTGCATGGAACTGACTTCCTAATAAATATGCCTACAAAGCACCAAGTTGTTCAAATACTTTTATGTTTAGTGGCAAAAATTTAATCCGAACTCAAAGTGTCAAGCCTTAAGTGAAAATATATTTGATTATTCATGTCTCTATCATATTTTGCAATATCACATCAAATGTGATTGTATCTTAAGATTTCTCAAATACTCTAAGAACATATAAAGGTCCTTACATGGCTTAATAAAATATTCAAATGTACTTGAGAGCTTATAATAACTAAGCAAGAGTGAAAGAATCCATGATACCTAAACCCCTACCCATTTTAACAATCAAAGGGAAAATTATGCAAGACATAAAATGAGATTCCCTCCTACGGATGGTATACATGCTTATCATAAATGGGCGTGGGCTATAGTTGCAAATCAGGTTGAACAAACAATGTGTATAAGGCCTTAAGGAAGGGATTCTCTTAGCTTGAAATACAAGAGTTAGAAAATTGTTTATTCACATAGATGCTAAGGTTTCATTTGACAACATCAACATCCATGGAAGGCTTCCATTGTTTAGTTGAATCTGGAAACAACTTTCACCGGAGGTTACAACTTATAAGGTGAAGCATTACAAATTGGAGGTTACAATGTAAACCTCCAATTTGTTTTTGGGTGAATGGAAATTTTACCTAAGCCTCCAATTTGTTTTTGGGTGAATGGAAAACTCTACCTAATTAATTAAATCTTCAATTTGACCATTTGGTAGGTATTGTGTAACTAATTTCATAGTTCTGATGGTCGCAAGTGGATTCTTTTGCTGTTTTTCCTTGGATGCTGCCCTTTGTTAATTACAATGTGAAGCATAACTAGTGGGGAGACTTTTGCCCCAAATTTTGGTACTTGAATTAGACAATCTAAGGGCACTGGGGACACCTTATATGACAAAGGAGTGCTCCCAAATGCTTGGAATATAAATGCATCAAGGAAACAGAATTTGAAATTCAAAATTCACCGTAATTTGCAATATCAATAAAATGCATGGCCGAAAATTGATGCATTGGGGCACAAAGCACCTATTAGGAGGACAACTTCTGCGCAAATCATTTAGCATATTAGACATATTAAAATGATTTTATGACAAGCCACAAGCGACGTCCAAAATAGCTAAAGTCATTTTAAAAATTATATTTTTTGGATATGAACCTTTCAGAATTTCCCTTGTGAATTAGCTTAATGAAATTTGTCTCCAAACACAAGAAAATGAATGGAGAAAAACAATGTATCAGATTTTTTCCTATAATTATTGGATATCAAGTGATATCAAATCATGGGGAGATATTGTGCAGCTGAGGGACTTAACTGACATTATATATGATCCATTTAAAAAATAAAAATAAAAAATCATTTCCCTTCAAAAATATCAGATCTCAAAACTGTACGACCAATATACATAAAAGAGATCTCAAAATCAATGTAAAGGAATTTGACAAATTGTCCAAAGGAAATTTTCCATATTAAGAATGAGAAAGAAAATTGTTTTAAAGGGAGCTTTAAGTAATCCAATGCAAGACTGTCCTCCTATATAAATTAGGAGTAAAAATGTAAACAAAAGAAAATAAGAGATTGATAGCCACCAAATTTGGTAACGCAAGTAACACTCAAACAATTCGCACCTTAAGGTAGTGGCTTAAACCTGAAAGAGGGAGGGAGGGAGGGAGGGGGGCACCATACCATATAAAGTGTCATTGAGTATCAACCTTTGAATGGCTCTTGTTACCACCTCCAACTCATCTAGGCCTGAACCTTGTACAACACTGGGTCTTACCAAAGTTGCACTCCTTTTGATTCTCTCCACCCAACTTTAATTTGAAACTGTCCAGAGATTGTTCCACTTACAATTTCCTTCATTTTTCTTGGTCTCCACAATCTTGTTGAATAACATGATAAATAGGAAATCCCAGTTACACCCACTCACCCACACCTTTACAGAATAAAGACCTTACTAACAAGAAGTCCATGTTCTGCCATGCATATCTACATCTTTACTGATTAACAACTCGCCAATAGCTTCCCTTAAATATATATATTTGATCAAGTAAAATGTGTATTATATAAAAAGAAAAGGGCAAAGCCCAAGTACATGAGACATATACAAGAACCAAGCACCAAGGCACAAAAAAAACCCCATTACAACTTTAGGGAATCAAAGAAGAGAACAAACGAAGGTTTACTAATCTTAGCATAGCTAGAGTACCACAAAAAAAGATCCTTGGTAAAACCGGATTTGAGATCAATGATAGACTTCTCAATCCCATCAAAAGTCCTACGGTTCCTCTCTCTCCAAAGGCTCCAAAAAATAGCATGGGGAGCCATCCTCCAAACCGCTTTAGCTTCTTTTCTAACCCCTTTAAACCACCAACTTGAAAGAAGAACATAAGTGGACGAAAGAAGAACCCAATGAATACCAAAGACATTGAAAGTGAACATCCAAAAACTCCTTGCCACCTTACAATGAATGGAGAGATGGTCCACCGTCTCACCTTCTTCTTTACACAAAATACACCTATTGGGCATGGTGAAACCTCTCCCAATAAGATGGTCCAAGGTCAAACACTTATCACTACTCACCAACCAACAAAAAAAAGGCCACTTTAGAAGGAATCGAAGCCGTCCACACAATCTTCCCCGGGAGAAAAACATTACCAAAAGGCCTTAAAATATTGTAGAAAGATTTTACAGAGAATAACCCTTTAGAGTCCTTACGCCACACCAAGGAGTCATTCTCACCTACCAAAATCTTGCTATCATAAAGCACTTGGAAAAAAGATAAGACACTTTCCAATTCCCAATCATTGAAACGTCTAACAAAAATGATATTCCAAAAGATAGCATCATCATTAACATCAAATTAATCTTTAACCAAAGCATTCTTGTCTTGCGCAATATCAAACAAAGAGGAGAATTCATACATAAGAGGCAAATTGGAACACCAAACATCCTTCCAAAAACTCACTCTACTACCATCACCCACTTTATAGCCAATTTCCTTCTTGAAAACATTCAAACCTTGCATAATTGCCTTCCACAAACCCAAGCCATGAGAACCTCTAACTTCCTTAGTCCACCACCCATCACTAGTAACACCATACTTCCACACCACCACATCCCGCCATAAACCTTGGTCACCCCTACCAAATCTCCAAAGCCACTTAGCCATAAGAGCTTGATTAACACACAAGATAGATCTAATACCCAAACCACCCAAACTTTTAGAAAGACCAACGGTATGCCAATTAACAAGATGAAATTTTCGATCCCCTCCCATTCCTTTCCACAAGAAATCTCTTTGAAGCTTCTCAATTCTATTAGCCACCGATGTAGGGATTTTATGAATGGACATAAAGTAAATGGGGATGCTAGATAACACACTTTTAATAAGAGTCAATTTACCACCTTTGGACAGGTAACCTTTCATCCAACCACTAAGTCACTTATCAACTTTCTCAACAACGGGATCCTAAACTTGAATATCTTTAAAACGAGCTCCCAAAGGAAGACCAAGATACCTAACCGGTAACGAGTTAATCTTACAACCAAAGATATTAGCAAGACTACTAATATTATCCACCCTATCCACCGGGATAATATCACTCTTACCAAGGTTCACTTTAAGCCCCGAAACCGCCTCGAAACAAAGGAGAATTCCTTTCAAATTATGCAATTGATCTTCATCAACACCATAAAAGATAAGAGCATCGTTCGGCAAAAAGCAAGTGAGAAACCTTACCACTCCCATAATGACCATCTCCAACAGTGAAGCCTTCCACAAAATTGGCAACCATAGCCTTAGCAATAAACTTGCTCAAAACCTCCATAACTAAAATGAATAACGAGGGAGAGAAGGATCCCTTGTCGTGAACCTCTAAAGCTATAGAATAAACCATAAGGAGTACCATTCAACAAAACTAAAAAATAAGGGGTAGAAATACATCAAGAGATCCATTTATGCCACTTCTCCCCAAAGCCCATTCTCCCAAGAATATAAATAAGAAAATTCCAATTGACATGATCATAAGCTTTTTCCAAATCAATTTTAACCAAAAGCCCGGGGATCCCACTTTTGAGTCTAGAATCAACACATTCATTGGCCACAAGCACCGCATCCACAATTTGTCTACCACTAGTAAAGACAAATTGAGAAGGAGAAATAGCGGTCCCAATAAACTTAGAAAGTCTTGAGGCTAAAACTTTGGAGAGAATCTTGTAAACACTACCAAGAAGGGATATAGGACGAAAATCCCGCACATCAACAACCTCCCCTTTTTAAGAGATAAGAGCAATAAATGTAGCATTGAGACTTTATACAAACTTTGTATTATCAAAAAATTCCCCAAAGACCTTCAATAGATCATCTTTAATCACAACCCAACACCTCCTAAAAAAAGCAATAGACATACCATCCGGCTTGGGCGCTTTATCCCCCCCAAGGGAGTTAATAGCCTCCAAGACCTCCCCTTCTTCAAAAGCATTTTGCAAGAGATCCGCATCCCCATGGTTGATCGCATTAAATTCCAAGTCATCAACAAAGGGTCTTCAATCCTTCTCTTCATAGAAAAGATCTTGATAGAAGTCAACAATTTCTTTAGAAAAAATATCCTCATCATCCACAAGAGACCCATTAACATTTAATTTCCCAATGAAGTTGACCCTCTTGTGAGCATTAGCCCACTTATGGAAAAACTTTGTATTTTTATCCCCTTCTTTTAACCAAATAGCTCTAAATTTTTGTCTCCAACTAATTTCTTCAAATCTAGCTAATTTGGAAAACTCCGCTTTAGCCTCCATTCTAATATTTTTATCCTCTTCTGACAAACCATCTACACCCTCCTTTTCATCATAAAAATGGATCAAGTCAAGCACCCTATCCCTAGACTCTCTAACATTACCAAAAACTTTTTTATTCCAAACCTTCAAACATTCCTTCAAGGCCTTCAATTTCTTGGCAAAGACATAGCTAGGATGACCAAAGAAAGAGAAGGATTCCCACCAATTTTTAACAAAATCCACAAAACCATCCTCTTCAAGCCACATATTCTCAAAACGGAACGGGCCTCTAACGATTCTCAATCCTTCACTATCAAAGAGTAAAGGAATATGATCCGATAGAGGTCTCGGGAGAGCGGATTGAATAATTTTAGGAAAATGTTCTTCCCAAGAATGAGAAAAAAGAAATCTATCCAACCTAGAAAGAGAAGGGTTATCCCGATTGCTAGACCAAGTAAAGCAACCACCAACAAGTAGAGGATCACACAATTCATTGGAGTTCACAAAATCCGAGAATAACCTCATGGCCGCCGAAGAAACCATACAATCTTTCTTCTCATTAGGGAAATGAACAACATTGAACTCCCCCACCACACACCATGGAAGATCCCATCTAGCTTTAACTCCTTCCAATTCTAACCAAAAAGACGCCCTCAAAGCATCATCATTAGGACCATAGGCTCCCGATAGAACCCATTCAAAACCGTCATCAACATTCTTGAAAACACAAGAAACAAAGAAGGCGCCCACCACTTCATCAAGTTCGGAAACAACCCTGCTATCCCACATCACAAGAATACCCCCTGCCGTACCAATAGCTCCCAACTCAACCCATTAAACATAACTACCTGCTCACAAATCTCTAACAATATCCCTATTTATGACTTCAATTTTGGATTCCTGTAAAATCACAATATCCCCTCTCCATTTTTTAAAGACTGACTTAATCCTCCTCCTTCTCTCTACACTGTTAAGCCCCCTAACATTCCAACAAATAATTTGTAACTTGATTAACAAACAATATCAAGGCAGCTATCCCCACATTCTCAACCCCAACCACTACACTACTGTTCTCCTTTCCCTCATAATTAATAGTCAATTCGAGTTTCTTCAATTCATGTTTCCTTCTCTCATATAGGCTAACCAACTTTCTTCTAGGGGAAACCACACCATTCGACCTCCCATGTTTTTCAATGGAAGAAAACAGAATAGCCAATTCCTCCTCAGATCCTCCACATGATAACCCAAGAAACTTGCTCAATCCCTTCACATGGGATTTAACCCAATCAGAAGCTTCACCCTCATTCAAAGGCCCATTCTCAAGCAAAAAATTACCCTGAAGTTCCCTTAAATATAATTTATTGAAATAAATAAGGAGCATTTGTCATATGTAACACACCATTAATGTATATAATATGGGTACTTGGCCCAAGAACTGTACTAAAATTGCAGGTATGGTGCTTAAGAGTATTATTTATTATTTCCCAGCCCAAAATAAAGGAGACTTGCAATAGCTAGACAGCCCAAGCCTTTATGAACATGAGTCTTGAAAAGTTGCAATCTTATGCTAGCGCATTCCATACGAGGGCCTCCATAGATATGAATGGCAAAAAATGACTTGTGCATTGTACAAGAAGTATTTGACACAAGGCTATATGGATTTTATTTTTGAGAATCTACCTCTCATTATTACAAGTATAATACCTTTTACACCACCTCTAGTGCCTAGCTTCTGAATGGATGATTGCATACCATGTATTTTCCTGCACTGAGTGTTCTCTTGGCTCTTTTACAAAGAACTACATACCTTTGAAAGTTTTCATTGCTTCCACCCCTCCCCTCATTTAAAACCATGCAGTCCACAACTAGGTTTACGTATATGAATCACTTTTACCACATATGAAGGAAAGCATTCAGGAACTTTGATTGTTAATCAACTGTCAAGAGCTTCCTTTCATTGAATTTGGGTGGCCTACAAACGTTTAACATGTTGTCAAACTTCAATGTTTCAATAGGTTCAGTCAAATATGTAAATTAATTTTTACATCTACCAACAATTTTAATCGCAAGCTAGGACCATATCTAGCTGACCCCTCCTAGGACCCTGCTTAGTAGGACCAAGACAAGATAATGACCTTTTGGGGGGTGTTTCCTCTTTTAAACCATTTGGAATCATAATAAAAAACCTTTATACTGTCCTAAGTTTTTCTCACTTTTACTCCTTGTCAATTCTCGTATTGACTTAATTGCTCTAATAAAATCATTCAATTCATGACCACGTTTTTAAGCATGTGAAAAAATTTCCCCTAACTCCACCAGGAACTTACTATTTTAATGCTAAAGCATCCAAATTCCTTTCCCATCCTCTATAGACTTTCCTTAACACCAAATCAATAAAGAAGACATTTCCCCTTCCAAAATCTCTCTGAGTAATCATACCTTTTGTCTTGCATGTCAGTAGATAATTTTTTGATTAAGCACGTAACCAAAACTGCAATTTTGAAAATTAACCAACATTAGATTAGCATGACTAATACTCAAGTTTCCAGATTTTGTCATGTATCCCAAGCTCTATACTGGATATTATTCAAATTATCAAATCCATACTTTCCAGAAATTGCTGCTAATTGAATTCCTTGACTTTACTCAGGTTACTTAATCACCGTAACTAATTCTTAATTCTAGAAATAGTCAGCTAACTAAATCACACAACATGCATTCTTAAAAACAAAATTTAGCCCTCAAATCCCACTTCACTATCCATCACCTTTTAATTTCCACACATTCCATATATCAGATTTTGAAATATAGGACCCTTTATCATTCACCTTGTTTCGCAAGCATAACAGACAATGTTTATACTCATTTCAATTTTATTCACCAAACTTCAAACTTTTACCTTACCCAACAATGCAAATGACCCCCAAAAAAAAAATAATGTAAAAATTAAAATAACGAAAAATCCTAATCTCCTCGATAATTTGAGTAGTATCACTTTCATAGTTTGGACCCAAAAAACAAACAAAATACAAACTTCCCACAACCCTAGGCCATTGCGTTGCTTTGTTCACTGGAAATGCCTTGATCAACTTGCCAACTCTAGCTCTTCAGGCTACAATTTTACAATAAGGTGTCAATGCAACTCGTTGCTTCTACTAGGGGTGTTCAATGGTTTGGTTCAAAGTGTGAACCGAACCAAACCGGCAGTTCCTGTAAAAAATAAAAAATAAAAAACTTGGTTTGGTCTTGGTTTCAATTTTGAAAAACCGAATTAATTTGGTTGGTTGTGGTTTGCGGGTCAGAAAAACCGAACCAAACCGAAGTAATTTGGCTGGTTCTGTTTTGCACGTCAAAGACTGCCTATGCCTTTTTAACTCAACATTTTTCCCTTTGCTAGCCACATAAAGGCAGGATGTACCTAACCAGACTAATATCTACCTAATTACACCAAATTCAATTCCTACCCTAGCTATCTGCCTATATCTGCAGCAAAATTCTAAAATTTTCTTTTCTTTTCTAACCATTTCTCATCAACCAAACCAAAAAACATAAGCGGCATTCTAAATTTCCTCTTCAATTCACTATCGATTGAAATTCAAACAATAACCCATGAAATAAGAAGTAATCACAAATACACATGTACATATATATATATATATATATATATATATATATATATATATATATATATATATATAAAGAGAAAGAGGGGATAGAGAGAGAACCTGAAGGCCAGCACGAGAAGAGCGAGAGACGGGCTTCTTCTTGTCTTTGTCCTTGCCGTTCAGGGCTGATGAGGACTTCCCCATTATCAAACCTTTCGCTCCTTTGCCCGACATTTTCTCCCGCCAAAGAATTAGGGTTTTTCGAGGGTCGAATCGAACCAGAGAAATGGATCGGGAAATCACTTGCGCAGAGAGCTAGAGAAGACGAAAGAGATTCGAAAGACTCGGGGAGACTCGGGAGATTAGACCAGCGGTGCCGTTTATAGAGCTTTATGTGACAAAATTACCCTTTAGTTTTATTGAAGTGACGTACCCATAGATTAGCTAGATGGGTCAGTTGAGTGTCCCTTAAAGGTGAGGGTATATTTGACTTTACAGTAAAAAAGAAGGTCGTGTGTTTGACTTTTCAAACCAGGAGCGGCAAGTGTTCGCTTCTAAAGTCATGTTTGTTTGGTTGGAATTGAATGGATGAGAATGGAATCTGATTCCATACTCAAAATAGTTTTGAATGAAATGAGATTGAAATTAACATTGCAGAATGAATATCATTATAATTTACTACTACTGTTTGATTTCATTTCCATTTAATTATCTCATCTAAACATGTTGTTTGGAATAAATTGGAATGTGATTTCATTCCATCCATTCTATTCCAACTAAACGAACATGGCATAAGACTATGCTTCAAAAAATAGAAAGTCATGGAACAATTTTTCACTCCCTCTTGAAACCAATCTATATCTATTTATTGAATTTATCCTTAAAGTTAACTAATGTTAAGTGATTGATGCTAGTCGCCTTTACCAATATTCAAAAAATTAGTCCTAAGTTAATAAAAAAAATAAAAAAATAAAAAAAATAAAAGAAGAGAGAGAATAAAAAGGACTATCAAGAGACCCTAAAACCCAAAGATACCATGCCAATACTACATTGCCACAATGGCTTTCTTTGGTGTAGCAAAATGATTTGACATTTAAAATGTGACATCCCTCTTCTTATTGGTTATCACAAGAACAACCTATAAATTTATTTTGCTTGAAAGTAAGTAGGATTAAACCCTTCAACCACCACTTTTAAAGGAGAAGAGATGCCGCTATGGTACAAGGCTAGTTGTTTTACTAAGCTGATTCACTGAATTAGTGTTACAGCCTACCTGAGATCTTAATGTAGGTCCATCTTGTCAATTGCCAGTAGGCAACAAAAATCCAAAGTGTTCTGGAAATTCAAACCTTTGAATACGCTTATAAGTTATAGCATAACGGTGCAAACATAGCATTGAAGGGGAAGGGAAAGGGTAAGGTTGAGTTTCAAATCTTGCCATAAAGCCAAAACTAAAATACCTTTCGTTTACGATCAACTTCAAAGATAGCATATTTGTTTTAGCCCGATGATAACGTCTGATCAGTATGGAGTTAGACAAATTGGGTTCAACTTCACTCAACGAAGAGGGGAAAAACACACACACACACACAAAAAAAATGTAAGAGGATGAAACTATAGTGATTTCTAAACTGTTATTAGGGTTAGGAATCCTAAATCTTAAAAGATTGAACGATCATTTGCAAAATCAATCAATATGTTACTAAGATTAAAACATCTAATTATTTAAATTGTGCATTACTAGTAAGCGTGCTTAAAGGGTGTCAATGGGACAACGGGTGCTCTATTACCCGATGACCATTTTCCAAGCCTCCCTGAAAGAAAGAGTCTAATGTTGAGCCAAACTTAGGAGACTCCTTGAACTAAAACTTAGGAGAACCCATTATTATGTGACCAGATCTAACTACATACTGTCTCCTACATGTCAGCACTCTCAAGCATTTAGTGATGGTAACGCATCAGCATTCAGGTGGGAGAGAGAGTTCACAATAAAAGCAGGTCTAACACTGACCCACCCCGGAGGCTTTTTGCTTTGCTTTTTAGTTTTATTCATTGCAAATAATTGAATCCGCCTCATTCCACATCATTATCTCTCTAACAAAAATAAACATCATTTGGGACGTTGAATTTAAGAAGACAAAAAAAAAAAAATGGGACAAGTAGCATTTTTCTTATGGCATTAAGACACCGTTTTTCCTTAGCCAACACAGTTACTATCATCTTTCTCAGCATTACTGTGGGATAGAGCAAGGAAAGTGCAGGGTCCATGAAAACATTGGTTACAGAGATTGACGAAGAGGGGGAACAAAAAAAGAAACAAAAAATCCTTTTTCCAAAAAGAAGAGTTGGCTTTTATTTCCACAGAAAGATATTCAGAAAGTCACACCAACATGCCTACAACTAGCCTATCACGCAGAGAACAAAAAACACATCTAATGCTTCTGAAAACCTCAACCCCAGTCAGGCATCTGTTGCCTTCTCTAGAGTCTTCCCTTCTTTGGCAACATTAAAGCCCTCAATCTTGTGGGTTACTTCATCAACTGCAACCTTCATTTTCCCGGTCGGCCCATTCCCAGGATATGCATCATTTTCATCATTAGTAGCAGGACCGGTCTGCCATATTCTAATTGTTCCATCTTCAGATCCCGAGGCATAGGATTCTCCTCCAGGTGAAAACCGCACACAGTGGACAGGACCATGGTGACCCTTGTTACATCCTACATCAACAACGTAAATGAGCAAATCAATGAATTGAACCTGCCAATAGTTGGAACTTGGAAATGAGTCTGCCCTCTAGGTTGCATAGACAAATTTTAGAAAAGGCCCACTACTATTTGAACAATTACGAAAACCATGCTAACTAAATTGTGCTTATGAAATGAGTGATGTTATACAATCTGACCGACTCTCCTAACTCACATGATTTTCCACTTACTTCAAAATAAAATGCCATCCATTTCTTCATTGACTTTAAAGATGCCATGCTACAGTAGTTGGAAACAGAGTCGGAATAGGGGAGTTGATTAGAATATTAATTTCAAAAATATTAAATGTGTTTTCTTGTTGAATTTCGTCTACTTGAAGATGGTAAAATCACCAAGCAGCCATATTATTAGGTGATAAATAGTCCCAAGGGTAAATTGGGAAAGGAACTCATGTTTCTCACAAATTCACCATGGAACAAATTTTCTAAGCTTTTCTAAAATAAAAATAATTTTGAAAAAAAAAAGGTGTCCTATAAAAATAAAACACCAAACCAAACAGCAGTTGTTGCACCCGATATATTGTATAAAAAAAAAAGTTAAATGCACCTTAATGACAGCATCTAAACACCATCTTATGGTGGTTTGTTAAACACGTATATCTGGTTGGTTGTTGACGGACTTGATATGACAAACACAAATGTTGTGTTGCCAACCCAAAATAGTTTTGACAAGGAACTGCAAACGATGGTGGCATTTAAACCTAAACAGCCCTTCAAGAGTTTCAGAGACGATGCAAGCCTGACTTAGTTTAGTTACTACTGGAATATTAGAATCCTGAAGAAAAACAATAATTTTATTTCCATAATTTCTCTCAGTACAAGGACACCTACCGATCTCTTCTCCAGTATGGAAATCAAAAATACGAATCCACATGTCCTCCCCTCCAGCAATGAATTTGTTGCCAAACTTTGGTTCCAATGAAGCTGATTCCACATTGCAGGGCATGTTATAGCTCTTCACCAATCCAAAACTGAACAATCAATAAGCATAAATATTTTTATCTCAGCAAAAAAAAGAAAAAAAGAAAAAAGCATAAATATTTTAAGCTATGCATGCACAATTATCATCGGGTATAACATAATAACACAATTTAAAACTTACTGATTTGCATCCCAAAATTTAACAGTAGTTCCATCAGCAGTGGTTATATAGCGGCCATCCTGACTCACTTCAGCACTGGTTACAGGTGACTTGGTATCAAGTGTTTGGACAATTTCACCACTTCTTACATCCCATAACCTATGCAGTTGCCAGTAAAATTAGGAAAGAGGGAGAAGAATGCTGCAGGGAAAGAGATCTATGCAAGATAAAATATGATTACCTTCAAGCAGAATAATAACAAATATTTTGGTTACAACTAAAACACAAAACTAAGTCAAACCGGACGATAATTCAGATGGTGCAACAAACAAAACCAATGATACGCACTTTAAGAAGTATGCCACATACTAAAAATTTAAACTGAGACACTCAATTTATAATTTTTTTTTAAAAAAAAAAGTAATAAAAATGGAAATAAAATCGATACAAATGCGGAAGGAAAAACAAACATCAGGTTTCTCGTCACATGAGAACTGCACCAGCAACACAGTCCATCAATAGACTGAGCCATAAACTAAACACGAAACACCAGACAGAATTCTTAAACAATGAAGGCTTCTATAATCTAACCAATAAATTATTGGGATAACACAGAGAGAGCCTAGCACTGACTGATAAGTCCTATAACATCAACTCTTGAGGAAATCCCAATTGAGATGAGCCCATAGATGCAAAAAATAAACAAAACCCCATCATTTTCCATGCTCAACGTTGTAGTTTCTTCTAGAACAAAGACTACAAGACAGCAACCCATTATTTTCACCGAATACTAGCATACTTTCCATTTTTCAATGTCACATATTATCTCAAAGTTACATATTACAAGCTTCAAATATCAAAATTTTGTGATACATATTATAATGTGCGTCTGTTCAAAAAGTACCAATGTTAGCAGCACTACCGCGGCACCCAGACTTCATTTCAACAAAATAATAAGAGAAATTATAACCCTAAGTAAGTGAATAATCAACATAATGGTGGCTCAACATCAATTATCCAAAAACTGTGCATACCTCACGCCCCCAATATCAGTACAGGAACTTAATATGGTCTGGTCACTGTGAAGCCATGCAACCGTTCTAATTGAACCAGGAGAATTATCAACTTCTCTTGGAGGTGCATCTGGACGATTCAAATCAAAAATACGAAGTACTTTTTCAACTCCACCAGTGAGTAGAAGGTGTGTATCCTGCACAAAGATCCTTTAACTTAGATAGAAAATACAAAAAACAAACATTGAGGGAAAGGCCTTAATATGTATACTAATTTGACCAATATGTGAAGTGATAAATGATGCCATAATAAACATGTGTGTTCTTTTGATTTTTTAATGGGAACCCACCATTGGTGAATACCATGTGATATACAACATGAATAATACTGATAATAATGAATCAGCAATCTGAAACTATGGAATCAAAGAAAAAAAAAAAGGCAATCTGAAACTATGGAAAAAATTTGAAACATGAAAGCAAAGGATAAAGGGCATAGAACAAACCCTCCTAAAATTGAATATATGAAAGGAATAATATTACAAAAATTTACCTCTGAAAAGGCACATGCCCGAACAATGTGCTTGTGTTCAAAAGAGTGCAATTCGTCTCCTGTCAATGCATCCCATAATTTCCTGCACATGAACAAGGTGCATAATATATCTCTAAATGTTATGAATGATCCATCACGTTTACAATTGCTAATGGCACAGAGTCTTAAATAAAATAGCATATACAGAGATTAACACAACTGTTTGCTGCAGCTTTCTGTTCAACAATAGCTTCATGAAATACACCTGAAAGGGGGAAGGAGGGAACTTATATGGGTAAATATCCACCCCCACACCACAAACACCCCGCCCCCCACCACCCCCACCCCAACAACAACAACGACGACGACGATGACGACAACAAAAAAGAGAGAAAGAAAAGGAAAACATTTCAATCCAAAAAAACCCAAGCATGACAGATTTAGTAGCAAATTTTCTCTTTCTAAGTAAGGGCAACTCATGGCAAAACGTTTTCCCAATGTTTTCTCCATGGATTTTTTTGGAAAACTGACCCTACTGTTTTTGATAACTTATAAAACAATAATTCCTTTTCCATTTTTCTGCATCAGACGGGGTTAATTTTTAAAGAGAAGTTAATTTTGTTATTTTGTTCGTAGAAGAGGCACAATGACCCTTACAACAAAAGAAAGTTTTAAGAAAGAAAAAAGAAGGAAAAGGAGCCTCTAGATGCTTTATTTTAGTCATAATTTACCTTTAAAAGAACAAAATTTAATAAGGACATACTTCTAATACCGATTTTCCTAAATGACAGCCAAAATTAGTCAAACTGTGCACGTATTGTATATATCATTCATACAGTCACGTAATAAATAAGCAATACATATCATCATACGCATCATATGAAGGAATATTGTATCATATTGTACAACTCGTATTGTGTATTGTACATCATTTTGATACCATGTTAGGTGGCTTAAAAAGCTAAATACATTGCATTTCTCCAAGGCAATTAAATAGCGTTTATTACCAAATAAACATTATATTGAACTAATATTCAAATGGCATAAGCCTGTTCACATACGCAGTAAAATCTGCAGATCCAGATGCAGCACGTAAAGCATTGGTATCCAGGCAGCAACTCCATACTGCACCTTTATGTCCTTCAAAGGTTCCAATCCAATCACCAGTCTCCCCATTCCTCAGCATCGGACTAGAATCTAAATTACAAAGAATATTACATGTCAAATTGCAATATTGCAAGACCCCAGACCACCCACAAATAACAGGCACATGGCGCTCCAGGTGGTTGCCAAAAGACATGTATTAAATACAATTGTGTATATATAAGAAATTTAATATCAATTAACCATTTTCTTATAGGGTATACCGTGTGTGTGTGTGTGTGTGTGTGTGTGTGTGTGTGTGTGTGTGTACAGCTTTGATCATGTACAGGATATTATAATAATTCATTTCAAAAGTTCAATATCCCACACATGATCAGCCCTCTATATATATATATATATATATATATAATAATTCATTTCAAAAGTTCCATATTAGGAATTCAGAATCCATAAAAATTCATTCTATGTCAAAAAGCAGGTTAAATCTAATGCATGCAGATGAGAGGAAGAGACAAACAGTCAATGGGAGTTGATAATTTCACCACCGGAGAAAAATAAAATAAAAAATAAAAAGAGCAATTATTTATATTTTTGATAAGCATGGCATCTGTTTCCATTTAATGATAGACAAATTCTAAATCATGCAAGGAAAAACCAAAGGAAAGTAAATTTTACACCATAAAGCCATCACGACATTTCAAGTATTCATCATGAGACACAAAAAGGAAGAACAATATACATCCTTCAAGGAAGTGTTGCATAGCATAGCAAAAATTTTCAGAACAGCTACCTAAATAAAGACACTCAGAAAGTTTACCTTCTAAAAAATAATTTTCTCATTATCAAAATAATATTCTATTTCATTTTCATAATTCTGCAAATGTAACCTCCAACAATGGAGTTCCTTACAGCAATGAAAATACATTTCTATCCACTCCTTTATACACAAGGAGTGCATAACTGGCACTCAGAGCGCTGTTCAATTAGGGCATATTTGGATACCCCCATCAATGGATCCATTGTTCTTTACATGGTATTCAAATGCAGAAATCCATCATTGCGATGGTGCCATCAACAAAATTGGGATATCTCTCTCACAAACAAAGGCAAATGAATGAAACAATTGACATTTCAAGAAAACCTAAAATTCATCCCATACCATCATTCATGGTTTTTACCCCTGTTTTGTGTCATGGACTGATTCTTGATGAAATAACTTCACCATCAGATCCTATCTAAGACATCGTGGAGCCATCTGATTTTCATGAGACGTACAAGTGTGCCCTTACTATTTGTCATTTTTCCCCTCAAAGTCAACAACATCAAAATAGCTATCTCCAGTACTTATACATATTGCCTGATACACATCGGTATGGCATATCAGTACAGCCACATGATGATCTGGAATTTTCAGTTTAATCATGAGGAGGCTTAAGAGGGAACCAAACAAACTTAATTGAGGAACCTAATCTACATATTCAATTCCCATGAAACCTCTTAACGCCCCTTTGATTGATTCGCTTATGTTTTTAACACGTGGATTCACAATATAGCCACATGATGATCTGGAATTTTCAGTTTGATCTTGAGGAGGCTTCAGAGGAAGCCAATGAAACTTAATTAAGTAACCTAATCTACTTAGCTATTCAATTCCCATGGAACCACTGAATACCCTTTTGATTAATTTGCTCATGTTTTTAACATGTGGATTCACATTTAACACATATTGTAATATACATTAAGTCATTATTTTAGTTGTACAAATTACCGCAAAAATTTTGATCATAAAACATTCATTCAATACACTTCCTTCCAGCCTGTACATTTATAGTACAATACAAATCAGCTAAAATTTTAAATTTCTCTTCAAACACTTATTACTCCCGTGCAATGCATGCAGTTTTTAGTTCTTTCTCCATTAGATAACTCATATAATTTAAACCAACAATACCATCCCAAATGTAATTCTTTCAACAGTCATACTTCTTAGTTCTTACACATCAGTCAATCATCACAGTTCATACTAGCCATCATTCGGCTAGCATATTTGAAGTTTTTTTTTACTTCTCTCTTCTTCTTTTTTTTCTTTTTTTTTTTTGGTGATAAAAAAGGTAATGCAATCTTTGCTTCTGAAATCTAGAAAATTATTTCCAAAATGTTAACCAAAAAGTACCAAATAAAATTCCAAAAAAACTACTCTGAGTCATCACACAATCATGATAATCAACATATTAAATAAATTATTGTTTAGGTATACAAGTTTTTGTTTTTTTAAAAGATCAATCAAGAACTCTAACATGCAGAAACACAATCAAAAACTATATCATTCAATCCAAATTCACAAATAAAAAATATAAAATGACAGCATACCCTTGCTGGCACTGATGAGGAAGAACCCATCCGGAGTGATCGGGCTGTAGAACAAGTCCACGACGGGCCGAGAATGCCCATGGCAGACGAGCGGTACTGCTAACTTTTTCTTGTCCATTTCGCAAAACAAATTCAAGGACCCAATAAAAGGAAAACCCTAAAAATGGACCTTTGGATCAAATGCAAGCTTCCAAATATATGATTTGTATATATTTATATATATATGATCAAAATGGGGTCTGATTCAAGAACTTAAGAAACCCTAACACAACAAAGCTGCACAACAAATGTTCATATCAAGAGTTATATATATATATATATATATATATGAATTTATTTTCTTTTCTTTTTTGGATTTTACACAGATTGTGAGGAACTGGTGGTGATGATGTATGGCTTTCTTTCAGGAAGTCTCTCACCTCCTAACCCTAGAGAGTCTCTAATGAAAAATCAAAATTATTGGGAAAAAGCAAAAATTAAAAGCAAAAATACAAAATACAGAACTAAATAATATTATTACTCTATGTAAGGGCCGGAAGCAGAGAAGTTCATGGAGAAGACTTGGTTTTATAGTGGTAAAATTGAGTTTTTTTTATTTTTATTTTTTAGTTTTGGGTTGTTGTAAAATGCCCACACGTTTAACGAATTGGCAAATGCTCCCATTCTCTTTTACCGTTTTGGATTTCAGCTATGGAATAGGAAAAATATTTGCAGGGACACCCTTAGTGAGATCAGTTTCTACTTTCTAGTCCAAAAGCTGTCATGACGGTGCTCTTATCCTCTTGCTATAAACTCTTTTATTTTTCAATTATTTTAGACACGTAATTAAAAATGTATATCATCTGATTGTTTTTATATATTATATCGACAAATGACTCATACATGCCTATTAAAGTTGAGGGCGAATTTGATCAAACATAGTTATTAGAGATATCAAAAGCTCTAATAAAAATTGTGATTATACCAAATATCACTATATAATGATATTAAACTAAGTACAATTATGTAATAAAATTTTATGCATGAGTCCCTTGCGTCTATCCAACTATACAAGCTTCTCTCATGATTTGTGAAATATCTATGAAGTGGCCGGGGGAGAAAAAAAGGGGAGGGCACTTCAATATATTTATGAGGTGGTCTCCTCTAACTTATCTCTCTTTGCCTTTCTGTATTTTTCTTTTTTTTTTCTTTTTTTGGATAAAAAGAACATTAAATAAATTGTTTAGTACATTGATAGAAACCAATCCCATATATATCTTCCATGAAAATAGACCAAAAAAAATTTTCAAAAAATAATTTAACCAAATACAAGAATCGTCGAGATTATGTCTCTAGTTAGCCATAAAATTTGCCTTATGATTAGCTTGTTTGAATTGATGATGAGTAGCCTTACTGGAAAAAAAGGTAAGAATGGGATAAATTACGACTTCAAACCATTCTAACGTGATTTCAATATTAATTTTAGGATCATATTCAAGTTGAAGCATTATACAAAAAGAAAATCAACCAACAAAGATCTTCCATTATCACTCCTCATAAAGTGTCATTCCACGACTGATCTCTCCATATGAGGACAAGATCAATAAAACTAATTTCGGTCTAGTTATGAGGAGCTAAGTCTCACTTGCAAACTTTCTTAGTCTTCTTGTCCATCAACAAATGGGATTTAAGTCGTTTCCAAATTTTATTTTTTTTTGGAGAGAGTTTCCAAATATTAACTTCAAGAAAGTAACAAGAGGCCTTCTGAGAATGAACACATGATTTGGTTACTAGAACAAAAGAAAAAAGGGGGTACTTACTAGAACAAAAGTTTCTACTAGCACAATAAAAACATGCATGCGTGAGAGAATATCCATATTCAAAATCCATCTATATATTCTGGATCAATCATCAACTAGAAACTCACTACAACTCTTAGGGCTCGTTTGGGAACGCTGTGCCTTTTAGAGCTTTTGCTGTAGTAGAAGAGAAGTGGAAGCTTGTATTGCGTTTGGGAATTGTATTTCAAAAGTGCTGTTGGATGTTGAAAGTGTTTTTCTACCTGTTTGGCAAATAAAGTCCTGAAGTGACTTATAGTCTTGAAATGACACTATTACCCTTACCATAAGTGCTTATTTAGCTTGTTTGGCAATAAAAGTGCTTTTACTCTAATTTTATTAAAGTGCATAACTTTAAAAGAGGATCATGCCAAAACTACAAGTCAAATATTTTGTTGAAAATTACCATAATTTGGAGTTCTTTTCATAATAAATATATATATATATATATATATATAATAATTAAAATAATAATACTAATAATAAACTGCTAATACAATAATATGACATTTCTCTATAACTTCAAAAAACAATCATGCCAAAATTATAATTCCAAGATTTTACCAATTTTTTAAAATAGGTGACTTTCTTAGAAAACTGATAGGCTCTAGAACCAAGAACAAAACAATCACTACCAGCAACCACTTCACCCATAATCAAAACCCATCCCAACCCTCGAATCAAACAAACCCATCACCACTATCAACGACACACCCAAACCCCATCTGTTCCCCACCGACATCCCCATATCTGACAACCTCCATCGTCATCACCGGAAAACCCCCCTTTCAAGACCCCGCCGTTTACCCTTCAGAGTTGCAGCACCGTCGTCGAGTCACCTTCAAGCCCTCTATCATCACCGTCGGAGAACACCCAGACAGCCCCATCGATATAGAGTGGCGCCTGCGTGCTCGTGCACTCCCGTTGTCCCCGTGCCGCGATCCTTTTCAACCGACACTTCACCGTCGCCTCATCACAGTCGCCTCGTCGCCGTAAAGCCGGCGTTGCCGTCGGATCTCCCTTTTCCCGTGCTCTCACTACTGCTCGAGCTCTTTCCTTTCCCTTTGTATCGTTGCTTCGAGAAGCATCTGGAGCACCAACCGGTGAATCTTCAAAGCCGTCGGAGAGATAGGAGAGGTGGGAGAGAGAATGGTTTCCTCAAAGAATGACGGTGGGAATAGGGGGGAGAGGGGAGGTCGAAGATGAACGTGAGTCTTTAGGATGTAAAGGGTATTTCTTTTCCTTCAGTGTGTAATGTGAGGGTATATGTGGAATTTGCAAAGTTTCATTAAACAAAAATGAGCTTCCCGCATCACGGTCCGGCATCAGTTTTGGAGAAGCAATAAAAATCAGCTTCTAGCCCAACGAGCGTTTGGGCTTGAAAGCTCTTTTGATTTTTTTACCCAAACAGGCCCGCAACGTGCTTTTGGGTCCTAGAAGTGCGTTTGGGCCGCCCAGAAGTGTTCCCAAACAGGCACTTAGTAAGGAACTAACCACTACCAAAGTAGCCCCAGCAGACGAAATTGTCCATTTTTTTTTCTTATTCTTTATTATTTTATTTTTTTTGTTAACACACATAAACAACACACAAATAAGAAAATCCATAAATAAAGAGTCATCTTATTCATGTAAAGGAATTTGAATATTACGAAATGTCCCTAGTAACATTAAGAGGTAAATAGTATGACACTATCTAAGCACCAAGCCAAGGGATTCGGATTTGGTGCAGTTGGTTACTTTTACTGTATGGTGGAGTAAACATAGGATCAATGATACATGGGCAAGGAAGAGAAACGGAGAGCTATTAAGTGTTGGACGTCAAATGCATCTCTCAAGTTTTAATCCTCCATTTCTCCTCTCTACCACGTGTCATCGATCTTACATTTATTGCACCATGCAGTAACTGTACCAAATCCAAATCCCAAGCCAAGATGAGTCCTAAAGTTAATACATAATATGAGTCCTAAAGTTAATACATTGAAAAACTAAAGATTCATCAATTAAATGTCAATTTGTGAGTAGGCAAAAATTCAAAGAGAGGCTTATTCCAATTATCTTTCCAAAGTAGTATAGAATTTCATTTTTTTTTAATTTTAAATATCAAGAGGTTTTATATGTTTTGCATTTGATTAATTCTTTTGAAGATATGTACTAATTCTTACGTGCACATGTACTTTCGAGACAATTAGATGATAAGTTTATAAAAATGATCTTAAGGAAGAATAATGAGAATTGAACAAAAAAATCTTTTACTTTGCAAGAGACCCTAAGAGCATCTCCAAGGATGAGCTATTTGGTGTGCTATTGCTATATTATAGCATTTAGCGCAAGTTAAGATGATCCAATGGTGTGCTAAATGCATGTGTTAAATATAGCAATAGCTCACCCTTGTGCTATATTTGGCACAAGGGTGAGCTATTGCTATATTTGTCATGTCAGCTTTTCCTCCCTTTCTTAACAACCAAACACACCAGCAAGTTCTTTTCCTCCATTTTTCTTCCAAAATTTTCTTAATAACCAAACAACCCATAAATAAATACAATATTTTCAAAAACAATATTGAAATCTTATATATAAAAATAAAATAAAATAAAATAAAATAGAAATAAGAAAACATACCTTTTTTTTTTAAAGCTCATTCATCACACCCAAATAACATTACATTTAATCCACAATATACCTCATTCATTATCTTATGAAACCTTAAATCTATGGAAAGAGTTGACGTTGTGGGAAAAAATAGCACACTACGTTTATTTGTATCATTGAAGCACGTTGTGCTAAATTATAGCATTTGGCACTATATCATATGCTAAAATAGCAATAGCACATCTAATTTAGCTCACGTGGCTGGAGATACTTTGACGGTCCACCTTAGAATTTGATTTATAAACAAATTAGCAAGACGATCAAAATTGGCAAAAAAAAAAAAAAATTATATATATATATATATACACACACACACAACACGTGCTTACCTGATCAACATATATCATCTCTCGATGAGGTACACGTGCTTAACTTATATCAACTCTCAATGTGGGTGTTGATATAAGTAATATCAGCACATGCTGATATAGCTTATATCAACACTTGCATTGGGAATTGTACCTTATGCATTAAGGGGATATGAGGTACGTTGCGTATGTTCCCATTAACACGTATTGATATAAGTTATATCAGTACTATGCATTGGGGGTTGTACCCTTTGCATTGGTCCAATGTATCTCATATATATAGGATGATGATTAGGTAAGCACGTGTTGATATAAGTTATATCAACACCCACATTAGGAGTTATACCTTGTGCATTAGTGGAAAATGAAATACATTGGATCAATACAAATGGTACAACCCTCAAAGCATGGTGTTGATGTAACTTATATCAACACATGCTGATGGGAACATAACCATATATATATATGTAGACACCCCATTTTGTCCCTACATTTGATGATGATTTCCCGATGATGAGGTCCACAATGTTTGCCGTCTACTCGGATCTCTTTCTACGCGCAAAGCAAGCAAATGGGGGTCAAACGATTAAATTAGACAGCCAGGGAATGTGGTGCGTACGCATATTTATAATATGCGTACGCATGATGGTTTCATGCGTACGCATGAACAGCCATGCGTACGCATAAAATAATATGTGTACGCATGAGATTCTATTTTCCTCATCTGAATGATAGCCTGCCTCCCACTTCGACCGAAAGTGTTGTCGGGGAAATTATTCATGCTTGAGTTGGCCCGACCATTGAACAAAGGGAGCGTGGGGGGTCAAAGAGGAGGGAGTTTGAGGTCATGCATGACGACCTCACCCGGGTGATTTTTCCTATAAATAGCAGGAGCTCTTAGGAGCTTAGGGAGGACGGACGGAGAAGGCATAAACGGGGGGGAGGTCAGTGAGAGGAAATAGATAGAGAAATAATGAGGGGCAGCATTTTGAGTAACTGCTAGTTATTCTGAGGGTGAGAGAAATATGGGAAAGGTGAGAGAAATAAACTGAGAGAAAAGAGAGGAAAATATAACAGAGAGTTAGACCAGTGAGACTGGGAAAAGCTTGTTTTGCGTAACAGGGGAGACGCTGCCGGGTTGACGGTGGACCTGAGGGAAGGATTTAATTTCAATTTGCTTTATTTCTAAGAGGTACGCAGTATTTATTTATTTATATAATTATGTAGGATGTTTAGAAGTTGATTTATTGTATACACTGTCCATTTTTGGCCAATAATGTTCTTCGGGAGGTCCAAATCCGCGGAGAAGATGATTTGGTGAAACCATGAGTACTCGCGAAATATCATGCGTACGCATAATTTTATTATGCATATGCATGGTATGTGCATACGCATGGTGAGACCATGCGTACGCATGATAATACCATGCGTACGCATGGCAAGACCGCGAGTACTCGCGACAGTGCGTTTTCTCTTATTTTCATTCTGTTAAGGCTTCCATATTTTTTATTAAATATTTATGCTTTGTTTATTTATTCTATGCCATTAATCCATCATTCGTGTGTGCCATTTATTTATTGTATAATTAACAGGTGATCCGGATTTTATTAAAATATTAAATATGGTTAATGAATACAAGAATGAGGGCCGGTTTATTACCGGGCATTGTTGGGTGCCTAATACCTTCCCAACATGTACCCTAACTACGAACCCATCTCTGGTCAATAAAATTGGTCCTGGACCCTTCCAGGTGGCGACTCTCATTTGTACGCTAATCCTAAATGGATTAGCACCATCAGAAAGCAGAAAAGCAGGTAAATACAAGTGAACTGGGGAAACGCGCGAGCGCGTGTGGCGGCGGTGAAAAAGTTCGGTGCGACCACAATATATATATATACAGAGGTGATCCTATCAGCACGTGTTGATATAAGTTACATCAGCATTATGCATTGGGGGTTATACTCCTTGCATTGATTCAATGTATCTCACATTCCACTAATGCACAAGGTACAACTCCCAATACAGGTTTTGATATAAGTTATATCAGCACGTGCTTACCTGATCATCATCCTATATATATATATATATATATATATATATATATATATAGGGTTGATCATGTGCGAGATATCTGGACTATCTCATTCGATCATGGTCGTCTATGGATGATACGCGTACGCGTGTTGCTCACGAACGGATATTTGAGATATCCTGTACATAATCAAAGCTTTATATATATATATATATATATACACACACAGTAATGATCCTATCATCACGTACTGATATATGCTTATATTAGTACGGCTACAAACTTACAATTGTTAATTACAAATCTACAATTGATTGATTACAAACTTACAATTGATTAACTACAAATGGACAATTATTTGGCCGCGGGTGACACTTGTAGTCAATCAATTATAAGTTTGTAATCAGTTAATTGTAAGTTTGTAATCAGCAATTATAGGTTTATAACCATACTAATATAATAATCTTATATCAACATATATATATATATATATATATATATATATATATTCCGTAATGCTTTTTCCAATTTTTGGGTTCGAAAAGTATAACACCGGGGTCACAGCAGAGGCACAATTGCACCAAGGGAGACGTCTCTAGGGACTAAGAGGTCCGTTAACTTGAACAAGAAGAAACCCCAGTTCTCTCTCTCCCTCTCTGTCTCTCCTAGCGTAGGTCGTGAATGGCGACGCCATCGATCGAAACAAGGCAAACGGAACAAGCGACGGAGGAGACGTGCAAGGCGAAGAACATGAAGCAACAGGGCGAAGGGCTGAGGCAATACTACCTTCAACATATTCACGATCTCCAGCTCAATGTCCGTCACAAGACTCACGATCTTAACCGCCTCGAAGCCCTCCGTAACGATCTCAATTCCCGAGGTCCCTCCCCTACTCCCACATACTTTCATATCAACCCTAATTTCATCGTCTTTTTTGCTTTTTGTTTGTGTGTGTGTGTGTGTGTGTGTGTGTGAAGTGTAAACCCTAATTCATTCATTCGTATAAACCCTTATTCATTCATTCGTAAAAACCCTAATTCATTCATTCGTATAAACCCTAATTCATTGCCCTGCTTTATCATGTTAACCCTTTTCTTTGGTTTTTCATACATATTTGGAGGTATCATGTCTACCATATGTTTGGTTGCTGAGAAAACGAAGGAAAAGAGTAGAACATTTCTATTTTAAGATCTAGCATTATTTTAAATTTCATAAAACAATAGTATTTACTCGACTGAGCTTAATTCAACTACAACTATATGTATATATATCCATATAGAGTCGATATATATATATATATATATATATATATATATATATATATATATATATATATATATTGATGAAGTAAACAGAATTATTATATACAAACAAATGCAAAAACTACAACAATATGGCTTAGTTGAGGTGATGGTTTCAATTTTTCAGTAGCAAGCTTAACTGAAAGCATAAAATTCGAAATTTCTTGAGTTATCTGTGCTTGTTGAGATCCTGGATCAGATTAGACTGCAGCAAGATTCGAGTCAGGACAATGTTCTGTTTCATTTGATGACTTGGATTTCAGTTATTGAATTTCTTGATGATGTTATGTGGTTTTTTAAAATTGAACAGTGAGAATGCTAAGGGAAGAGTTGCAGCTCCTTCAGGAGCCTGGGTCATATGTTGGTGAAGTTGTCAAAGTTATGGGGAAATCAAAGGTCTTAGTGAAGGTTAGTGGAATTTTTCTGCAAGCAAGCATTCTGTGTTTTCCTATTTGAAAATTGCTTCACCTTTCTTCTCTTCATATACTTTCTTATATCTACTTTCCTCAAATTTGGTGTTCTAGCCTTATGAATTATCAGTTCATTATTCTGCTGAAAATTCAAACTGTAGCCCCTACACAAAATGAATCACTTTTCCTGGTCTGACCACACTCACCAATGTAATTGTTTTGTGAACCAAACCTCTTGCTAATTGGGTGTTGAAATTTTTGCCGTTGTCTCTGTGGCTGTAATGGCTAGAATATGTGGAACCTGATAGTGAAGTTTCTGTGAGACACAATTTATTTTCTGCTGTTCCTATGGTTGATTTCTTTCCTTTTCTTCTGTTTAGGTACATCCAGAAGGGAAGTATGTTGTAGATATCGACAAGAATATTGATATTACAAAGATCACACCATCAACCAGAGTTGCTTTACGTAATGATAGCTATGTGCTTCACTTGATCTTGCCCAGTAAAGTAGATCCCCTGGTAAACCTTATGAAAGTTGAAAAGGTTCCTGACTCTACATATGATATGATTGGTGGTCTTGACCAGCAAATCAAAGAGATAAAGGAGGTTTGTGCCCTGAAAAATAGTATGAATTGTTATCACCAGCACTACTACTACTTGTAGATATGGTTAGGATGTTGAGTGCTTTAGTATATGTACAAGGGTGCTAGTCGTTAATCTGATTGGATATCCTTTTTTCTTTTTTAACTCCTTCCCCTCCCCCCCTCTTTTGTGTTGTTTTAATCTTTTCAGGTCATTGAGCTTCCAATCAAGCATCCTGAACTATTTGAGAGTCTTGGAATTGCTCAACCAAAGGTACTCTGTCTTGTTTTACATTGCTAATTGTTAATGTTGCAATTTTGATATTTATTTTTATGAATTGTAATAGGGAGTCTTGCTGTACGGGCCTCCTGGTACAGGGAAAACACTGCTTGCGAGGGCAGTGGCTCATCATACTGATTGTACCTTCATCAGAGTTTCTGGTTCTGAATTAGTTCAGAAATACATTGGTGAAGGCTCCAGAATGGTTAGAGAACTTTTTGTTATGGCCAGGTTTGTAAGTTTCTTTAAAGCACCACGCATAATTCATTCCTAACAATGTTACTACTATGCAGTTATCTATTGCGTGATTATGAATTAATAAATTTTGTAATTTTATATATCGTGTATGTTTTGAAGCCTACTTTTTGTGCTTTCTTTCTTACAGGGAGCATGCTCCGTCAATCATTTTTATGGATGAAATTGACAGTATTGGATCTACTCGCATGGAATCTGGAAGTGGCAATGGTGATAGTGAAGTCCAGCGGACTATGCTGGAGCTTCTCAATCAACTGGATGGATTTGAAGCATCCAACAAGATAAAAGTATTATTATTATTGATAATAATTTATCACCAATGTTCTTTTTGTGGGTTCAGCATAATTGTTTGGAAATTAGATAGTGGAAACAAAATGATATTGCTATATCATACTCACACTAACATGATTGATCTTTACAGGTTTTGATGGCTACAAATCGAATTGATATTCTGGACCAAGCTCTCCTTAGGCCAGGACGAATTGATAGGAAGATTGAGTTTCCAAATCCTAACGGGGAGGTTTGTACATTCGCCATTAGATCCTCTATAAGTTCCTGCTACATAAAAAAGTAGCTTTTCTTTCTCCTTTCACATGTTTTGTTACAATTCATCCAAGCACCGATAATTAGGAGTGGCCCAAACTAATACAATGGTAAGCGAATTCCACACTTTGTTAAGTCATGGTGATCTGGGGTGACTTGTTGGTAGTTGTTGCTATCTTACTGTGGTAATGCATGGTTGTTGATGTGAATGTTTAATTACTTGCAGTCTCGCTGGGACATCTTAAAAATACATTCGAGGAGAATGAATTTGATGCGTGGGATTGATTTGAAGAAAATTGCGGAGAAGATGAATGGTGCATCTGGTGCAGAGCTTAAGGTGCGCTCCACTTTATTTATGTTTCACTAGAGATAAAAGCAGTCTTCTCATCATACATCATTGCTTAAGTTTCATGGGGCCTTATTTTATTTGGTTCTCTGTGCTTCTTACCAAACCCTTAATCAAAAGTATGATCCCTTAGTGTGGAAACCATGTGGTATTATAACCAGTATTTTTTTAACCAAGTGGTCTTGCATGACCACCCTTTCCTTTGTTATCACGCGTTCTGATGTGGAGAAACACATCAGGAAATTGGGGCTTCCTTTTGCTACCTTCAATGGTCTCTTTGTATGTCTTTCGAGTTTCGTCTGATTGCAGTGCTTTTGAAGATTTCTTGCTTGCTAAATTTGTTGGCTTTCCATTTTTGTTTTAGTATGAATGTTAATGATCACGGTCATTTGTTTTGTTTTGTTATCTTTTTAAAACTGTGACAACCATTGTTTATGTAGGTGCTAACTTTGGGATTAATCATTAAAACTATATTTAAACTTGAATTCATGTTACTGGTTGCAGGCAGTGTGTACAGAAGCTGGGATGTTTGCTTTAAGGGAGAGAAGGGTTCATGTAACACAGGAAGATTTTGAGATGGCAGTAGCCAAGGTGATGAAGAAGGAAACAGAGAAAAACATGTCGTTGAGGAAGCTATGGAAGTAGTTTTCCTTTACCAGTTTGCTTATTTTCTTGTCTTGAAGATGAGACCCAGAGACGAAGTACATTTTTTTTTCCCTCTTTTGCTAAGCAGTTACCCAGTACGATCAAACATCTCATTTCTACTTATTAAGAGTTTAGTCATTGCAGGAGTGTTTTTGTTTTTTCCTGCTATGGATTTATGCTTCTAAGTTGTATTGTTATTCCCTTGTTTTGGCTTATATAATATCAGCAACAAAAATTCTGTAAAACTGTTGATGCGTAGATGTCAACATTGTGCTTCAGTCTTTCATATGTTTATGACCAAGCCATCTAAACCGGCATTTATGTTTGGTCTCATAGGAATGAACAATTTCCTGTATGGATTTCATTTTCATGGTTTTCAGGGGGAGAGTTTCTCTATATTTGTTCAAAAGGGGGAGAGTTTCTCTATAGCTTGTTGAAAAGGTTTCTCTTTGTCTGAGCCTCGAGGTAGCCAACATTAGACCCTCTTCTTATGCTTACTTGGAATCATGTAGTTTGACTACTGTTGATGCGTAGATGTCAAATCACTTGGAGTGATCTTTGATATATTTTAAGAGGAGAAACGACTAGCGCATTATATGGGTATGTTCCTCTTTTTAATTTATAGGGTAAAATAACAGAAAATCCGGGGTTAATTTTTTTCAATTGACCACACCATTATTCACCGTTTATTAAAAATGACGGAAAAATTCACGTGACTACTACACGAGCTCAAGCAGCAAACCATCGTGGACAAAACCTTTCTCGGTCGCTGCTCACAAGCATTCAACCATGTCAACGCTCAACAGAGCAAAGCCCTTTGCAACTTGGCGGCAAAGCCCTTTGCAACTTGGCGGCGAAGCCCTCCGCAACTTTGGCAACTTCAGCGGCGGTTTAACCCATAAACTTTGCAAATTCACCTACATCGTCCTCGTGGGCAGCGCACAGAGTTTCGACGGACTCAAGTCCACGCATGATCGTCGATTGGTTATAGTGATCAAGATCACTCCTCCGGTGTCGCGATCTTGACAGACTCAGATCCACGCACGATCGTCAATTGGTCAGTGTTGGGTTTAAGACATAGATCACTACGGTATTGTGATCTCAGAGCAAGCACAAGCTTTCAACAAGAAAGGGCGTGAGCATTACATGCTTCTTCACAATTTGTTTAATCAGAAGACAGCAGCGACCAATTCAGGCCAGAAGCACGAGTTACACAGTATAGACTTTCCGAAAGTAGTAAGCGTGTCAAGGAGTTTTCTCATCTGAGAGACTATCCTTACAAAATGTATTAATTGCCTCAAAACCATGGGCCTCGACCCCAACTTCTATGTTGATGCAGTTAGCTGGTTATTAATGGGTAATAGGGTGGGGCTTCTTGGGTCTCCTGTAAAGTACTATTTGGGGGTGTACTTATATATCTATACTACCTATAAAAAGATGAATGTGAGAAAAACTTTTAATTGACTAATATACCCTTATTTTAATTTTTAAATACACAACTACCCTTTTGCATATATAGGAAATATAGCAACATAAAACACACACCTTAATAAAAATTCTAAGAAAACTATACATACAATTACCTTTCTGCATATATAGGAAATATAATAATATAAAACACATACCTTAATAAGAATTATAAACAAACTATAATTCGTATAATCTTTAGAAATCTTAAAGACAATAATACCTTTTTTTTTTCAAAAAATAATAAAACCTCTTTAAATATAAAATATTTATGTATTTATTATTTTGTATTTAAGAATATTCACGTGCAACGCACGTGTGCTATATCTAGTATATATATATATATATATATATATATATATATATATATATACTCTAGATGGTTAAAGTTGAATGTGGATGCGACTATCGGGCCTTCCTCAGTCTCGAGCGTTGTTGTTAGAGCATCTCCAATCCTATACTCAAATTTTGACTCAAATCTTTTTTAAAAATTCCCGACTTATCTCACATGACATGCCTTCACTCTCATCTCTCTCTCTCTCTCTCTCTCCATTACCATTGAGTTCTACCACTCTCCTTATCGTCTCTCTCATCTCATATCTCACTTACCCTTGTCACTCTCAAACTCACTCTTCTCTCCACTTGTTTGCAAACCTTAGAATTCCAACAAAAATCGCACCATTATTGTCGGCGAACCCAACAAGGCTTCAGCAACTTGAAGACAAATAGGGAAAGAGAAAAGAAGGATAAATGAACATTTTCCATCCAAGAATGCTGAGAAAGAGAGAGAAATGAGTCTCCGATGATATATCCAGTGGGTATCCGGCCAAATATAGCTGTTGAAGCCTCTGACCGATTTGCCCCTCATATTTGAGTATGGTTTTGATGTCCCTAAAATTTGGGGAAAAATCTGATTATCCTCAGATTTGATATGGATTTGAGTATAGGGTTGGAGAAGGTTTTTGGCTTTTTTTTTATACTCAAATTTGAATTTGATATGGGTTTTGAGTAAGGGCTGGAGATGCTCTTAGAGACCATGGGTGACTGTTACTTTTTGCATGGATTGCTTTCGATGTCATTCTTGATCCAGCTGTGGCAGAGGCTAAAGTTGTTCGGTTAGGGCTGACTGAAGCTTGTAAAGAGGGGTTTGCTAATATTGTTCTGTAAGGGGATGCTGCTGTGGTGTTGGAGTTGCTGAACGACTGGTCCATCGCCCCAACACCCCCCCCCCCTTCTTTCCCTCTCTGGATTTACTCATCTCTTATTGTAGATGCTAGAATCCTTCTCTCCCATTTTGCTGGTTGGGTTGTTAGGTTTATGCCTTGTAAAGGGGCGGAACGAGAGACTCGAGGTTGCGGAGGCTAATGGCTAGCCTAAGAAATTATAATAAATTAGTAATAATATTTTTTTTTTTACCACAAATTTTTACTATATAAATATTATTAAAAAGAATTCTAAAATGAGCTTGTTCGTAAAGTAAAAGAACTTCATAATTCATAAATCATAATCCACTAAATACATTAAAAAAATATGGAATTTTATTATGATATGGAATTTTTTTATATAAAGTTTTCAACTTTTCATTTTAATAGAGCATTAGAGCAAAAATCAAGACAACAGTATATGATTGTAAAAATTAAAGTATTTATATAAGAATATAAAATGAAGATTGAAGGGGAGAAGTGGTCTAAGTGGAGAATTTACTTAGTTCTCTTGCTAACTTTGTTCTTTTACACGGTTGCACCAAAAAGATAAGAGAATATGTTATATGTGGTGTTGTCTTTTGGATTTTTTCCAAAATCCAAAACTCAATTCTTCTTTAGAGAATTAGGGGAGATTTCTTAGTGGTGGAGAATGGAGATAGACTGATAAAAGGGATTTACTGATCTAGGGAATTAGGGATTTCACCAATCACCAGATGCAAAGAGAGTCAGACGACCAAGGAAGGGATGGATGAAGGAAGAGGGACTGACGACTGAGGCCTGAATAGGGATATTGGTATGGCTGTGTGCATTGGAAAAGATGTAAAGCTGGAAAGGCATATGGGTAAGGCTGTGTGCATTGGAAAAGACGTAAAGTTAGAAAGGCATATGAGTATGACTGCTATAGAGGGATTAGGGAAAAATAGAAGTGGTTTGACAAAACTATCCTCTTAAAGTCATCTTTTTTATCTAAAAGTTGGGTTAATTTGGTAAAATTGAAGCATTAACTTTGATTTGGTAAGGTGCATCCCACCAATTGTGGTGGTCACCTAGTATATTTTGTACACATGTTGCAAAGCTATAGGTAGGGTCAATTTTTTTTTTCAAAATTTTGCAAGGGCCATGGCCCCCCCTAGTCCGTTGTATGTTCCGCCCCTGTGCCCTATCGAGCCAATGGTGCTGCGCACAATCTAGCTTCTTGGGCAGCCGCTTGTAATAAATTTGGAACTATCCCTATCTTTGACCTTCTTCAAGGTGTAATGTGTGTGGAGGTTTTAGAAGGGGATGTTGGTGCTCCCTTTTTTTTTTAAGACAATTTTCTTATCAAAAAACAAAAAAACAAAAAACAAAAACAAAAACAAACAAAAAAGACAAGTTCTAGTTGCAATATTTGACGAGTAGTGTAGTTATTATATATGCAAGGTGGTGTTTCTTGAGCTTTTAGCAATGACAATCCATTATGCTAGAAGGGTCCTTTACTAATTGAAGATGCTTATCTAACAAACTGTCATTGCTAACCAAATAATGACTACAAAAGGAAGAATTGAAGGTGCAAAGAAAAAATCTCTTTTTTATTATTTTAGTAGCTATGATTTGACTGTCATTACTTTTAGTGGTCATGATTTAGCTATCATTATTTTAGTGGTTATAATTTTAGCAATGACAGTATGTCATGCTAGAAGGGTCTCTTTTGCTAAATTTCAAAATAATCAGAGGCTCAAATCACTACAAACTTTGTTTTTGGTGGATCAAGCTGTACCTTAGGATATATTGAAGTTAAAATTGGATTTTTTTTTTTTGGGTAATGAAGTTAAAATTGGATGTCATGGTCCAGGAACCTGCTCTAAAAAAAGTGGAACATTTGACATCGATGGCTGGTGTGAGCAGCCTAATTTCACATTCTTCGCTAACCACCATAAAATATTTTCATGGGCCCATCCTTTTAGAAACTGAAATTCTGTTGGACCCATCCGCGTTAAGGAAGGCAGTTGCCTCCCTTTCACACCCTATAGAATCTCATGTTTGAAATTCTTTGCATCTTAAGACCATTCACGAGTGTTATATTTAAAGTGTTATTGCAGAGGGTCTAAAGGTAAAGAAGGATTCTTTATCCTTAACAGAGGGGATCAGCCCCAGTATCCTTCAAGGAGATATATATATATATATATATATATATATTGGGTCCGGTGGGGGGATAAAAAGAAAAATGAAACAAATCTAATAGTCAAACAAGGAAAATGGAAAGGAAAATAAAAAGGAAAAAGAAGAAAATCCAACAGAATAACAAACGCTGATCAACCGTATACAGTTTCAAATCAAGAATATATACTTCATGTGATTGAACAAATAATCCCCTTAAATGACAAATTTTCATTTGCTAGATTTTGTTCAATAGCTTGCAACAAGTATGATCCAAATTTATGCCATCATGGAGACATGTAAAACAAATTCTCTTCCTCAATCTGCAACTAAGCGTAGCCATTTAAGCATTCCACATAGTAGTCTTTGTAGCCCTGACAATCTTATTTCAACCTATCCCCTCTCTACAGAAGGTTGAGCAATTTCAGACGTTCTTCATGTTCTGGGTCCAGTTTTGGTGGTGTATAACATCCTCGAAGATCCTCCACTGCATACCCCTGCGAGGTTTCAAATTATGAATTTTTAGGATGGGGATTCACTTTCAGTAGAACTGACTTAACCTAAGATCCTACACGTTCAATTTAGACTCAACCATAAGAGGGTAATTTTGGACACCTCATGGAAATAAAATCATCACATTCTGGTTACGACACACCCCTGCAACCCCCACCCTGGGAAAAAAAATAATAATAATCTTTCTTTCTCCAACGGGGGGAAATTTTTCTGTTAAGAAGAATCTACACTTAAAGGCAAGCACAACATAATGTCCTAAAAGGATGATTTCATTTTTGTGTGGCATTCCCATGCATGATCGACATTTCAACGATGGAAAAGCAGGTCCTCAAAATCTTGAATGGACTGGAATATATGCCATTCTTATTTTTTCATTTTGTTGGGGTTTTTTTTTTTTTTTTTTTTTTTTTGGGGGGGGGAGGGGTGGGGGGGAGTGAGGTTGGGGGTTGGTTTGTTAGAAGGGAGAGAAAAAACAAAAGAAACAACTAGGAATGATGAGGAATAACCAATCTCCAAAATCCTCTAGCCAAGAGCTCTTTCATTCAAAGTTATTACAACTGGACTGGCCATCGACCCCTTCAAGTGGCCAGATCCGAGTAAATTAGTTCAACCTCTAATTGGCTTGGTCAATGCAGTCCAGATTGCAAATAGTTTCATATTTTTAAAGAACTTAAGAAGTAGTAGTAAGAGGCTTCCCTACTTTATGAGAGGTTCCTAATTTGATTCCCACAATAAATTTTGATTTTATTGTATAAACCGGACTGGTTGACCGGCTGACTCACTGGTTCATCCGTCTGACAGGTCAGGTCCGGCCAAGTCTGATACCACTGCTTTCAACTGGGAGGAGGATCTCGAAAATGGTAAACTCAAAGGGATTATCCAAAGTCGTCAGGGCATCCGCGGAGAAGTTACCATCCCTCAAGGTGAAAGTCATATAAATTATCCAGTTTCTATTGAGATACGCCCTACAAACCCTCGTCAGAGCCCCATTGGGGTCCAGAATGGAGTCTGAGTTTCGTTATTCAGTGTAGATGTTCTACACAATCATTTTGTCTTGAAAAGGAAAGGAAAAAAAAAACAAAAGAGAAATGAAAAGGCAACTCCATTCAGACTCAACAAAAAAAGTCATAGAGACCTACCTTTGTGAGTTCCCTCTTTGTGAGAATATGGTATTGTCGCTGCCAGATCCTCTGAATGGCCAAGGTGGTGGCAATAAAACCATACGCAATGCCAAGGATCAAAAATATGACAACAAAAATAATAACCAATGCAAAGCAGGCTTCGATAGACACTAGAAAGCAATCCAAGATGCCCGATCGAACACAACAATGCCGGCATCCAGTCATGCAGGGGTCATCATCGCTATAGGAGGAGCAATGTAGCATAAGCCCCAAAAACCCAAGCAGCACAACCAAGGCCACAACTCCTGGTGCAGTTCACAGTATTTAAAACACAGAACAAGAAAAACCCTGGATAAAACTTTGAGAAAAGGTGAGAGACAGTGATAAAATCAATGCAATCAATATTTGTTTTTCCCTCTTCTTTAACTTTTAATTACATAATTATTATTATTATTATTTGAACAAAACAAATAATGCCCCTTTAAAAATATTGATTTAGATTAGGATTCCACACACCACATAATGACATAAGACCATTATGCATTATGTATTTATGTTGATTTGGTAACAGAATTTGTCTATTGAAATTTGAAATGAACACTCAAATGCTGGTGAAGTACATTGAATGGTCCTATGTTTTCTGTATATAAGCAGCACTTTTTTTATTTTTTATTTTTCTTTAAAGATAGTTCATAAAAGATTATAATCAATGAGCTTATATATTCTACTCTGGAAGTAAGTGTCATTGATGACATTCCAGGAAGTCCTCTAATCAGAATAAGTGGATAATATGAAACTTATAACAGACCAATTGTCTCGAATTCTGGATCTGTTAACTAATAAAGTGGCTAGATTAGATCCACCACCTTAAATACATACATCTATTGCCCGTGATTGTCCATCTACAGATAGGAAAATGCTAATGCTCATATAGATATGATCAAGATACTGCCACATATTTAACATTTTGTTACACTGCTAGACACTTGGGAAAAGTAACACCAACAAAGAGCCTACCTATACAATAATAAAAGGGAATTGGATGCTTTGACAGAATACGATCCCAGCCATCACTGAATGAATTCCTAAAGTTTCCGTTTTTATCCATGAAGTATGCAACGGCACCCATTGCAGCAATTACCTGCAGAAAGGAGGCATTTCTTCAAGAATGAAGTCATATAAGTTAAACATGGCTGAAATGCAAAACCTTGAATGATTGCCATGTATTTATATCTTAAAAATCATATTAGAAATGCGACTCAAATGCTACAATGAACATATACCAAATACATATATATAGTTTTGATACTTTAGGTAATTCTACTTAAGGAAATATAAGACTCCCCCTCCCCCCCCCCCCCCCCCCCCCCACCCCCTTTTCTTTTTTTTTTTTTTTCCTTTTTATTTAGGAAAAAATCCACTAACAATCTGCTGCGCCACTGTGTCTTACACCGTATCATCAATCTGTTGCATTTCACCAGATACAGTGCATGCACTTCAGCACTAGTTAGACTAAAATGGAATTTCCATCAAAGTGTTTACTCAGAGCAGCAGTCAAAAAATGGAATTAGACAAGAAGTTAACATGCTCCATTATGGATCAAAAGATAAAAAATTATACAGAGAAATTAAGAATATATTGCAAAACTGTTGGCAGATAAATATGCTGTAGAGAAATAGGCATTAAAGAAGTTATACTCACAGTTTGAACAGCCAAGAATACAAGGAGAACATCCCTGGCCACAAAAATTCTAAATTTTATTTTACGCCAAGAGTAGTCCTCCAACGATTCAACTCGAAGATGAAATTGTGCCTTGCAAGTTGTGCAATGTGAAAAAGCAAACCCTTCCTGTAGAAAAATGAAGCAGGATTCCATGAACTAGCCTCATTATAAGACAACTAAGGAACAAGGAGTAGTGTATTAGTATTGTCTTCTATCCAATTTAACAATCTTGATTAGAAAAAATTTATCACCAAGAGATCAAGGAAGAATGATTGCCTTCACGGCACGCCAATGATCAAGGCATGAGCGGTGAACAAACTGCTGGGTTCCTTTGCACATGCAAGGAGAAATCAACTCTTCATCTATATAGAAAGAACAGCATTTATGAAGAAAGTGTCCAAAAAAAACAAAAGAAAAGAATAAAATACTGGTAGAAAGTAAAATGTATACCTATAATGAGAATGAAAATTTTAATACATGAAATAGCATGCAAATAATAATGAAAGCAAAGAAAATACAAGTTCAAATCCAAAAGACAATTGGAAAACTTAGACAAATACACCTTTTTGAAGATCTTGGGTTTGTTCACACTTCACAGTTACCCTACATGTTCTGGTTTACCAACTTTGAATTGTATGTCTTCATCAAATTAACGAGGGATTTTAAATTTTTGTCACCTTCACATTCTAAAAGTCCTTAAAGCCTTTTTGGTTCAGCCAGTAAAGTAGAAACACCAAGTCTGAGTCGGATCCACAATTCACTTGCAAAGAAGGTTATCATTCACCAACATTTATGTTTCAAGTAACAAACAAGTGTGAAGATGCTTTCCAAGCATACATCCTTCAAAAATGGGATTAAAATGATCTATGAACGGCAACCCTTTCACTGCTCTCTGCTTAGCCGAGAACTTCAACCCACTAAAGTTGAGATTTCTATATCTCAAGTGACATAACGATGACTTTCTTCCAAGTAGGCATTACTGCATTTTGTGGTATTTTAAAAGTGTTATCCAGTCTTGGATTCTCATTTCCTAATCGCTAAATAATTTGAAATACTAGTAGCAAGTCGTGAACATGGGTCTTAGAATAATGATACATTTATGCAAGATACAAATCGAGAGTTAAAATCATAGCGTTATAGATACAATCATACTTCACTAGCGTTACTCGGCGTCAAGAAGGATTAGAACAAACTAAACCAAACCAAGCCAAACCGAAACCCACCCCACCCCCCGGGGGCGTGCGAAACGACTAAATACAATTTCAAAAGCGTTATCAATCATGGCAATCATGGAGCCATAACAGTCAAAGCAATTCAGAACACAATCTATGAAAACTACAAATGTTTTAACAAAGAATGCACAGATTAACCTTCTTCGCCGTCGTACTCGAGGCAGATACGGCAACACGGAGCCGAAGCTGCTTCAATGTCTTCTTCTTCATCCTTTATCTCATTCCCTGATGAACACGCCTGATTCTTGAGAAGAGGCTCCGATTCGTTGGGACTCCGTTCAGCCCCCACTGGTTCTAGCTCCAATTCCTCTTTCATATATGTATGTATATATGTATTACGATCACGATACCTTCGGAAAACCCGAAGAAATTGAAGATTACAAAGTTAAATGCAAAATTGAAACCCTAATCCTCTGTTTGGATGCTAGAAGACGGAGTAAAAATGAAAAGAAAGAATGTTACAAATCCTGTTGTTTTTGCTTCTGGAGAGACGGGAAAGTGCAGAAAAATTCAGAGAGCCTGAAGCAATCAAAGTTGGCAAAGTAAAATGAAACTGAATACCCACACTCTATGTTTGGACGCTGAGAAACGGAAGAAAAAAAAAAAAAGAAGAAGAAAAAAAAAAACGAGACTCACCAAATTTAGATACCTGCAGAGTTGTAGTATCGTGGGTTGAGTGGAGGTTTAAATTTTCTCGGATTTCTGAGTCTAAATTTTGATTTCTTCACTTTTCGTGCATTTTCTAAGGAACCAAACGGTGGATTACGGGAAAAAGAAGACTGGTAATCTAAGAATGAATTATGTCATGAAATCATATCTCATCATTTGAATGAAAGAGAGGCAAGCGAACTTATGGCAAAATGATTTTTTGGAAAGCAACATGTTATGAGCAGTAGTTTCACGATAAACCAAAGTCGTTTTGGCAACTGTTTCATGATCTGTAATAATGTTATGTTAATATATTATTTACTGTAAATAGGATATCTAATAGCATTTCCAACCCAAAAGAGTTATTTTAGTGAGTTAAAAACTATTTTTAGTTAAAAAAACATAAAAATAGCTTTTTATAGTAAAAATAGTTGTTCCAATGCAACAAAAGCTATTTTTAACTCATTTAGTTTTCCCTTTTTTTAACTACCATTCTCTACATAACTAAATAACTTTAAGCTAAACTGAGAGCCAAAATTTGGCTCTCTATGAGTCATTTTATCTTACCATTTAGCTCTCTTATCGGAAAAGACTTTTTAGAGCATCTCTAAGGGTACTATCTATTTTTTTTGCTATTTTAACTAGCAAAATGACGGTTTTTTAAAATAGCTACTTAGCTATCTAAATGAGTACTCTAAGGATACTAATTATTTTTGAGCTATTTCAAATTTTTATTAGTAGTCTTTCATTTTTTTAATCATTTGGTGAAGAGATAAAAAAGGAATGATGTATATAGAGAGGACAAGTGTCACTTTTTTATTAACTATAAATAGTTTAGCTAGTGAACATTCGCTAGTTAAAATGTAGCTAACCAAAATAACGATAGTTAAAATAGCTATCCATATAGTTAGCCCGTTGGAGAATGAAAAAAGTGATTTGATTAGTTAAAATAGTTAGAGATGTTGGATAGCTAGCCCATTGGAGATGCTCTTAGAGCTAAAAGCTATTTATAACTTTAGCTCACACTATAACTCTTCCATTGGAGAGGCTCTAAATTTTCGGTTTCATTCCCAATGCACCAAAAAATAAAAAAAATTCTTCCGTTTCATTAATCTTTTGGAATGGGGATAGGATTATTGTCTAATCCGCATCAATTAGCATTCATTCATTGATAAACTTGATTGGTCAATGTCTTCATAAGGCTCCAAAAAAGAACATGAGAAGTTGAATCTAAAATTTTTTATTTTTCTCGAATAAGAAGTTTCAAAAATCATTGATCGATCTACTAAAATTGTCATTAAGCTTTTGAGATGTAGGTGTTACGGTTGTATGAATGTATGCAGCCCATGCTCCTCGTTAAAGAAATTTGGTGGACCTTAGAATTTTTCAAATGGGTTGGACCATACCTACCAATTTAAGAGAACAATTATTGTCACCCCTTAATCTTATTTGTATCCTTAATTATTTTAAATCTTTAAGATTTTACGAAAAATATAGAACATTTTTATGAAAACTAACCGTTTTGTGCACCAAAAAACATTATTTTGTGGAATAATGTTTTTCTAAATTCTATTGTTTAAGTGGATTTTTAATAAAAAAAATGAAACAAAGATTATAAATGACTAAAGAATTCATTTAAACGATAGATTTGGAAAAAAAGAATTTCACAAAATTATTTAAAATGATGTTTCTAGTTATACTACGCTATAAGTTTTCATAAAAACATTTTATATTTTTCATAAAATTTTAAGAAATTAAAATAAATGGGGGTAAAAAAAAAAAAAAAAAAAAATCAGGTGGCAATAAAATAAGTTGGGCCTGCTGCTTGCATGCTTGTATAACACTCGAATTAATGAAGCTGTGAATAGAGGTTTGGAGTTCCGACCTAAATAAAAAGTCTTGACGCCATTTCATATGGGCCCAACTTCATTCACCATACAATTCGCTGCGCTGAGTCAGGCTTTCCTAAACTCCTTGATCTTGCATTCTAGGAACAGACCCAATAGTGGGCTTTAGCAAGTCACCAATGTTTTTTTTTTTTTTTTTTTTTTTTTTTTTTTTTTTTTTTTTTTTCTGGTCAACAGGAGTAGTTTAGGAAGCACGGACACTTCTTTAGAGGTGTCATGTTTGCGTTGGATACGTATTGGATACGAAATTCCTTCGATAGACTTCTGATACGACATCTCTCTCTTTCTATCTTTTGTCTTTTAATTTTTTTTCATTTTTCATTTTATCTTATTTTATCAGTGAGTAACTTTACTAGGATTTCCAAAAACAACACAAAAGATGTATTTTGAATGACGGATGTGAAACTATATGATATTACTAACTATATACATAAAATATTCATTTTATTAATAACGTGTTATTGCTGTGTCGTGTCTTAGACTTTTAAAAATTACTGTATCGGCGTGTCCGTATTATGTTGTAATCGTATTGCATATCAGTGTTTGTGTTTCTTAAGGAGCAGCTAAATCTTCGGTCCCATTAATCTTCTGAAACATGAGTTAAGTTATTGCCTACTCTATGCCAGTTAATGTCTTAAATAAACTCGACTCATGGCTGAATCCAAATTAAACCCAAAAAAAAGTGAGAAATCATCTGCAAGACTTTTCTTCTTGGCAAATGACCCCTATCATAAAAAATTATTAAAGTTATAGTTTCTTTCTTTGTTGCTAGTCAATTTGCATCTAGCCAGAAAAAAGAGGAGAAGAAAAAAAAATGTCAATTTGCGTCTTGGAAATTGAGTGTTCAGACGTACACTAACGAGTAACGACTAACCCATAGCCATGATGTTCCTTTCTCGGGCAATCTAAGTAGGACACGTTCAAAGAAGGCCTTGACCCGCAGGCCCGCTTTGAATTCACCCCTCAGCTCAAGTGTGCTTCACTCGTGTCGGTATAATATGGATTCGGATATGGTGATGATTTGAAAAAACTCATAATCTTTATGATGTGATCCGAATTATCCATAAAAACTAAAAAAAATTCCTCGTATGTTGAATGTCATGTGGACATCAGAATCCCTTTTGCCAAATATCTCTCCATGCCACCAAAATGCAACCAACCGTGACGAATCCTCGAATTAAGAGAGGAAAGCAAAGATCCCATTGTCTTTTGTATCTTATAAAACTAATCATGGACCACAGAAAGTAGAAAGATTTTCATCCTTAATTTTCACACATACCCACTTGACCTTGGGCTTCCATAGCATACTCTTCTAGAGTACGTCTTCCTTTGGCCCCTTGCACGAATCCCAAAATTCGTATGTCTCCCAAAGCCCACTCTTAATATTCTAGCTATTTTTGGTCAATAATTCAATACTTGGTGGATGGGGGCGGAATTAGGACTTGTCACATGCAGTGACCAAGTTAGAAAGCGGAAAAAAAACTCCAATGATCTATGTTTTGCAAATTTGGCCTTAAGTTTCACTATTTCAAGTCAAGTTGAAAATTTTAGGTGAATAATCTTTGTAGTTTTAAAATTTTCTTTATAGTACCGTAATACATCGGAAACAAAGCAATAAATATAATTGATAAAGACAAAGTGAGCTGTGATTAAACTTATGTGTTCCTTTGTCAATGGTATAATAACCAGTGCCATTTTTCTCACTTATTGAATAGATGATTTAGAATTCAAACTTATGAAAAAGTATCAATACCCATTTGTTTATATTAGGAATTAAGGGTATGAGAAAATTCTATCATTTGTAAAGGAAAAAAAAAAAAAAAAAACTCATATGTTTAAAATTTTTTACACAAAAATTTGAAAATTTTATTTGTTTTTTGTTAGATGGATCTCATAGGTAAAATAAGTTGGAAGATTAATAGATTTTTGTTTTTTAATAACTGTTAAAGATATTTTTTAAAAATTGACAATTGACAACATCATATTTTCCTTTTGAATGGCACGTGTCCACTACCATAAATCCATCTATCTCCTATGGCTATTTCCAATATCCATTGCCAAAAACCGATGACCACTAGAAACCAACGACAACGAGGCTTGGATCTAGACTCAAATCAAAGCAGAAGGTCTTTGCAACGCCGAGTCTAACCACACTCATAAGCAAATCCTACTCAACCTTCATCATCTCTCACGCAAAAAAGAGAAGCTCTGTAGATACCCCATTTTGTCCTTATATTTGATGGCGAGTTTTCAATGATGAGGTCCGTGATGTTTATTGTCAACCTGGATCTCTTTTTTATGAGCAAAGCAACCAAGTGGGTTATGTGTATTTGGGGAATGTATATTTATGGAAAATAGCAACCAACTTTGGGAAGAATAGAGAGTGAGAAGGAGAGAGAACAAAAGAAAAAAAAAGAGAGCAATTGGGACGGGGAGTGGGAGATGAGAAGGAGAAGTTAGGTAAATAATTAAAAATATAAAAAAATGAGTGGAGTGATGTGTGTGTGGAATGGAGAGAATAAAAGAAAGGAAAAGAGAAGGAAGATTGGGGGAACGCACAAAGAGGAAAGAAATGGGGGGTGAATAGCATGATCAGGTGGGGCGTCAAAAAAGAGAGAGGGAATTTTGGCCAAAACCCTTGTATAAAAGTTCTTTTCTAATAGGCCCTATAAAAGAAACACTTTTTTTCAAAACCCCTTTTAATCTTGTATGGACAAAAATGCCCCATACTTTTCAATTTGAATAGAATTACAATAGTGCCATTTTTTTCCCACGTTCTCTCCCTCTCTACTGTAGTTCCACCGCCTCCCATAGTTCACCACCGACGATCAAGCTACAAATGCTATTTCGGCAACTATGGTTCCTACCAGCGACTATGGTTCCCATTGGTGACCTCCAACGAAACTCAATCGTTGATCTCTTCTCTCTCTCCCTCTTTCTCTTTTTTTTTTTCCCCCTTTTCATTTGTATTTAAAAAAGTAACTCTTTACCATTTTATTATTAAACTATTACTATTGTGATAGCTTACATATTGATGTTTTGATATTCACATATAATTTGTTGATGTGTGGTTGTTAATTCACAACAGTAATAACTTACTGTTAACTATGCTAGAATGGAAATTCACAACAGTAATAACTTATTGTTGACCATGTTGGAATGAGAATTTACAACAGTACTATGCTGGAATGAGAATTCACAACATTAACAACTTACTATTGACCATACTGGAATGTTAATTCACAACAGTAACAACTTACTATTGACTATACTGGAATGATATCTTAGAATAGTAACAACCTACTGTTGACAATACTAGAATGAAATTTCTGGTATCACTTACACTAAAAAAAAGAAAGAGAAGAAGACGACGACGACGAAGAAGAAGAAGACGAAGACGAAGAAGAAACAGAGGAAGAGTCGTCGTTGGAGAAAGTCTAGTCATGGTCTTGATGAACAGCTGCCAAAGAAAAAGATACTATCGACGTTTCCAGATCTGATTTTTTTTTTCTTTCCAAATTTGGTTTTTCTTCCCCTTCTTATTCTTCTTCTTTTTCTTCTTCTTCTTCTTCTTCTTCTTCTTCTTTGTCTTCAGATTTGGTTTTTCTTCATCTCTCCCTCCCTCTTTCTCTCTCTCCCCCCCTTTTCCCCTTCCTTCTTATTTTTCTATGTAAAAAAATTTGGTTTGAAATTAACATACTCTGTAAATATAAAAAGAGGTTAAGACAGGTATTTTAAAAAAAAACATTTCCTTTTGCTTAAAGAATCTTTTAAAAAAGGGGTTTTGGAGTTAAAGAAATCTTATGGTGGTAGGCTTGCACTTGGGTTTTTCTGCCTATAAATAGAGAGAGCTCCGAGGAGCTTTGGACAGCGATTCCGACATTTGAGAGGGGGGGTGTGAACTATAGAATGGTACTGACAGAAAACATAATACAGAGAGAAAGAGAGGAGAGAAGATAATGGAGAGTTGACCAATGAGGAAGGGAAAAAGCTTGCTGAGTTCAAAAGAAGAGACGTCGTCGGGTTGACGGTGGACTTGAGAGACGATTTAAACACCATGATCATGTCAAAATCAAATAACCCGTTGGACATAAAATTTGAGTATAGCAATAGTACGGGTGTCGAATTCACATGGATTGTACTGAGATTATTTTAATTTTAAAAATTGATTTATAAAATAATTCACAAAGAATAAATTCAATGTTTGACAAAATAAATTTATATTTATCTAAATAAATAAATGCTTAGGGTATCGAATTCACCACTAATCTTAAAATGATCTTATTGTAACGTGTTTCAAAGATTCATTATTTGGTATGAGTAGAGTTCATTGCAGCTACAGACCCAATGACGTTATCAAGAAAGATTCAAATATTTGTAAATTAGGCATGGCTCATTAAAGATATAGCACGGATCGTCCCATCTACTTCACTGTAAACTAATTTGTGAGCATGACCCGTCTTGTCTAAGCATGAACCATCTTAATCTTCAAATATATGTACAGTAAAAACCATTGCATTTAAAATCACAGAAATTAAATACAATTTGAAATTAAATCACTAAAACCGATTGTATAGTACAATCCTCCTAATTATACAATCCTCATACCCAAACAACAAATCCAAAACACATTAAATTAAAATACACATTACTAAATTAAGACTTCATCTAACCCCTAAGACAAGAATTGTTTGGCCGGACTCCACCCGCTGTACACCCTTCAAACTCTGTGAACCCCTCTCTTGAATGTTCATTCGTGCTGGTAGTTATAGAGAATGATTCACAAACTCAAATGCGGGTTCATTCGCTCTTTAATTTTTTTCAATTTCCGCCCCATTCTTCTAGGTACAATCTCCCCTCACTTGTGTTGGCCGTCCTACTGCTGCCATTTTCATTGTTTTGTTTTGTCTTAGAGCCCCACGTCCGCATTCATTCTTTCTTCCTTTGTTTCATTCGTCTGTTTTTTTTTTTTTTTTTTTTTCCTTTTGTCTTTTCTTTCCATTATCCCAGCAGCCGCATCATTCTCTATCTTCTTTTCGATCTTATGCTTCTTTTTTTGTACTTTTCTTTATTCTACCTATATTTATTTTCATTTTCTTATTCATAATTGCCAACCCCACTTCTCACGTACCCCATGTTAAATCCTCTTAGCCTTAAAGAAAGAACTAGTGGCAATCCCTAGTAGCGTAATGGAAGACATCTTTGCTAGCAAATTAGCATTCCCGACAAAATCCACTAGATTAACTCACTTTTTCCAAAGTCAATTCTAGCTCGGCAACCGTTTCCAAGACACTAGGCAAGTGAAAATCCTACCTCAAGTTGTATTTATTAGGTCAAGTGGACCCAATCGTCATTCTTTTGATGTAAATTCATTAGCGTGCAATAAATTAAAAAGACTTTAAACACTAAATTAAATACAATATATTGACTAGAAAACATAAATTAGGGAGTAGTTTTAGTACATATATTGTGGTTATCACACCAATTTACTTTATTTGTAAGAAGTATAAGTATATTTTTTTTATAGTAGGATTGTATGAGATATTTAGAAATTGATTTTGCTACATGTAAAATCCATTTGGGTTAACCTCTTTTTGCAGAGAATTGGTTTCATCATAGGAAAGATGAACCAGTGAAGTGGTGCGCATGATTACTTCCTTCCCCTTTTTTTATTATTGGTATATTGCCTTTTCTATTAGTTTATTGTATATCAAATTCTATTTTTATTAGTTTATTATTTTGTTTTGGTTGCTTTTGTTATACTAATTCTTTATGTATGATAGCCTTTATTTGTTTATTATTAGTTTATTATACTTTACATTTGCATGTAGATATTTTTTGTAACTAACATGTGTATTCTTGTATATTTTGCAATCACGGTTTACATGTCTTTACTTATTATTTTGTGCTACTAACCTGTCATTTGTGTGTGCTATTTAATTGTTGCATGATTAAAAAGGCAATCCAGATTTTATTAAAATATTGAATATGGTTAATGAATACAAAATGAGGGTTAGTTTATTATCGGGTATTGTTAGGTGCTTAACACCTTCCCAATATATACCCTAGCTCCAACCTTTTCTGATTAATAAAAATGGTTTCTAAGCCCTTTCAGGTGGCGACTCTTATTCATATACTAATTTTCCAGGGTTAGGATTACCATTAGAAGCAAAACCAGGTAAATGCAGGTAAAAAGAACACGTGGTGAAATTGGTGCGCCCACAGGTTCTTTGCGACACGTCCTTATGATTTGTTGCCAAAGCCAATCTTCTCACTAAGTAAATTATTTTTTCAAAATTTTGTAGGGGCGAGACCTCCCTTTGATTCACATCTCACTAAGTAACAATTTTTTTTCAAAAATTTGCAGGCCCTGGTCCCCGTGTAGTTCCGCCCCTGCTTGGTGGTAAAGTCTCATCAACATCATTCTAGAGGCCTGACCTAAGTTTGAAACTTGCCTTAACATTACTCAATTAACATTTGATAACAAAACAGTTATCCAATGCATATTGTAAGAGAAAAAGCGTACATCTCATTAAATTGTCCAAAATTGTCTCTTTGCTGAGAAGAACACACATTTTCTAAGCTATTTTCCATCACAGAGATTTGATACACAGCTCATTAAATTATCCAGATTGTCTCTTTGCTGAGAAGAACACACATTTTCTAAGCTATACATATTCCCATCACCATATCCCCACTTTGTGTTTGCTACACCTTGGTGTGTTACAAAAGTTTTACACTTAGCAAAGCCTAATTTCTTGGAAGGCTCCTCACTCCATATCATTTTCTCTGAATTTTGTTTGCAAGTGATGGAACCACAAATGCTGACCATCAACATTCATGGTAATTAAACTTTGAATGCATGCACATTTGGAAGTTCTAAGGAAAGTGACAAATTCAACCATTCCACTAGTCCAGCTAGCTGGCTTAGTGCCCAACTTGGACTCAACCTCCAAATGGAGAGAGAAAGATGTTATTTGGCCACAAATATTAGGCGCCAGTTGAGGGCGATATGGACTTGAAAAGGAATGGTCCCACTTGACATATAATCTTGCATTAGTTGAAAGTTTCTAAAACAATTGTGTGAATTGATTATGACAGTCTTATTTTTTGTTTTTGTTTTTTTTGTCTCCAACCCTCTTTCTTTCTTCCCTTTTTTTTTTTTTTTTTCACTGATGAAAATGACGAGGAGATCCGGTTGGAGGATTTGCCTTGTTGGTTGACACCAATCTTGGAGAAGGATAATTTTTATTTTGTAGTAATGTAGTAGATTTACTTTTAATAAAATTTTCATATCGTTCGACAGAAAAAGAAAAAAGGAAAATGAGAAAGAAAAAAAAGATCGAGTTAATGAAAGTAACGTTATACAACTTTGATTATGTGTAAGATTTCCCAAATATCCCATATGATACCGATCTTTCGTGGGCGACACACGCGCGTATTATCCACGGATAACTGTAATCATACAAGATAATTCAAGATATCCCATACTTAAACAAGCCTCGGTTATAAACTGCATAATCGTCGGGTCAGGTAATAGAGAGTGTAATTCAATCAAAACTATTTCAAAAATAAGTTTGAGTTTTGACCCAAAAATGAGTTTAAATGATCTTCTTACCAAGACAAACTCGAGTAGTATGATTGTTCAAATTATCAATGGGCTTATGAAGCTAAATAGCATTGTGTTACAACCCGAGTTAAAATGGCAACACAGTCTTGTCTAAATTACCAAACACTATCGATCGAATTTAATTACACAGAAGAAACTATTCCAGAGGGACAATGTAATTGTTGAATGATATAAGAATTTGAGATTCTTAGGACATTTTATATACCAATTATGATTGTGGGAGGCTAAAATTTCTTGCTAAAATATCTTTCCTCAAACACCATTTGCATGATGGCATCAACTGCAATCTGCATGTCTTAGAAAGGCTATATTCAAATACTAAAATCGTTTTAGTCCCAAAAGCAAGAATACAATATAATGTGTTAGAGTGAGACTATTGCCATCACATAAAGTACTTAAAGTCCCCCATTAGTTTACATTTTTTGAAGTTTTATGAAAAATATAAAGGGTTTTTATGAAAATTAATCGCATTATTCACTAGAAAACATCATTTTGAACAACTTTGTAGAAGAAATTTTTTCCAAAATCTATCATTTATACAAACTTTTTGGCCATTTACAATCTCTATTTCATTTTCCATGAAAAATTGCCAAAAAGTCTACTTAAATGAAAAATTTTGGAAAAACTTTCTTCTACAAAGTTGTCTGGAATGATGTTTTATAATAAACAATGTGATTAGTTTTTATAAAATTTTGGGTAAAATACACATTGCCCCCTTCAAGTTTGAACCGTTTTCAACAAACCCCCTTATAGTTCATAAATTACACTTTGCCCCCTCGCACATGACACGTGGCAATCCGTTTAGCTGACACGTCATCATCCGAAGGAGGCAAAGCATCATCTTTTGTAAAATGGGTGTAGTTATCTGTTTGGTTTTAAATTATAAAGGGGTTTGCTGAAATCGGCTTAAACTTTAAGGGAGCAAAATGTAATTTACTCTAAATTTTTTTATATATTTTTCATAAAACCTTAAAAATGTAAATTAAATAGGGTGTTTAGAATATTTTATGTGGTGACAATAGCCTAACCCAATGTGTTATTTTTTGCTAAGGGTTTGATCATATTTGCTCTTTTGCCTTATCATTGCCCAATTTAAAATCTTCACCTCTCTAATTTACTTCCTCATAAATGTTCCCTTGGTTCTATAGTACACAAGGAACAGAATATCAAAATGAAGGTGCCCTAGGGAATTGGCCGGTGGTGAAGTTTAGTGGTGTTCCTATCCCAAGCACATCTTTATATATTGATCTATAGTTCTATCCCAAGCATGTGTTAAAATTATTCACTGCAAAAAAACATGGGTGATAGACCCAAAATAAAATATGTAGAAAAAAATTTTAAAAATATAATTAGTACTCCAAAAAGTCTCCCATTTGGCCATGCTCCTTGCTCTCACGCATGAAAAATGTGAGAGGCTTTTATTTTTTTTATTTTATTTGGAGTGTTAATAATATTTTAAAAAAAATTAATCAATTATGCAAATTTAAAAGTTACTGCAGAAACATTTACCAGAGAAGCCAAGTCAGACAGAGCCACCGACCTGTGCCCTGGCTGCAAGTTGCTTCGGACTTTCCCGATCGAGTCTCAGAGAATCAAACCCCGGGTTGGGGACCACCGAACCTCGCGCGGGTCTTTTAAAAGACGTGTAGCTTTGCTCCCTCTCCTCTCCTTGCAGACAAAGTCACAAATACAAGTCGTTTCCCGTGAAAAATTTTCCCAGCAGACAAACAACAGAAACGTCCGGTAAAACTTCAATTTTTCAGGTCTACCCTACTTCTTCATCCACTAAGAACATGGTACAACATATATATATGAATATTTTTGTTTATTATTATTATTATTTATATTCTGATAGGCCATATATATGATAGTGAAGGAAGAGATATCAGCCGCTTGGGAGAGCTCTGATACATACCATGAAAGAACTCTAAAGCCTTGAGAGAAAAAAGGGCATGCCCAATATGGGTTAGCCTTTTGAATAAATGGACAAGAGGAAGGCTTCAAACAAAGTCGTTAGAAGTGGTGAGAAAGGACATGATCGAGTGCTAGGCATATAGTTGCTACTTGCACGTCTTGTTTAGGCAATGGTGCCTCCCTCGCCGGCCTTCGCAATAGGAGGATACGACCTTTGATAGAAAAAAAGTATACACGTAGCCAGCTCCGTGTAGTCGGGATGAAGGCTTTGTTGGGTTGAGTTGAGTTAGTCAAAGAGTTTTGTTTTACAAAAGGGATTACAATTGGGAAAATTTGCCATTTATAGAAGATTGCAATCAAAGACAATATTTTTTGAACATGGAATATGTACGTATACACACACAACATTAACACTGCTAGCTGTAACTCCGTATGGGCAGCTGTAAGAGATGATTTTTTTTTCTTTGTTTTTTTTGGGGGGGGGGGGGGGGGGGGGGGGGTTGGTTCTGATAAGAGAGATGCATGATTTGGTGCATCAATAATGTAAGCTTATGCTCCATCATATGCTCTATAAGCATCTGTATAATAAGATAATTTTATTATGTTTTGTTGGGTCTAACTGAAGCTTAATGAGACCTTTGAGCTTCTTTATGTAAGAATTACTGCTGAGAATATAAGAATTAGTTTTGACTTCTTTCCTATTTGGCTTTTTCTTCAGAAGCCTTGTGAAACTGCTCTGGGCTTTTTTTACCTCATTTCTTTGTTTTACTTTTAAATTGAATCTCTATCTATGAATTTGATCTTCTCTCTCTTAAGCTATTTTATTTATTTATTTTTTATTTCGGTCTGTTTGGTTGCTGAGAAAATGCAGGAAATTTGGAATTCAGAGAAAAAAAAAAAAAACCAAAATCTCACTCAATTGAGCCTTATAACTATTTCGCTCAGTTGGGTTGATTTTTATTTTTATTTTTATACATATTTTGCGGAAAACTAAAAAGAAAACCATAAGACTCTCAAAATTTTTATTTCTATTTTCTCAGAAACCAAACAGAAGGCCAGAGAGATTTTCATTTTCATTTCGTTTTTTTCTTTATCTCTTTACCATTTTCTTTCTTTTTCCTTGTTGAATACGATGCGAATCCTTAGTCTTCAACCCATTTTACATTTCTAAGTCAACCTGGATTCCCCAAGGTTTACGCAAACAATAAGAAATCGACAGACTATTTGGCAGTCTTAATGACCAATGTGATTTCAAACTAAAGAAAAAAAATTCATTTTGAATTTTCTTTATCCACGTGAATTCTGTAAAAATCCTCCTCCCATTCTCACTTTATGTTTATGCTTCGTTTGGTTCAAAGGAAAACATGGGAAGAGAGAAATATTTTAAAAATTAGAATCTTTGATGTTTATGAATTTGTATTCTGAGAAATTTAAAAGCTTTACTCATTAAGCCTCATATACATGATAGGACTCAAATTTTCATCTACCCAGCAACTCTACAAACAAGTTTTGTGTCTAAGTGTTAGAGTTGCTTTTATCAGAAATGGAGAGCATCAGAGATCCATTCAGAGGTATTGCAAAAGATGTCCGAGGAAGAGCATCATGTTATAAGCAAGATTGGATTGGCGGTATTTGCTCAGGATATAGGTACTAATAATTTTTTTTTATTTTTTTATTTTTTTATTTTTTTGGGTTTGGTTTGGAGCAAAGTTGATATTAATGCTAAATAATGCATAATTCAATCATGATTTTTTCAGTCTCATGCAATGTGATTTCTTTGTTTTCTATGCTAGGATTTTGGCTCCAACTACTTATATTTTCTTTGCTTCTGCTCTTCCTGTTATAGCCTTTGGGGAGCAGCTAAGTAGAGATACAGGTTAGTCAGGGTTCCTCTTATTATTTCCTCGGTTGAATTTGCGGTGTTGAAAAATAGAGAAGTTCTAAATCTCTGATTGAAAGCCTCAACTTGGAAAAACTATAATACTTTGTTTCGTAGCCGAGAAGATAGCTAGACAGAAGGAAATGAACAGATTGTTACTATACCTTATCTTTCATGCTCCACTTGGCTGCTGAGGAGATAGAAAAAAGGTTAAGGTTCCCAATTTTCCTTTTCGTCCTTGGTTTTTGTTTTCCTCCATCTTCTGGGCATTCACATAAAGCACATTTTCTTAGTGCTCTATTTGGTTGCTGAGAAAAGGGAGGAAAGGAGAGGAAAGGAAAGGAAAATTATATCATATTGAATATTCCAACTTTTCTTTCTTTTGTACACATTATAGGCAACCAAATGGAGCGTGCATGAAAGTAAAATTGTTGATCCTTTTCTTAATTTGAGTTTGTGACTCTCTTGTACCAGTTTAAAATTGTGCATGCACATGTGCCTTTTTTTTTTCTTCCTTTCCAGACGGAAGCTTGAGCACAGTGGAAACTTTAGCTTCTACTGCTATTTGTGGGATAATACACTCTATACTTGGCGGCCAACCTCTTCTAATATTAGGAGTTGCAGAGCCCACTGTAATAATGTATACATATCTGTACAACTTCGCCAAAAATAGGGAAGATTTGGGGCGTCAACTATTCTTGGCTTGGGCTGGATGGTAACAGGAATCAATCTTCTTGTATTTCAAATATGTGGTTCTCATAAATTTTGATTTAATGTATAACTTCTACAGGGTCTGTGTCTGGACTGCTCTCCTGTTGTTTATCCTTGCAATATTCAATGCTTGCGCTATTATCAATAGATTTACAAGAATTGCTGGGGAGCTTTTTGGCATGTTGATCACTGTTCTGTTCATTCAAGAGGCTATAAAGGTATCATTTAGTAGCTTAAACGCAGTCAATAGAAAATGAGATGTGTAATATTAGCCAAATTTTTGAATCACAGGGAGTGGTGAGTGAGTTTGAAATTCCGAAAACTGAAGACCCAAAATTAGAGAAGTATCAATTCCAATGGCTTTATACAAATGGATTATTGGGAATTATATTTTCTTTTGGCCTTCTCTATACGGCCTTAAGGAGCAGAAGGGCAAGGTCATGGCTGTATGGCACAGGTTTGCGAAGAAAATTTTTGGTGACTTTACCTTCATCTTTAGGATAGCTCACATGTGGGATCTGAATTTATCTTTACCATGTTCTACAGGGTGGTTTAGAAGTTTCATTGCAGACTATGGGGTTCCTCTAATGGTCGTAGTGTGGACAGCACTGTCATTCAGTGTACCAAACAAAGTTCCATCTGGAGTACCCAGAAGGCTCTTTAGTCCTCTTCCTTGGGAGTCTGCGTCTATAAACCATTGGACCGTTATCAAGGTAACCATATTGGGTTCATTGTCAAATCTGTTTCTTTACCATAGGTTCTCTCGTTTTCTACCAGGGACCCTATGTCTCATTTCAGGATGATGCTTTGTTCCCTTCAAGGAAGTTGTAAGCAAGTTACATGTTTGTTTTTTCCAGTGTGTCAAAAGGATGCATAAGTCTGTAATAAGCAACTAATTTTGAAAAATATATAATTTCTTTTAGGCTCTGTTTTTTTCATAGGATAACATGATAGAGATATTTGCTGCCTTTAAATGTCTTTCAAATTATTAAGTAATGAATCACATATTTCACATACCCAAACTGCAGGATATGGGGAAGGTCCCTCCGGCGTACATCTTTGCTGCCTTTATTCCCGCTGTGATGATAGCAGGACTTTATTTTTTTGACCACAGTGTTGCTTCTCAACTGGCACAACAAAAGGAGTTTAATCTCAAGAAACCCTCTGCTTACCATTACGACCTCTTGTTGCTTGGATTTTTGGTATATGGCTGATTTTTGGTTACTCTGTCAATTATACCATCTATATATAATCCATACTTATACTCTTTGAAACAAATGGTTTCAGACTTTGCTTTGTGGATTGATTGGACTCCCTCCCTCAAATGGGGTCTTACCACAATCCCCCATGCACACTAAGAGCCTTGCTGTTCTTGAAACGCAGGTGAGGTACAGAACATCTAAAGAATTTCCCATTACACTGTTTTAATTCAGCCACTTTAGAAAATAAATTTATCTGATTCATGCTTTACAGTTAATTCGGAAGAAGATGGTGGAGAGTGCTAAGGAAAGCATAAAGCAGCAAGCTAGCAAGTCTGAAATTTATGACAAGATGCAAGATGTGTTCATAGAAATGGACAAGACTCCAATTGTAAGTTTTGTGGTCACTGCAACTACTTGAATCCACTGCAAACGGCTTAACCAACCCACCCCCCCCCCCCCCCCCCCCCCAAAAAAAAAAAAAAAAATTTCCATTCTTTTATTTGTACAACTTATAAGTTTTTTCCCAAATATTTCCTGAATTCAGCATAAGGATAATTCCAAATCCTCACTTACCACCATGATGCCCCTAACAATGGTATCTAATGTTTTTACAGACAACTTCAGTAGTTAAAGAGTTGGAAAACTTAAAGGAGGCAGTGATGAAAGACAAAACTGAAGGAGATAATGCAAAGGATACATTTGATCCTGAGAAGCACATTGATGCCTACTTGCCAGTCCGAGTTAACGAACAGAGGGTGAGCAATCTGTTACAGTCCCTCCTTGTTGCAGCATCGGTTTGCGCTATGCCCATAATAAAGAAGATTCCTTCATCAGTTCTTTGGGGATACTTTTCCTATATGGCCATTGACAGCCTCCCTGGAAACCAGTTCTGGGAAAGGATGCTACTTCTCTTTATTACGCCCAGACGACGATACAAGTAAGTTGATGCTTCAAATGGAGTACCCAAATGGTCCAATAGCATTTTATAGCACAAATTAATCAATTTTATCAAGTCTAATATCGAAACCATTTGGAAAATGGAATGAAAAATTGAAATGATGCCATTTCATTAAATAACGGTATGAGCAACAAAATGTACTCATTTACCAATAAATTCATGTGAATCAATTCAAAAGCCCTTAGTGGACAGTACTACTTTCTCCCAGTGACAAATGTGTGCAACCCAACTTATCCATGAATTTTCTAATTATTCTATGGTTTTTGGCAGAGTCTTGGAAGGGGCTCATGCTTCCTTTGTGGAGTCCGTACCGTTCAAATACACTGCAATATTTACACTCTTCCAGTTTGTGTATTTTCTGGTGTGTTATGGAGTGACATGGATACCCATAGCTGGAATACTCTTTCCGTTGCCATTCTTCCTTCTCATAAGCATAAGACAGAATATCCTCCCCAAACTTTTTCACCCACAGCATCTGTGGGAATTGGATGCAGCTGAATACGAAGAAATATCTGGGGCGCCACGGCTCTCTCTCAGCCTCTCATTCAAGGCATGTGACTCTTCACTCTTCTATATATCATCAATGGCCATGAACTACCCGTACTAACTGTTAGTACTAATCTGCAACCATGCAAAACATGTATCAGGAAATGGAGACACTTCATGTTGGAAATGAGGAAGGTGGAGTGGAACTGTGTGATGCTGAGATACTAGATGAGCTAACAACCAGCAGAGGGGAGTTGAAGCTGAGATCAGTGAGCTTCAGCGAGGACAAACGTGTCCAAGTAAGACACTTATAACCCAAGCTTCATTAACAAAAGGGTTCCAACTTTTGGGGAATCTCTAAATTAATTTATTGGTGGTTTGTACTGTGTTTTACTTGCAGGTTCATCCAGGGGAGATTGTCCCAACAGAGTGAAAGAGGAATTGGATTACTGTGGAAATGGGAAAAAGGTGATTATGACAATAATTGTAATTACACTAAGTTTTTCATGGAGAAGTCTCCTCTGAGAAGGGAAAAATTAAGGGGGGGCAACTCCAAGAAAAATCTACAGACGTGAATTTTCCTAACGGTGCGTCTGTAAAAGGCATGTCTATCTATATTGCCCACATTTTAGCAGCATGGCCTATGAGAATACAGTTAATGAACTATGATGCATAGCAGGATACTTTTTTCCTCTTACGATCATTCTAATTGACTGAGTTGAAGAGTAGCTATTCTAAAAAACATTCAGTGTTGAAAGATCGTGAAATTAAAGGCGTTCACATGACGGTTTTTTTGTTTAGTTCCATAAATAAAAAGAAATTATTCCGTATGGATGAGTGATAGAACATATGTGAAATAGATGAGTGATCGAAAAAAATAGTAGTATTTTTTTTAGAAGTGCAACTCGTTGGGTTAAGTGGGTTGAAAAGTCAATATTTGCTTCTTATAAAGGGTTGAACTCCCTTCTAAGCCCAACCCAACCCAACCCAACCCAACCTGAAGTTGTTCAACTAGAGCCCAACTCGATCCAGTTCTGCTGTTGTTTTTTTTCCCTTTTATTTTTTCATTTTTTTTAATCCCAATCGGGTTAGGATTAGGCTTGGGCTAAGCAAGCTGGATACCCATGGTTACAGGTTTTTATTCTAAAATGTTTAAAAATGTGTTCATTTTTAAAGTATGGCCGTTTTGGCTTTGCTTCACTTTTCAGTTAGTTTTTCTTTTTTCTTTTTTTTTTGTTCATTTCTATATGTGTTTTCACGCTCCTATTTCCTCCACATTTCAAAATTGAAATAATTCATAGCAATCTCTACTCGTAGGTCTAGAACTTTAAGTTAAACTTATGTTAAACCCAATAGTGTTTATTGTTAAATAATACTCATTAAGTCACGTGTTCAAAGTAGTTGAATTGAGGTTTTGGGCTTGAGCCGGTTCCTTTTGAAATTAAGAGGACTCACTTGATTAGGAATATCCCACTAAAATTCATTTAATTTTGTTTCAAATTATGGGGTTTAATTTTTTCGTCCATGTGACTTCAATTTAAGGCTCCTTCAATTCTAGCTATTCAGTTCAACTGTCAAAATTGAAGTACATAAATGAAGGGACCCATAATTTGAACCAACCTCTTTTCAATCACTTCTCGTTAGGTGGCGAGATGATCATGGAATTGGCCTTACCATTTTTATTTTTTATTTTTATTGGCCTTACCATTTGATTCGTGCTACGTATCATTCAAGAATAAAAAATTTAAAACTCATAAACGAGGAGGATACTATCTATAAAGGTTTGATAATGAAAGTGTTGAATTTGAAATGAGTATATTAGGGTTCTTATGCATATCCCATTGAAATTGAATTGTTTTATTATGTTTTGCATATAATTATATAACAAGAGAATGATGATCATCATCACTAACTAAGGTAGAAATTTAAGACCGACATTTTCATAGGCCCCTACTATCGGCATTTTATGAATTTCTAGTATTGATTCTACTCTATCAATTCACATTATAGGTTTTTTACATTCAAAACCATATAAAATACAATAAAACTCAATCGGTTTTCATGAAACAACGAAACAAGCTTTCAATCTATTTTTTGCACATACTAGATCACATCATTTCATTTATACTAGCATGTAAAATATTTGTCTATGGCTTTACAGCCTTGTGGCACTTCTTCCTTTTTATAAAGAGAGATAATTGTTTGAGGTTAAATTTGAGTTGTCCAAATGGTCTAATCATGGGATGACATGTTGACGAAGCTCAGAGTATGTCGTGTGCAATAATGTACAGTAGCATATTTAAAAAATATTACTCTTCCTAATTGACTATCACTTTTGAAAATTCATGTTTTTTTTAGAAAAACCTATTAAATGCTTTTACATCAACATTTGTGTTTCAATATTGCAATTTTGCCCTTAAGTATACAAATATTGGAAAAAGAGAAAAGACCCATGAGGAGGGGTATTTTAGGAAATCAGATTAAAAGATTATCGACTTATTGAATAGGACTATAATTTTGGAACATCTTTAAAAAAAAAGTAGGCTAATAAAATAGAAATGAAAGGAGTATATAAAGCATGAAACAACACAATATTGAGACCAAGATGCTGTCTAAGTTTAAAGGGTAATTTGGGAAATTAAATGTTGAATGGCGCTAAGCCATCGTTCATAGAGGCGAACGCCGAAAAAGCATTTTTGCATTTATCTTAGGGCAAATTAGAAGTTTCTAGAACTCCCCTTGAAGCACGCGACTATGACAAATAATGGAGTGCCTCATGGCAAGGTTGTTACTCAGTTGGCGCCACCAATAAGGGAAAAATTGAATATGGAATATTCTAAGCATGGCCAGTGGAAGGATTTTTGGTAGAATATAGTGAGCTAGTAAGAGATGGTTTGAGAAATGTGTAAAATGTAGAAGCTATAAAGAGGGAAAAGAAAAGAATCAAAGAGATCTGGTTTCTCTTTCTTTCTCTCTTTGATTCTTTTCTTTTCCCTCTTTATATTCAGTATTGTCATTGTTGGACCTTATTATCTGTGGCTCCTAAGTGCGTGAGTTTTCTGTCATAGAGTGTTTTGTTGTGAGAGTGATTACCTAGGGTTACATTGACGTCTCTGGGCTGAGGAGATTTTTGGTGCTTAGAATATTGAATTCGTGTTTTGATTCCATTTTTTTTTAATTAAAGGAGATGGGGGAGCCTATCTTATAAGATAAGGTGGAAGATTCTTACCCAAGAAAGAAAATGTAAAATACACGCAATCCTCATGAAAATAAGCAAAGTTTTGATGATGGTTTTAAAAGAAAAATAGATTTTTAGGGAGTAAGTCCAGATTAGGTTGGTTGTTTACTTAAAAAGCTGGGAGCAGTTATTGTGAATTTTTGGGAGCATGTGAAATGACGTGCTAGTCCCTCTTTTCCAACTAATTACTTAATTAAACAATTTAAGAGAGATAGAGTACTTGCGGCCCCCTTTGTTTCCTTGACTTAATCAAATATATCATCACAAAAATGATTGAAACTTGCTATTTACATGTTTCATTACATGCATGTTTATAGACTGTCTTTTGCCCTGATGAATATCTCTCTTCTTCTCGTGTAAGGAACGTGAAAAATTTAAAATTAGAAGAATTACAGGTAAGTTTAGCTACAAGTTAAAAATAAATAAATAAAATGCATTTCTTAAAGTATCTCCAAGGGTGAGCTATATGGTGTGCTATTGCTATATTATAGCATTTAGCATAAGTTGGGATGCTCCAATGGTGTGCTAAATGGATATGCTAAATATAGCAATAGCTCACCCTTGTGCTATATTTGACACAAGGGTGAGCTATTGCTATATTTGTCATGTCAGCTTTTCCTCCCTTTCTCAACATCCAAACACATCAGCAACTTCTTTTCCTCTATTTTTCTTCTAAATTTTTCTCAGTAACCACACAGCCCATAAATAAATACAATATTTTCAAAAATAATATTAAAATCTTATATAAAAAAAAAAAATTAGAAAACATACATTTTTTTTTAACTCATTCATCCCACTCAAGTAACATTACATTTGATTTACGATATATCTCATTCACTATCTTATGAAACCTTAAATTTGTGGAAAGAGTTGAAGTTATGGCAAAAAATAACACACTACGTTTATTTGCATCATTGGAGGACTTTGTGTTAAATTATAGTATTTGATACTGTAGTATGTACTAAAATAACAATAACACACCTAATTTAGCTCACATGACTGAAGATGCTCTTATAAGACCTTTAAGTAACAAACAACAGTGGCACCTCTCCACCCATTTAAGGGGGAGGTTCTAGTAGGTCTTGGTTTTTTCTAGGGCATTCAATAATAATAAATACGTGACCTCATATACCACCGTCAGGCTTTGATTGCCTTAAAATAGAAATATTTGATTCATATTATTAATTTAAAATAATTCAATATAAAATTCATATGACAGTGGTTGTATTTTTAAGACTTAAAAACGCGTTTAATTTTAATGAATTAATTTAAGAAATTAATAAATTAAATTTAAAAAAATGGATACGTGAGATCATGTCATCCATCGTGAGATCATATCATCTTTTTTTTTTTATCCATTTTTTTAAAAAAAAAATATTTCTTCTTTAGTTAAAAAATATCTCATCCTTGTTTGGGATTACTCGCCTAGATAGGGAAATATATATCACATCCTTCGCCCCTCCGCCAAGTCTCCTTTCGTTTTCCCCAAACGAACCTTAAAAAAAAGAGAAAGTGTAACCAATGATCCCGAAAGTCGCTGACTACACATCAGAAGCACTTTTAAAAAAGCGTAAACAAACCCCACTGCTGACTCCGCCACGTGTACAATCTTATCCATTTCCTCTCCTTTTTACAGTTCAAAAACCACCAAACCCACGGCAGCTCTCTCTTCCTCAACCTCACTCTCTCTCTCTCTAAAACTCTCTCTACATATTTCTCTTACTATCTCATGGCGACCACTCTTCCATGCTTCCGATCAACCGGCATCAGAGCCTCCGCCTCCTCTGGCCACCGCAAACCGGACTCGAACCGCCGCAAACCGTCATCCTCTAACTGGTTGACCCCAATCTTTGGCTGGTCCTCCGATCCTGACTACATTGACAACACCGACAACGTGTCTGCCGACAAACGGCCCGACGTATCGGAGGCCGAGTCGGACGCGGCGCGATCCAGATCTAGGTTCGCCCTCGGGTGCTTCACCGAAGATAAGGCCAAGCAGCTTCGGATGAAGACGATGGAGAGCGCCACGTTCCACGATATCATGTACCACTCCGCGATCGCATCTCGGCTCGCCTCCGATGTCTCCGGCAAGTACGGTCAGTAGGTTCCGCCGGAGATCCGGTAAGTTCCCTCGCTGCCGGCGTGTTTTTTCTCCGGCAAGTTATGGTTTTTGTGAAATTTGTCGACTTGAAAATTCGGGAAAACTTCCCTTTTTTGCTTTTTTGTTAATTATGTGTTTGTTCTGTGAAGACGCGAACAGTTAATATGCGTGTACCGTTGATTTTGTACCGTATGATCCGTCTGACGGTGATGGAGTGGTTTTATTAGTCTGCTACATTACAGGGAACTTATTCTAATATATTTCGATCCAGACCATATCATCATGTTGTGAGCTTATTAATCCTGGATTTGGGGACGTGGAAAGGATCTGGACCGTCCACGGAAGGTGGGATCCAACACCGTTTGGCTCAGATGATGACGTGGACGGTTCAGATGGAAGTAGATAGGGAGAAGACTTGGTCTTGGATTTGATTGGAATATAGCTTCTTATTTTGTCTGTAATGTACTGCATGACGTGTTAGTGGTCAAACTAATCTGGACCGTCAAAAAAGCTCTTGATAAGATCTTAAGAACCGTCCAAATTGGAGCGGATTTGGCCTCGGCTGAGTTCCTCAAGCCATGTTGGTTTAGTTGGAATGGAATGGAATGGATTCCAATTCATTCTATAAGTATATTTGGATGAGATAATTTAAATGAGAATGGGATTGAAGAATATGTTTGCACAGTCATTTTAAATCTTCTTGCCTTTCATTTTACTTCAAATAGTAATTTCAAATTATTTTCTATTCTAGATTATTTTAAACGTGAAATTAGATTTCATTCCAACTAAACAAATATGGCTTCATTGTTAAGCTGCTGGAGCCCTGTTGATGAGTTGCCCAAATATGGCCTTGTTTTTAAGCTGGAACCCAACCACTGTTGCATGAGTAGCCCGCTTTTTTTTTTTTTTTTCCTGATAACACAAAAAAATCAATTGATATCCTACTATTTTTTACTTGAAAAAAACACCTTCCCTTTTAAGTTGGTATCCATTAAGCCATCACGCTATTGACGAGTGAAATTTAATAATAAACCCGATTGATATAGGCTGAAAAAAAAAAAAAAAAAGGAAAAGAAAAGAAAATAAGGAAGAACGTAGGGGCCATGGAAATGGGTTTTCTAAGAAAAATATAATTTTCCAATGCTTTGGAGAGGGAGTTAATCTGAAAATTGAAAATAAAATTGTACTCCGTAAAAGGATTGTTTGAACAATAACAGTTCTCAACTCTTTTTACCATCTTATAGCATGATAATCTAATGGCATTATCCTTATTTGTTGAGTAAGCGATCCCAGGTTTAAACCAAGGCTATGTTTGTTACAAGCGAATGAGAAAAGGAATGGAATAGTGATTTCATTTAAAAAATAAAAAAAAAAGCAGAGTGTTTGATTGTACATGCAAGAGAATGGAATGGCTATTCTTTTGTAAGGGTTTATTAATTTCTTCCTATGAGAGAATAGCCATTATTTCTCAAACTAAAAGGAATGGTTATTTCTACCTTTCAAGAAGTAAAAATCATTAAAAATGGGTCTCACATATGCTTTTTTTATTTCATTTCCATCTTTGATCAAACATTGAGATTTCTCATTTTATTTCTATTCCCATCCTCATTCTATTTCATTCTCTCAAACCAAATGTAGTCTAGAGGTGTGGGTAAATGATGAACAATCACTATTTTATTTATTACTTATTCATAGGAATACTTTTTTGTCACTTTGTAAGAGATCCATATCTCAAGTGATGTAGATATCCCACTTGATTTAGGAAGAAACGATGTAACAACAGCCCATAGGTAGGATATCTACATCACTTGAGATATGGATCTCTTACAAAGTAATAAAGAGGTATTCCTATGAATCCAGGTAGAAAGGGTCAATGTCCACCGCTGGGCATTTCATCATCACAGCTTTTCTCCTTGCGTCCAGGTTCAATGTTTTGGAGGACAGTCGGTGTATGGCCAATTTATAAAGAGAGTGTTAATTGACGGGTAATATATTTTTCCGGACCAAAAAGGAAAAAAGGTTTACTCTATTTTTTGAGGCAGGCTAATGAAAGTGCCAACTGCCAAGGGAGAAAAGGTGGTGAGAGCTCACCAGTAATTTGAAATCCAGAGTATCACATGCCAAGAGTAGCAAGCCCACGGATATCCTTAACCAGGGGTGGGCAGACAGGGCAGTGGGCTTGTATAAGCTGGGTTTTCAGGTTCCTAGCCCAGATCTTGCTGAAGCAGCATGCCAGCATGCACATTTCTTGGGGAGAATTGGACCGTTATTATTGGAAAATGTAAATCCAAAAATGTATGTAGCAACACTCTTCATATGGCTTAACTACTAATCTACTCTTTTTAATTTGGAGAATCACCATTCAATCTTTATTTATCTTATGTGAACATCTATTCTCACACATATTGGCACTGATACAAGCAACATGAATAGGCAGTTCAAGAAGTCGTCATGGTAGAGTTGATCAATACCCGAAAGGAGCCTGGTTCCTATGAATGTCATATGCAAAGCCTTTAATCTAAAATTGCTAGTAAAGCAGGTTGAAATAGAATTTACACGTAAGCCTGAATCAACGATCAACCAATACTTCATAGGAGACACTGATGCTATGTTTGGTAAGGAGGATGGAAAAGATGAAGGAATGAACTTTCCGTCCCTAGGGAAAGGAAACATTTTTTTCCTTCTTATGTGTTTAGTTTGATGGATAGAAAATGGAAGGAAAGATAATTTCCTTCATTCCTGTGTGTTTGGTATAGAAGAAGGAACGGAAAGAATAGATATTAATTTTACTATTTTGCTTATAATAAGTATAGGAGTAAATGTGTCTTTTAAGACTAATTCCCCTTTTTCCCTCACTTTTGGGAGGACTCCAAAAAGTTGAAAAGGAAGGATTTGCCCCTTCCCTCCCCCTTTCCTGCCTTCTCCCATTCCCCTCAACCAAACACATACAACTATTCCTATCCCTCCCCTTTTCCTTATTCCCCTTTTCTTCCCTCCTCTTTTTCCCCCAACCAAACACAGGGTGAGATAATTCGCCAAGCCTCTATTTGGATCTTGGAAAAATTGAGGGAAAAGAAATGAAGAAGCCTTTAAACAAGCTTTAGGCGATTATCAGCATTTTTCTTTCATTTCCCTCGTCATTTTCAAGATCCAAACCAAGCGTAAAGTTCCATGAAAACTCCTGAATGCATTTCTTTAGACACACTCCCACTGTCCTACTAGCACCTTCTAAGTTTAAAATCGAATTGCAAGTATTTCATTGATTATTCCTTAATCAATAAGACTAGATATTTTTCAGATTATTAGTCACAACCATATATATCCACGCAAACTAGAACTGTCACAATGAAAACTCTTGCATGAATTTTTCAGATTATTAGAATTGTGGATAAACTTGGTGCAACCACGCATTGCCCTAATCCTTTTGTGTGTGTGGCTAGGTCTCTGATCCAATTCAGCATTGAGTTATATGGCATGAATCATTAGGGATGTCAACGGGGCGGGTTTCGTATGGGGAGCCCTCTTCTAACTCCAACCCATTGGGATTTATCCTGTCTCAATCCCGTCCCAAACCTAATTTGAATTTAACATCCAATTCCCAATTTTCATTCCATTTAATTTGAAAATTCCATTCCCACCCCGTTCTGTCCCGTTTATACTTTGTGGGATAAGATAGGACGGGAAGGAACGAAACAAAAAATTGATTACGTTCTATAACATAAATATGTTTTCAAGAAAAAATAATTATTTTATTTTACTATATTTATACTAAGAAATTTTTAAAATTCGTTCATTAAATTCATCAAACTACTTTCAATTTTCCTATATAAAAGATTAAATAAACACAACATAACAACTAAAAAGAGTTACGTAATAACAAGAATTTCTTTCAATAAAAATGTCATAATTTGCAATAAAATAGAATAAAATAAAAAGATAAGAAAAAGAAACAGGATCGTAACAAAGGTAAAAAACAACTTAACAAATTAGAAGCTTTTATATATTACTAGATATGGGCACATGTGCGTTGCACATAAATATTATTTAAATAAAAAAATTTATAAATTCTATATATATATATATATATATATATATTGAACATGAAAATCTAATTATTTGTTACTTTTATGTTAATTTAACTTATTAGAATAAACGCTCAACACAATAGGTCAAAATTCCTTCAATTGTTAGGAGTTATAAAAGGAATAAGAAGTTAGCTAGAACACATGCATAGTAGTGGAGGCTGTATAGAATTTATGAAGTGAACATAAATTGTGTTATCTTTTTTCGTTCTTTTTTGCTAGAAAATAAACGTTCTTAATTGGTTAAATATGGGAGGCAAATAAATATTTAAAATTTAAAATAAGGATGTAATGGTCAATCAAAAGTGTTTCTAAAGTATAAACTTTTATAGGTAATATAGATATAATATAATTTAATATGTGATACAAGAGCATCTTTGAGGGAGGTAGCAAAAAAAAAAAAAAAAAAAAAAAAAAAAGTAACATATCTGTCTTTTGCTACCTTACGTGGGCTGTGACAATTTGCTACTTCAATTTGAGATGTGCATTCCAAAGGGAAGTAGCAAACATAATTATTTTATTTTTATTTTCTATATTTTATATTTTTGATGCTTTTAAATATTATTTAATTTATTTTTTTAATAAGTGAAATTGATCCCTCATAATATAGTTTTTCTTTCTTTTTCTAAAAAAAATTCTCAATTTTATTTTTATATGGTATCATCATCTACATTTTTTTTTTGTTCACTTAGAGATTGAAAAGAGAGTGGAGATCGAGATTTTCATTTTATTTTTTTCCTCATTTCTTTTATTTTTTTTCCTTTTTCTTTTTCCCCCACCCTTCCCATCCTATGAACAACCAAATTCAAGCAAAATAATAATAATAATTATTATATACATATATGACCCATTCCAACAATTTCCACGTTACAATCAAAACACATTCAAGGGTTTTCCTAATCTACCCAAAATCCTCGAAAACAACCACCCCCAACCACAAACAAATTCAGCATTATATGAATTCTCACAAAATTTCAAGAAATACATAATAAAAGTATAAAACACTCATGCAACAGTCCCTTGAGATTCGGTATTGTCTCCATGATGTAGATATTTGGTTTGTGACTGCGCTGGGAAGTAGGTATGCTTCTAAAAGGCCATTCTCGTTTGCTAGAGAATGAGAGGAAGAGGGAGATATGAAGTTAACATGTTTCAGGATTATATGTATAGTATTAAATGGAGTATTTGATTTAGGGTTTCCTTTGAATTCCTATTTGTATTTTATATATTAAGGTATGTGTTTTAGAATATATTAAGGTATATATTTTAGAATTATAGTTTCCAGATTGCTATATTTCCTATATATGCAGAAGGGTGGGTAGTTGTGTATTTAAAAATTAAAATAAGGGTATATTAGTCAATCAAAAGTTTTTCTTACATTCATCTTTTTATAGGTAGTATAGATAAATGGTACAAGTTTATTAGTATGTATTAATAGAGATATAATAGTAAAAGTGAATAGACAATTGGGGCGGGTTCGAGACAGGTTTTTAATGAAAATCCCAACCCTTCCCCAAACCTTAACGGGTTCTTAAAAAAATCCCATGCCCGCCCTACCTAATTAAATGGTAACCCAAACCCTTCCCGCTAGAAACGGAACGAGACGAGGTACCAACAAAACCCGTATCATTTACATCCCTAGGCATGATCATCCAAATTGAGGCATAAAAGCAACCGGACCAGTTCAAGCCTCTACTCAGCCATAAAATGGTGCATAATTAAATTAGATGATATTGTTAGAGCTTGCTTAAGATCGAAAATCATCGCCGCGACATCGGCAGGAACCTCGCATAGGCTTTAGTGCTTAAACTAATTAATTGTTGAATACACTGCACTCAACCACACATGCATCACTGTTGGGTGTTGCAAATACAATACATGATATATATAATATATATTTGTATTATTCCTAGACTGCCCCGCCCTCAGCTTCCGTTTTATTCACTTACTGCACATGATACTTACCCAAAGATATAGCATTATTGCCGACCAAAAAGGAATAGAAGGTATAAAAATAAAGAACAAAGTACACATTGGGCTAGCAATCGTATTAAGAAATTGAATGCACACTCAATCGAATTGCTGAATTGCACATGGTTTGCCTAGGATATATAAGATCTCAAGCATGAGAGAGAGAGAGAGAGGGGGAGAGAGAGAGAGAGAGAGATTGATTCGAACCCTCTTTGATTATGTTCATATGATTCTGATGTTTCTCTGTTGAATATGATTTTATGGGTAATTTTAAAATAAAAAAAAAATATTAGACGAGGCAATCCAATTGAATAATTCGAGGGTAGTTTTGTCATTTGACACGAGATTTTGGACCCCGGTTTGCTTCTTAGAAGATGCAGCCAAACATTACTTTATGAAAGCGGCCATGTGCCCTTATGCATACAATGGTAAGGTTATTTAGTCATTTTACATCTCAATTACTTGTTTATTAAGGTATTAAATAGGAATCAAGGCAAATTTGTCAATAAAAAATTTTAAATCAAACAATTAATTGATATTTAAATAGAAAAGAATGCCATTAAAATGGCAGGAATACCCTCCAACCGACAGTGTAACAACCCGCCGAGAAAACCATGTGGCCTTGAATAAATTGTCATTGAACCTTCACCAGAAAAGTTTTAGACAAGGGTAATTTTGTCATTTTGTTAAACCCATGTGCGTTCAAATTATAAAATTGCACGTATCATTAATTTTAGGAGTAAGCCAGGAAAGAATTTTGAAAAACGTCATCGTTTTTTAATCACTAATTTGTCTCCCTCCCCTATTGTGTATTTCCTTTCCTAGGAACAAATCTCTGCATGGAAAATTGGAAATGAGTAACTCAGCAATAAAATAAAATAAAAATAGGTAGCTTAATTGATAGTTGTAGTGGCATTCATGTTGTTTTCTCCAAAATCAGGGGCTTTCCCGTGGACTGCTATACATAAAACCCAATGCTCACCCCTGAGATTTCGACCCCAACATCTCTCTCTCTCTCTGAAACATAGGCACGCAAGCACAATGTCGAGAGTCACCGTGCTGCTAGTGCTGCTTTGCGCCACCTGCCACGTTGCCTTTTCCGTCACCGATGGTAAGCTCTCTACGGTGGTGCTGTGGTACTTAATTCCGCGTGCATTATTATCTGTTGGCTGCTGAACTTGGGTCGATGTACCATGCTCTTTTACAACCATTGAAGCATACATTCATAATATGCAAAAGATTTTTTTATATTTCTATTTTTTTATTATTTATTTTGAAATCTGTATCATGCATGGACCTCTTGAATATAGACAAGCTCCATCTATGCTTCTTTTTTTTTTTTTTTTTGGTCAATTTGTGTTACAATGGAGAAAATTTGACACCTGAACTACCCTCATCCTCCCCCCACCCAGGGTTGGTAATAGTGAATATTTGGCCAACATGCATGAGCCATGGTGGCTACCCAATTCACCTTGTTTAAACTTAGCATGTTGAGAAACAATGGCTAGCTAACTTCTTTACTTGAATATTCACTCATAAACCTTAACTCAGTTGGTATTAGTTTGGAATGGAATGAAAATCAGTTTAGTCTAGAGAGTTTTCGGCACAAAATTGCAACAGGGAGAAAAAAATAGAATAATCAATTGATCACACCCACCCCTTTAGTGTTCTTTATCTAGTGACCAAAGGATCCATCCACATTGTTTTTTGGTGCAAAGATCCATACACATTTACTCTTTTTATCATTTTTCCCTTCTAAAGGTCTAAGATGAATGCTTTATTTACCTAATATCATAGCACCCATATATTTCTATGGTTGACAGGGGCGGAGTGAGAAGTTATCTCTAATGGGGGTACCACACTATAATTTTATAAAGTGGGAACTGAAAGCTCTAGATTTTTTTTAAAAAAATTATTTTTTGGTAATCATTTTCCAATGTAATACCAAAAAAAGATTTTTGTGTCAACCTAGTACAAATGAACTGTATATATGATTAAAAATGACTACCAACTTCCCTTTTGTTTTTGGCATTATGTTGGTAAATAGTTATCAAATTGTAACTTATCCAGAAAATAAAAAAATTATTTGAAGCCAGTGGGGCACGTGCCCCCAAAGACTCCCTTGGCTCCGCCGTTGATGGTCAATTAGAATTCTGAGCATGCTTGGGCCTATCTTCATAAAATAGTTCTCAAAAATGTATTTAAAAAAAAATGGTATTATTTAAAAAATTTTATGTGTCGTTTTCATTGTCTGTCTTTCTTGAATACGAAGAATATCATTTTTAATGTTTCCTAAAGACGTAGACCCTTTATAGAAATAAAATAATTGTTACAAAATGATTTCTAAATTTTATGTTTTCTTGCATTTACCTTCTGTCGAGGGAGCCCCTAGCCTCTTCCGTAAGATCTTTCAATATTTTTTTTATTATAGAAAAAGCCTAATGGTACTTGGGTGAGGTGGGATGTGGGAGCTAGGTGCTCTGCATTTATCATTTTAGCAGCATATCTTGGGATTTGAATTCTGCATCTATGATAAATTTAGTAATTTATACGTACGACCATCGTAATTGTCTTTTTTACCCTTCTTTTCCATACAGACCTGTGACAATGTAGTGGGTGAATTTGTCATTTTACCCTCAACATTCTGCGTGTAGTAAATGTCATTTACATTCATGTGCTTGGTGGTTGACACCAATAAAGTTATAAAGAGATGAGATTTGCTTATTAAAATAAAAAAATAAAAAAATAAAGTGATGAGGTTAGAAATCTCTCCGTGACTTGCCCCAAAAAAATATAATACTTACCCAAAAAAAGAAATCCGTTTGTCAGAGAATCTTAGCCTTACACGTGGCATACACATTCAATATTAGGCATTGTACATTACCTTGTTAAGGAATGCTTGTGGGACCCCATAGACCATTTATGGTCTTGATCAATGCTCATGTGGACCACTTTATATTAAAAAAGCTTCACTGCTTGGTCCTGTCCTCATAATAGTTGGATGAACTCAAATTGTTCAGGATAGTTTCAATCAATACCCCCCACTGATCCTATTAATGGATGGCAGCAAATAAAATGGTACAAAATCCACTTCAAGATTGGTCTAAGGCCCTCTTTGGGAGTTTCAATATTTTGTCCTGTTTCTCTATGTTGGTAGATCACTCGTGTCTCCATATAGCTAACCAAACTGTTCATTATTTAGCTCAATGAATAACTTCTTGTAATATTTTTTTATCTTATTTCTATTTTCCAGATTCCATAATTTATTTTGAATGTAAATCAAGAGATAGAAGTTGTAGAGAATACTGTTTTAATTCCACTTTCTAATTAATGTACTCTTTTGCTTAAAAAAGAATAAAAATAATAAAAATAATAATAATAATAATAATACATGACAGTTATGTCTTCCTACTAAACTTTACATTGGGATATTATGTCAGCCATGTTTATGTGTCACAGAGGAGCTAAAAGGACAACACTACCCATCTCCTCTCCCAACATGGTCAATGGACAGAACATGTGATGACACACTGGCAATAGTTGTGTCATAGAATTGAAGGCAATGACAGTTGGGAGCTTTTTTATTTTTAAACCCTTTTTTCCTTTTCTTGGTTGGCCATTTTGCATCTATTTTATATGCCCATTATGATTAGGGATGGCAGTGGGTCAGATTATTTATCTTATTGACGAGTTTAGGAATAATATAATCAGGACAAATGCGGGTTCAGACTTACAGATTCGTAATCAAGTTACGTTTGGGTTTGAAATGCAATTTTCTTTGTTATTTACTTATTTTACATATACCTAGCTTTTATTTAATTGAGTTGGTTGAGTAATCCATCCCATCCCTCACCCATAGGGAAGAGATTAGAAAATATACATCCCAATTAAGGGTGAGTTTGGAATGTACAATTTTTCACTCAAGTTGGGTTTGGGCCGAGATGTTGAATATTGGGTTGGTGTCGGGTTAGGTCCATCTCATCTCAAACCCACTCCTTTGCCAACCCACATTGTCATCCATGAAAGAACACATTTTTGGCACACCACAAAAAACCCCACCCCATTTTTTCATGTCATGCTTAGTACACTTCAAGCTTATTTTTCACACCAATGCTTGTAAAATACATTGCAGGCCTATTACCCAATGGCAACTTCCAGTATGGCCCAAAGCCATGGGATCTGAAAGGCACAGTGGTAACCAGTCCCAATGCAATACCCAATTGGAAACTTTCGGGTTATGTTGAGTACATCAAGTCGGGTCAAAAACAGGGAGACATGTTGCTAGTGGTGCCCGGAGGAGACTTCGCGGTTAGGCTAGGGAATGAGGCATCAATTAAGCAGAGAGTGAATGTTGCCAAGGGCACGTATTACTCGATAACGTTCAACGTGGCTCGCACGTGTGCGCAAGATGAGCGGTTAAACGTGTCGGTTTTGCCCAATGTGGAAGCGCATGATTGGGGAATGCTTCCAATGCAGACTATGTATAGTTGTGACGGGTGGGATTCGTATGCATGGGCATTCCAAGCGGACGGCCCGGAAGTGGAGATCAGTATCCATCACCCGGGTGTGGTTGACGATCCGGCTTGTGGCCCACTTATTGATTCTATTGCACTGAAGGCTTTGCACATTCCTAGAGCAACCAATGGTAAACTCTCTCTCTCTCTCTCTCTCTCTCTCTCTCTCTCTCTCTCTCTTTGTGCCCGAAAGTTCAATGTTTTGAGATTGTGAATGACTAAAATGTCTAGTTAAATCACAGGTTTTGGAAAAAAATTTCTCTTACAAAACTGTTCAAAATAATGTTTTCTAATGGACAATAAGACCAGTTTTTTTGAAACCCATTTATATTTTTCATAAAATCTTGAGAAACCATAAAGTTGGGGAATGTAAAATAAAATTGAAGGGTGGCATTGTTGCAATAACTGCCCCCCTTTAATAAATGCCAGCCAGCCCAATCCAAATAAAACTGGTTTGTGCTTATGCCAAATTGGGCCGGCAAGTTTTGAATTGCATGCCCAATTAAATCCTAGGTTGGGATTAAAATATTTATGCTACCATCACCAGTTTTTTAAAAATGAAAATGTTAAATAACCCATATTTTTGTCCAAATTTGCTTGCTTAAAAAAACCGTAAAAGGAAAAAAAATGCTAACGTGGTCTGCAATATTAGCCTACACTAGTTGTTAACCTGTGCAATTGCATAGAAAAACAAGCAAATAATAGTTAGAAGGAAAAGAAACTTGTAAGGCTCATGAGAAAAAAATGTAATGATTGTTTCTGGTATTTTCTAAAATGAGGAAAATAGATAATTGTTAATAAATGAAGGTTATTTATTTTTATTGTTTTCTATCATGAAGAAGATAGAAAATCAGATAGAAATATAGACTTGCGAGAGGAAAAATAATATAAAATTTAATTTTTTAAATTTTTTTTATTACATTTCTATTGGATATATTATATCAACTTAGTTATAAATGAATGTTGGTTAGTTCTAATGTTTTCTTACATGGGATGATATCGTGACAGTGTAGGAATTCAACTAATCGATTTGCTTGCACTATTTTACACGTAATATGTGGCTAATAAAACTATTTTAGAGAATGACTATTCATAGGAAATACAGGTGTATAGAGAAACTATCTAAGCAAAAAAGTAAAAATAAAAAAAGGGAGAGAAATTGCGCTTTGGCGACCACTTTGTTACTCAATACGAAATAGAGGGTATTATCTATCAACTTGCAACGAATGGACTATATATGGGCTTCAAAGTTACTACTAACTTCCTTTGTTTGGTATTAAATTGTCAAGTAGTCATCAAAACGTAATTTGTCCACACAAAAATACAAACAATCGATTCATGTGACACGGGACATCTTATGGTAACCCAATCCTTTGTTTTATATATAATATATAGATGATTGTCGCATTGGTCATCATGTAGTTTAAGTAAGCAAAGTTGGACAAATGAGTACGTTGGGTAGTACATACATCACTTTTTTTTTTCTTAAAATGAAAAAATGCTTATGTAAGGCAAGTAACACATTATAAGGCTCAACACTAGCTCTATCCCATAGGATATATAGTGTCCCCTCACCCCAGTCTAAACCTACCACATATAGTGTCCCCTCACCCCAGTCTAAACCTACCACATAGCCCAAGACTTGAATCCAGAACCTCATCCCACATAAAGGGGGAAGGAAATTAATCCAGAACCTCATCCCACATAAAGGGGGAAGGAAATGCATGTCTCTGGACCACGAGGCCATTGGCCTACCATCACTTTTAAATTAATAAAAACTCTTTGATTCGAGTCTTCGAAACTTGGGTAGGGGGTAGGAGTGTACGCATGGGGAGGGATACCTCTGGTTGTGTAGCCCAAAATCCATCTAGCCTCTTCTCAAGGACCCAAATAAGAAGAACAGAAAATTAAATAAAATGTTCATTTGATTGATTTCTCATTCAAATTGCTGGCAGCCAACCTATTGAAGAACGGAAATTTTGAAGAAGGTCCATACATATTCTCCAAGACATTAAACGGTGTCCTAATCCCACCCAACATCGAGGACGACCATAGCCCATTACCAGGATGGGCAGTCGAATCCCTCAAAGCCGTCAAATACATAGATTCAGACCACTTTGCCGTCCCGGAGGGCACCCGAGCCATCGAACTCATCGCCGGAAAAGAGAGCGTCATCGCACAAGTGGTTCGAACCACGCCGGGCAAGCTCTACGCCCTCACCTTCGCCGTGGGTGATGCCAACAACACCTGCCAAGGCTCCATGGCTGTCGAGGCATTTGCTGGCTTGGACACCATCAAGGTCCCCTATGAATCCACGGGCAAAGGTGGGTTCAAGCGAGCCAAGCTTCAGTTCAAAGCTGTCTCAATGCGCACAAGAGTTTGGTTTTTGAGCACATTTTACACCATGAAGAGTGACAATTCTGGTGCTCTTTGTGGGCCTGCAGTGGATGATGTGAAGTTGCTTGGTGTTCGTTATCCAAAGCATGCGTGATTAGTTGCACTTGTTTGAGAGCGACTTCATGTGCATGGTACACTGGGGTTATCATGATATACATTTAGGTTTCTGTGTAATTTGAGTTTGCAGTGTGCCATTTTACAATGTATCTATCAAGTGGAAGAAATTAAATGAGGTTCTTGGGTCAGCAAAATTTCTTCTTAATATATCATCACTTTCTTTGCTTTTTCTCTTTCTCCATTTTCTTCTTGAGGGTGAAATCTTGCTTCTATAATTATGCACATAATAGTATTTAATACATATATATATATATATATATATATACACGTGCACTTAGGATTTTGCGAGGTTTGTCGTCTGATCAGACTTTAGACGTGTTTTCTAAAAGTCATTATTTTGATTCTTCGCAATTATTGTTGCATGTATGCGTCTGGGACGTCTCATATAGGTTATTAGAAGATTAGTCTAAAATAAAATCTCAGTGAAAATAAGATTTGAGATAATCCCTAATCGCAAAAATAAAAAAGATAAAAAAATAAAAAATAAAAAAAAAACCTATGCACTTAGATATTATAGTTGAGGATGAAGATTCAAGAACATAACTTTTGAATACAACTAATTTTGATACAATTCTTAAGTCATTGGATACACAAGAATGGCATCCAAAAAATCAAACATGGATAAGCCTCATTCACTATATGACCAATCAACTTATGTTTGAATAATAATTTGATATTGAATATCCCCTTTTGCACATTATTAGGCACAAATTGATGTGCTCCGAAAATAATTTTATGTCCTCAAAATTGGAGGGGAAAAAAAGGGGGTGAGAAAAACATGTTTAGAAATATTAAAATAAGGTTTTCGATCAGCTTAATTCCTGTTTTCCATTCTACAAAAACAGAACAACTGAGGATATCATGCTCATTGAAAAACTTACAAATTTCTAAAAATTCTCATTTTAGAATTTTTTTTTTTCCTCGAAGAAGGAACAAAGGTGCCCTACAATTTACAATATTCAAGATGTATATTAATACACCTCACTTGTTTAATGGAAAAAGAAAGTCCCATTAAGTAAATAGATCAGTATAACTTGATGTGGAATACATGTATAGTGGCTCACTAAGCATGAATTGCATGACTTTAAAACAATATTTTGAAAACCGATCTATGTATTCATCAGGTCAAGTGACCGTGTTCTTTCAATTTGGTTCAATTGGTTAGAGTAATTAGGTCAACTAGTTATGATGTATTAAGAGAAATAAAATTTATAATTATGAGTTAATAAAGAAACCTATTGTAAAAGTGAAAAATAAATGCAATTTAGCACACAAGTGATTATACCAAATCTGATCAAATCAATTTTCAAAATAGTCAACCAAGACTACAATGAAACAAAGAAATTCAGATGAGCAGACCAACGAAGGTTGGCCTGATGGAAGGGGCTCGATCTAGTCGTTTAAGTAAGGGGTCTCAAGTTCGAGTCCTTGTGAATGCAGTAAACTTTCTTAGAAGAAGTTCTTGCTTCGGAGCTCCCAGTAGCTTGGAGGATTAATTCTAGGCGAAGCTTAGAAACACACTGAAAAAAAAAAAAAAAAAAAAAAAAAAAAAAAAAAAGGGAGGAGGAAGAAAGAAAGAAAGAAATTCACATGAGCAGTTCACTTATCCAGAAAAAAATTCACATGAGCAGAAGTGCAGATCCTGCCACGTGCAAGGCTGAAATTCAAGCGGCGTTTTAAAGCGGGATCGAATCAGACGGCCGAGGCCAGTCGCGTCAAACAAAAGCCAACCTCCTAAACAGCCCAAGGCGAAGCCCAAAGCCCCCCATATCCGTAAAAGCCCTTTCTCCCTTTCTCATTCCCATTCAAATTCTCATTCTACCGCTTCTGCTTCCTCTCTCTCTCTCTCGCTCTCCGTCTCTAGCAGTCTCGTTCTCTCTGCGTACTCAAATGGTAAGTTTTCTCACATTCTTCTTTTCAGCTTCAATCTAGGGTTGGGGTTTTGTTTTGTTCTTTCATTATCACTTTTAGGTTCTCTTTCAGCTTCAATTTGGGATTGGGTTTAGGGATTTGTTTGATTCTTTTATTATCAGTATCTGTGCGCTTTTTCTCATTCTTCTCTTGCAGCGTAAAATACATGGTTAGGGTTAGGGTTTTTTTGGTTATTTCATGATCACCTAGGAGTATATATTATGCTATTTCTCGTACGTTCTCATTCAGCTTAAATACAGGATTGGTTTAGCCTTTTAGGGTTAGGGTTTGTTTGGTTTAACCTATATATATATATATTTACAATTTGTCTTTTGTGCTGTTCAGGCGCTTCCGAATCAGCAGACTGTGGATTACCCAAGCTTTAAGCTCGTGATCGTCGGCGATGGTGGAACAGGTTAGTTTGATTTTGTTTTCATTTGTTGTTCTTTTGTAGTATCTGTAATTTATTTTATTTTATTTTTTTATTTTGGGATCTATTTTCTGTTTGGCTGATCTGGAAACTTTGGAAAAAAAGCAAAGACAAGAATAATTATTGTTTGGCAAGACAGGAATGAAAGAAAACTATACTTAAATGACCCTAATACTTTTACTTGGCTTAGTTGAGATTAGTTTTTTGTTCTTTCGACCGAAAATATGTCAGTATACTGATTAAGACCTAATTTATTTTTCTTTCTTTTCCATGATTTTCGCTGCAACCAAAAAGTAGGTTAGGGTTCTTGGATTTTGCTTTTGTAAATCTAGGAAAGTGATGGATATTGTAATTGATTCTTAGATAAATTATTGGCGGGAGGAGAGAAACAGAGAGTTTTGAAAAAAGAAAGCATTGTAAAGCTGTTTGGCTTGTCGGAGATGAGTTTTTATTTCATGAACACCCAGAAAGACCTTGAATTTTCATCTTGTCAACTTTCTCAGCAGCTAAATGGAGTTGATAGTGTTTTGGGTCTAGGTTTTGTTTTTATTTTTTATTTTTTTCTCTGTTAATGTGGATTTGATTTTTCAACTTGAAGACTAATTCAGCATGTAAGTCATTGTTTGTTCACAAAAGTTATTTTTATTAAATATTAATCTGATAATATGATGATAAAATTGATGCAGGGAAAACGACCTTTGTCAAACGGCATCTTACTGGAGAGTTTGAAAGGAGATATGAGCGTAAGTGATTGATCTGTTGAAACTTTTTCTTGTATTCTCTTGTTTCTTATCTTTTGAGATTGATTGGAATGAGGATCTGATTTGCAGCAACTATTGGTGTCGAAGTACATCCACTGGATTTCTTTACAAACTGTGGAAAGATCCGGTTTTATTGTTGGGATACAGCTGGGCAAGAGAAGTTCGGAGGACTGAGAGATGGTTATTAGTAAGTTATCAGTATTAGCCTATGTGTTCTTGTATTTCTGACTCAGTTATTTCTTACTTAATGGTCTTCATTGCACAGTTTCTTTGAATGTTGATCTTTTTAGGTCAGTATGATATTTCTAAAACTCGAAATAATAGTGTAAATATTGTGGTAGTGAAAATAATAGTTATAATACATTTTATCTAAATGATTACAGTTTTTTTTTTGGTAATTGGGGTTATCAAATATATATTTAGTGACTGGCTGTGGGGGAAAAAGAAACACTGTAGAAACAGGGATTTCCATTGGATGACATTGGTTCAGGGTTTGCATTGTGAACTCTCTTGTCCTTGTCTGTTCTTGTCGTTTTATGCATTAAGCTTGCCTCTGCTATGCATCCACGTAATGCAATATAAATTCTCTGTCTATGCAGTATACATGGGCAATGTGCCATAATAATGTTTGACGTCACTGCACGATTGACCTACAAGAATGTTCCCACATGGCATCGGGATCTCTGCAGGTTTTTCTTGACTAGTCTTCTAACTATTTCTTTAGCTATTTAATATTATTTGCTAAGTTAGATCTATAATCAGAACTCTTTTGACAGTTGTAGTTGGATTTTGTGCTTTTTATCTTAGGGTGTGTGAGAATATCCCAATTGTATTGTGTGGGAACAAGGTTGATGTCAGGAACAGGCAGGTGAAGGCAAAGCAGGTCACGTTCCATAGGAAAAAGAATCTTCAATACTATGAGATTTCCGCAAAGAGTAACTACAACTTTGAGAAACCTTTCCTGTATCTTGCCAGAAAGCTTGCAGGGTAATTATACTAAAGCCCCTCTCTCCTTCCCTCTGCTCTCTCCTCTCTTTCCCTCTCTATGGTTTCCTTATTGCTAGCACTTTATAGTTTATCCTAAATAGGGTAAGTGTATTTATTCATATAAATCACTGTACAGGGATCCTAACCTCCATTTTGTCGAGTCACCAGCTCTTGCTCCCCCAGAAGTTCAGATTGACATGGCCGCACAACAACAGTAAGTTGCCCGACTTTGTCCTAAATGATTTTTGTTCTCTCCAACTGACCTTTATTATCTTCACTTAAGTTGTTAGTGTGTGTGTGTGCGCGTGCAACCTTCTTAGGTGCTCCATTAAAATCTTTTAAAAAAATAAAAATAAAACAATAATCCATACCTTGCTGGAAGTGTGATGTCTGGAGCTTGTTAGCCTTGTAATCAGTATTACCCTTTCACAATTTTGGTATTTCACTTTGGTTCTAGTGAAGTTCCGAGATCACTTGTCATATGCTGTTACTTTGTTTCAGGCACGAAGCCGAATTGGTAGCAGCCGCAGCACAGCCTCTTCCTGATGATGATGATGATGACGCATTTGAGTAGTGATTGGAAGCTTTCTTGCAGTTCATTTTTTTAAACAGTGGGCTGCAAGTTTTTGGTCTTTGGGAATCTCCTGCAATGTATGCTGCACTTTCTGTTTGGGTTGTGTGGGTTTTGGTGGTTAAAACACTGAGGGATTTGCCTTTGAGATGTGTTTTTATTTCACAGTTTTTAGGTTCCTTATCGTGTCTGCTACAGATTGATATGTATATAAATGTGTTTGTTCTCTTTCTCTCTCTCTCTCTCTTTTTTTACACCCCTTCCCCTTGATTATAATCTGCATTGGATCATCTGATCAAAATATTTGCGCCGCTGATACCTTACTTGACTTTTGAAACCCATGGAAGCCAAGGATTTTCGTTGTGCTGTATGGGTGCTTTCTGTTGTTGGTCTATGGACAGTTGGGATGGCAACTGTTTTACGTTCCCCACGCTCCTTTTATAACTCGAAGGAAAGCCAACCAGGTTTTGGAACTTAAAAACAGCTGCTTTTTATTTTATTTTATTTCATTTTCTGAATTCACATTCGCCCCAGATCTTACCAAGGCTACTCCTTAAATGTAAGCCTTAGGCAGAAAAATTAATAAGCCACGTCCTAATACATGGTTGATGGACAGACTCTAAATTATCCTAAATTTTACTGCGCCTCACGTCCCTATTTCAAACTGAAGGTCATGCACTCTCCTATCACCACCCACCACCACTGTCATTTGTTGCTTTAGCAATCACTGCAACTGCCTCTTACCACTGCTGCTTTTGCTGTCACTACAAGCTTCATATTATTTCCATGGACACCGACTTCATTTTTTCTTTTTCGTTTTTTTTTTAAAATTTTATCTTTGGCCTGAGGTTGGACATTGCCTTCATACAGGAAGTATAAGTTTCACCGTAAAGATTAATTGCCATGCTTCTCAAATTTACTGTATGTCAAATCAGAAGTGCTTTTATTGCCTCAATAATTTTAATTCTTGGAGGAAAAGAGACAATCTCATATAATGGACGAGTGGGTGATAGTGAGAGTGACTTTTGCTGTGGCAACTGGTTAAATTAGTGGAAAATCACAGAGAAACCAAAATCACATAAGGTTTATTTTTGTTGATACAAACTGGATGGTAGAAATTCCATCCAACAAAGCCAGAGAACCCCTTGACAATTAATAATGCAAGCAAATATTGGGTGAAGGTTTAAAACTATTGTAGACAAAATAATGTATAATTTCATCTTATTTTCTCCCACAAAAAGAATAGTTGCGATGAAGACTTTCATTCGCCAACCGTATAGTCCATTTCAACACGGACGATAAATAAACAATTAGATCATCCGATACAATCATTATTGCCAATTCCAATCATCTCCGATTCATACATAAATAAAAAGAGGAAAAAAAAAAAAAAAAAACGGATTTCAGTTGACAACATCAAGAACCAGTTTGCGAGACTTGAGAACTGACCATTTCAACCGTCGGTAGTAAGCTGCTTGGAGAAGTGCAAGTGACAGCACAAATATCCATTTAAATCCCATCTGCATTTTTTTTCCCAAAGCCGGATGAAATTAGAAACAACTATTATTAGTACAGAAAATGCTACTCTTCATGAACCCCTTATCCCAATTCCCATCTTTATTATATGGTGATGATAATTCTAAAATTAACAGCAAAAAGATGGTTATTTTGTCATGAAATAAAAGGAAAAAGAGCTTTCTCTCTCTCTCTCACACAAACACACACACTCTTTTGTTTCTGAGTATATCCATATAAAGATATATATCACACACATCAATCTCCTTTCTGAATACTTGGTCCATAATTTTCCCATGATTGTCTATAAATATTAATTGATGGAAAGATGTAAAATGACAGCCACTTACCAGTTTCCTCTCTTCCATTTCTGGCTCAGCGGCCCATGACAAAAATGTGACGACATCCTTTCCCATCTATGCCAACATTGGGAAAAAAAATGAGTTTCCATGCCTCGTCTAAATGAGAATTGCAAAATAAAACAGTGGAGTTAGGAAGTTTACCTGTGACTCAGTTGCAGGAGTACCATCTTCATACTCAACAGCATCATCATTGAGCATTTTGGGCATAGCTATTGCTCCACCAGGGAAATATGGATTATAGTGCAGACCTTCTCGAATCTACCATGGCAAATCAAGGACAGCAGGATGAAACAGTCAGGAAAAAAAAATCCACAAAAAGGAGAGCCCTGATTAAGAGAATTATAAATTTTTATCATAGGAGTATGATTCTAGCTTGGGCAACACTATTGACACTCCACTTTTTGCTTGCCGTACTTAGCTTTCCATGAATTTATAAATTTCTGTGCACTCACAATTTGGAATGCAAGAAGCAAAAAGTGGACGGCCAATAATACTGTCTATTAGCTTATAACAATTAATACACCGTTTAGCTTGTAACAGTTAATACCATTGCCATCTTCTAATGCAATAAACCTATTGATGATTTTATACGGAGTTTCATCCTCTTTTAGTCATTATGAAGCTCCGGAGTTGCGAAGTCAAATATATTTTGTGGTGGTAAAATCAGCCCTCCTAAACCTCAGGCCACCACCTGAACTATCTTCTGAAGTCTCGCGGTGCCATGCAAATACCAACAGCGCAATAGCTGGTTGGTTACAAAGTCAAACTAAATGCCAAATGACTATATCATCGCTAAGCTCTTTGCACCCAGGGAATTTCACGAGGCCAAGGAAGAAAAGAAAGAAGCGTTTCCTGAGACCTATATTTTCGTTTTCCCATTAAAATGTACAAGAATGTACAGTGTGAATAAACCAGCCCAGAGTTTGCCCGAAGGGTTTCCTCGTCATAAATTTAAAAAAAAAAAGGTACTTAGTCTAGTAACTATCATTAATTTCTTCCATATTCTTTTTTCTTTGATCTTATCAAAGAAACAAATTCAATCTGGGAAGAAGAAATTACCGAAACACCAGCAGGAGGATCACGGTAACCAGTTAAAAGAGCAAATACATAGTTCTGACCATTATGACGGGCCTGATAGGAGAAAAATTTACACACTGTAAGAATGAAAAAATATTTCATTTCTATCAACACCATTTAGGAGTCTGGAAATACCTTTGTGATGAGACTCAGATCTGGAGGATATGCCCCTCCATTAGCAAACCTAGCTGCTTGTTCATTTGGATATGGCTGAGGAAAACGATCACTTAGTTTGCCAGGGCGAGTGAACATCTCCCCCTCATCATTAGGCCCATCAACCACCTCGATCTCGGCTGCCATAGCCTTAGTCTCTTCTTCAGTGTATGCCACACCAACAAGATCACGATACGAAATTAAAGACATTGAATGGCAAGATGCACAAACTTGTTGGTAAACTTGGTGACCTCGTCGAATCCTGCTCATGAAAATTTTATATAATGTATCAAGTAAAACTCATAGAACTGTGGAAATTATGTTTTGATTGCACCCAAAAAATGATGGGAAAAAATAAAAATGTCTGGAGATAATAATTATATGGTGTTCCGACACAGGAAAACACAGCATAACAATCAGCTGAAATCCTCAAGTAGGATATTTCTTAAGCCTGCTGGTAAAACCAGAAAATATAGTTGATTGCATTTGGTTTAGGACTGAAAAATATGTTCTGTGAATGCATTGCTGCAACCATGATTCACCAACAAAAGCACACCAGAATTTGTTCCAGCACTGAGTTGGCAAGACACATGGAGAGACACTTCAACCAAAAGTTTGTTTCCCAACAGTCTCTTGGAACAACATTTCCCACACATGGTTTAACAAACAGGTGAAAACAAAAAATCCACTTACGAAGCATGGTCATATGAACTGAGAATGCCATTATGAGGCCAGGGATAGCTCGGACACTCTAAACCATGTTCTGCCTCATCAGAATAAGCTATTGTTGCAAAACTCAGAAGCCCAGAAACACCTGCCCCAAAGAGTGCAAGCACTCTTAAGGATTTAATGCCAGCAGATCCAAGTCCGTCTTGATCCTGCTTCGAAATAAGGAATGGCAATGCTGGTGGGATCTGCAAATTTTAGCACAGCTATATTAAAACAGAATGAAAAAAGATCTCTCTGAGAGCACAAAAAGAGAAATAAAATTGCTATATGTGTGCGAAATGACAATTAACAATTTTTTTCCCCTCATTTTTTAATTTTTCCAGTCAACAGAAAAAACAAAAATACACAATCCAAGAGCCACCCCAACCCATTGGATGCCTTTATAACCAACAATTCAAAATTCTGACTATTCATCACATCACATTAATTACTGAAGTGCACACAAACCACATACTATTATAACAGTAACTTCAAGAAAAAGGAAACAAATAAAACATTGCTTGCACAGATTTAAGTATGTACTTTTATATAATGTAGATAATTTTTAAATTTATGTATTAAAACACATTCTAGGTTCCAAGTCAACTTACAAAATCCAAATTTCAAAAATTTTACTTTCAATGGCTAATTCTACATTTGCCATTAAAAATACCAAAAAAGGTATGATTATTAAGCTTATAATGTTGGAGATATAAATATGTGAAGCTAAATTTTGAGTGCTATAGAGAAGCCTTTAAGTAGAGGTAAAAGAAAGTGAAAAATGTCTCAAATTCTTCATTTAAACATTAAAAGACTTTTCCACTATTATAATAATTTTATTTTAAAAAAATTATAAATTGATTTTTCTTAAAACTACTATAAATAATGCGTTCATACATCATAAATATTGTGTATATCATGTATGATGTATCGTATAAATCACAACATGTATCATAAAATATAGTGTGATACATATCGTTGTAAAAAATGTATCACATCACAGTATTATACCATGTCTTTAACAGCTGTGGACATACCAAGAAGTATCACTGCAATAAATCCAATTTATGGTGCAAATACATAAGTAAGAAAACCATGTCTCAAATCAATTGTCTCAAAAATCATATACTTCCTCAACGTTATGTATCAACAAACATACATAACCGACATATAGCATGTCAGGTCAATGGTGATTGGTACTACATATATTATTTGTAGCAAAGGCTCAAGGGTACTCCGTTATCAGAGTCTCTACCTCCAAATAAGGTCTCCTCTCCCAATAATAAAGACCTTGCTGTAGACCAGAGACTTTCGTAATAGTTCTGCCGAAGTGGCAAAAATCTTTACTGAGTCCTTGAAATTAGAGTCAATATTAAATGTTACTGACTGGCATTGATCCATGTTGAAATCCAAGTCTCAATTCAAGTTATAAACAGGGCAACATCAAAGGGATTAGTCTCCTTATCCCAATTTTCTTTTCTACTATTAGCATGAATCACAAGTAATGATTCTGAAAGCTTTTGACTAGGTAACAAACAGAGACATTAAAATTTTCAATTATATATTGCACCGCATATCCTTTCTCCTAAGTCCTAACAACCGCTTACCCAATTATCAGCCCAAACTTGGTATTCCTCTCAATCACACAGTAGATCGTTTCTCTAACAAGGAGTCAATTGTAGGTATACCTGTGAGTTGATTTTTAAGAAAGGCAATTCTGATAACCGTTTTTAGGGTCCTAACTTTTGGACTGCAAATTTATCATCAACTCTTCCTATTACCTATAAAAAGGTGAGAAGGTTAGGAGACTTGAAGGGTATACCATTCCAGTATTCCACTCTGCAAACTCCAAGGATACCTACATTACACCATTAAGTAAAATGATAACAGTAGTCAATGTCTTCAATCCTTCATTTTCCGAGGATCATTTGAAGGAAAATAAGGACCCATTATTTAAAGGAAATAGGGTTCAACTAGAGAATTTTGGGCAATAGTGTTCTTTGGGTCCACAGTTTTATAACAATTACATGAAATGATGCCACACTAAGGAGAAGGAAAGGGGAAGAAGGAATTATTTATTTATTATTTATTTAATTTTTTTTTAAGACCCTGGATGATTAATTACTCAAAAGTCAAGTAAAATTAAACTGCCTGTAGATATTACATTTCTCACAGACTTGAGTATGGAAGGCCCATCTCAAAGAGCGTTTAAAACAATTACATGAAATGATGACACATGGCCCACATTAAGAAGAAGGAAAAGGGAAGAAGGGAAATTATTAATAATAAAAAAAAAACCTTGGATGATTAATTACTCATGAGTCTAGTAAAATTAAACAGGCTATAGATATCGCATTTCTCAATAAAGATTGCTAGCAGAAAAACCAAATGCTTAAGTTGTCCTGATAAAAAAAGGCGACCAATTCAAGATTTACTTTAAAAGCTTGTCTGTACATTGTCTTCCCTCTAAAGCCAAAGTGTTATTGATGGATGGGAGTTCTTTTTTTGGCAAAGATTTGGACATTGAATCTAGACTAATTATTTGAGAGAATAGGGTACTTGAGTGATGTGATATGTCAAGAGGTACATCTTCCTCCTTTTCAAAATTCGAAGACACACTAATGGTTTTATATGGTATCGTTAGACAGATTACGGGTCTAATGTCCCTAGGTTGAGAGCTATATTTCATAAGGAAATCATGATTCTTTAAATACAGTTTTTTTCTTAAAGTAGAATGGTTTTGGTTTTCTAGCGAGGACTTCATCCTCCAAACTAATTGGGGCATGATCTAAAATTGTCTTGGAACCAATTTTTTGAGAAACACTTGGTAGCATCTTTCACAAATCAGAAGAAAAGAGAAATATGTTCTTAGTATTATCAGCATTTGCTTGTCTATCCAAACAGAACATCCATCTAGTTGAAGAAAGGTCCCTCAAAGTCATTAATTCTATAAGGAACGAAAAACTATATATTTTCGGTCATGTCTTTCTTGTCCATTCTTCTCATCCACTAATTGAATAACATTTGAATCCTCACCTATGCATTGAAGCTCTTCTCGTTGATTTTAAACTCAAGTAACTCAACTCCTAGGGCTTGGTTGCATGCTGCCATTAGATCCAATGGTCCAAACTCTCAAAAGTCTCCACATTTGTCTATTCTCAATAATTTAAATTGGACCAAGACTGAGGTGGCAATCACCATACCCTGCTTCATAACAAACCTATGATTAAAATGCCCCCACTTCGTGCTGTTAAATTCCTTGGTTAGGCTTTACGCAAGGATACCCAATCTACCAAAGAACATTCTAAACCTCTCCAATCACACAATCATAGTATCTCTAAACTCTCCATCTAAAACCATGCCCACCATTCTAAACTAAACTAAATTTAACCCAAAACCCATTTTCAACAATTGTAGAAAGTTGTTTCAGATATAGTTTAGATCTGTTAACCATCGTCCCAAAAAAAAAAAAAAAAAGTAATAAACATGGAATAATATTCCAGTCTTCAAAGTGAAAGAGGGCTTGCTCACAATGGTGAGAGATAGACTCAGGAAAGAGGCATGGGATGAGGGTGTATAGATCTATGAACCTTGTCATCTTCCATGGCAAAAGATAGAAGTCAGGCAGAAACACTTCCTCATCATCGTCGTCTTCCAGACTTCCATAGCACATGGTGAAGTGGAGCAATGCGAGAGAAACATTCACGATGGTGCAATGAGAGAGAGTAAAAAACTCAACATTGTCATCCTCTATAGCAGATGGGAAAGTGGAGGTTCTTTTGTTTAAGGGACTCGCGAAACAGGGCTCCGTTACAATTCTAGCATTTGGAATTACAATTCTTGCCCCATACCCAAAGAATTGATAGACCCGTGTAATAGCTTAAAATGACTTCTTCAGAATTATACATGGAATTGCATTTCCATTTCCAATTGACCATCCAAACACCAGAATTTGAATTAGTGGCCTCACTTCCAATTCCGGCCCTCAATTCCCAGCCCAATTCCGAGATCCAATCAGGCCCTAAGAGCTGGGTAAATTCCTTTTCAAATCCCTGAAATTGACTGACCTAACCAGTGCTACTTTCATAATCACACTCAACACCCAATCCAAGATGTCCATCTCTTCATTCATTGAAAGTTGGCAAGGAGTCTTTGGATGTTCACTTTCAATGTTTTTGGTATTCATTGGGTTCCTCCTTCGTCCACTTATGTTCTTCTTTCAAGTTGGTGGTATAAAGGGGGTAAAAAAGAAGCTAAAGCGGTTTGGAGGATAGCTCCCCATGCTATTTTTTGGTGCCTTAGGAGAGAGAGGAACCATATGACTTTTGAAGGGATTGAGAAGTCCATCATTGATCTCAAATCCAGTTTTACTAAGGATCTTTTTTTGTGGTACTCTAGCTATGCTAATATTAGTAAACCATCTTTTATTCTTTTCTTAGATTCCCTAAAGATATAAAGGGGTCTTTTTTTTGTGCCTTGGTGCTTTGTTCTTGTATATGTCTCATGTACTTGGGCTAAGCCTTTTGTTATTAATATACATTTTACTTCATCAAATAAATTAAAAAAAAAAAAAAAATTCCACCTCGTGGAAAACCACCACAAAGATTTCCAAATCATATTCACCATCAAACCTAAAATGTTCCCCCAAAAAAGTTCCTTGAATATGCAAGGATACCCAATCTAAAAACCCACACCCCAAACCTCTCTGAACACAGTTATAGTGACTCTCCTATAATCTCCTGTAAAACAGCCATGTCCACAGTCCACCTTAACATTGTCTTGCACTGCCTTGATGGCCGATCTTTTGCCGAGGCCCTACTATTCCAAGAAATGATATTTCAGCTCCTCGAATCCACCACTTCCCCATCCCCTTCCTCCCCTTTGACTTCAGAATTCTTGCATTGTAGTTAACACCATAAAATATATACTTCTTCTCACCCCTAATAAATCTCCCGGTTTCCATTAGAATGATAGATCTAACCAACAAGTTGCTCCTCCCTTACTCTCCTGCACAATAGTTAGGTCTAACGGGGCTTTCGCACTAATCATAAATCAATCACTTCCGAGTTTTCTAATCAATTTACTTTTACTTTTCATATCTAATGCTATAAATTTGTTACCAAGTATGGTGTTTCTTCATCTCACCTACCCACTACCCTAATTTAAAACCTTTGCAAGTGGAATTATTGCATCTTCATACAATGGGTCCCCGCTTATTTAGACATCTCTCCCATGCATGTAGTCAACACCTAAAGTTTCACTATCATAAAATCAATTCCCAACGTCTCACATTTCAATTCAACCATCTTGACGGGCTCCTTTTCTCGAAGAGCACACTAGATTCAACAACCCTAATTGCTAACTATCACAATATCAATTCCAAACAACTCACATTTCAATTCACCCATCTTGACAGGCTCCTTTGCTCAAAGACCTCACTAACAATTTATAGGTTCTTTCAAGTACTTATTCTATCTAACCACCCAAGGTGTCGTGTTCCTCCCTCAAACATTGAGGTTCTCTGTGCCCTTACCTTTTAAATTCATGCAACCTTGCCAAGAAATTTCCTCATCTAAGAAGTCAATCTTTGGATTCATTTGAATTAGTTTATTTTACCCATTTGCATATCATAGTGTATATTGATACTGATTTGCAACATCATGAACTCGATTGTTGCTTAAACCATGACTGTTCTGTTTATATGTCTGATTTTCTTCTACGAGAGAGTTACAAATATTTGGTAGATTTCAATTACCTATTACCCCCAAAATTTATTCAATTCCTCATCATTCCTCACCACCACTATTGCATTGTAGCATGCCAAGTTATAGCTTTGGCATGGAAAATTTGGCACCTACCACTAGAGATGGTCTAAGGTTAGCATCCAAAAGAAGAATGAGAAAAACTCTCCTAGACACATCCCACCAATACATCCCACCAGAAAGTATCTTCTTTGCCAACCCCATTTTTAGGTCAAACAAAGGTGCGTAACATTTGTTTCAAACGTCTCCTTAAAAGCTTGTATCAATGATAAATATTTTTCAAAACCAAATATAAGCATTAGATCAAAATAGTTAATTCCTTGAATGCAAATTGAAGATGTTACACAACAATACAGTAAGGCACAGCAACGAAACATCGAGTCAATTACAATGAAACACACATAAATGGCACATAGAGTATCAGTTCATGTTTACAAATGTAGAATAAACCATATAAATATGAGAGACTTGGTAGTTTTCAAAAGCATAAATTTATTATTTATCAAATTCAAAATTAATAAAGATAAATAAAAGAAAGCCCACAAAATTGGATTGGAGATATGGAGCTCAAAGAAGCCCTCATATAAATTATTTATTATAATAAAAAAAAATTCATAAAATTGGTACCCAGATGAATAGTACCTTGAAATTGGGGGCGGTAAACGGACCATTTGCAGTACGAGTGAATCTCCCAACAAACTGATTGATCTTTCCATACCCTATCAGTTATATTCAATTTTAATTTTTTTTTTTTTTTTTTTTTTCACAGTAAGAAAATTGAGAAAATAAAACAACAATTAGCTCAACATCAACAAGCGCGCATATACGTGCATTCATAGTACATACATAAACACACACACACACACCAATATACGAAGGCATAATAAATCAATACCGTCGATTCCAATCTTGATCTTTCTCCCGAGACCTGTAAAAAAAACTGAAATGGTAGACAAGGAGAAGAATGAGAAGGAGAAGTGGAATATGAACTGAAGAGATACATATAGAGAGAGAGAGAGAGAGACATTACTCATGATTCTATGAGAATGCGAGATTTGCAGAGAGAGAGAGAGAGAGAGAGAGATGGAGCAGTGGCAACGGAGAGAGCAGCGTTGAACGGACTGATGAGAAGAGAGAGAGAGAGAGAGGGGACGCGTGTATAGGCTGATTACCGTTGAAATGAATGGTATGGGATTGGAGGAGTCATTTGGTGGGGCCCCAATGGGGACGATAGGAAGGCACAAATCCTAACTGAGTATGGGCTGGACTGACTTATTCTTAAACCCACCGAACCTTTTGGGTTGGGTTAGGGTACTTCATTTTCAGAATGGGAATGGCTATGGCTACCCCCCATTCTTATCACCTCACCCTCATCCTTTAGGTTTTTAAGGTTTTATGCCAAATATAAAAGGTTTTTATGAAAACCGATCATGTTATGCACTAAAAAACATCATTTTGAACAACTTTGTAGAAGAAAGTTTTTCCTAAATCTATCGTTTAAATATACTTTTTAACTATTTATAACCTTTATTTTATTTTTTGCCAAAAAGTTTATCTAAACGACAGATTTTGGAAAAAATTTCTTCTGCAAAGTTATTTAAAATGATGTTTTCTAGTGGACCAAGCAACTGATTATTGCAAAAACCTTTTCTATTTTTCATAAAATCTTAAAAACTAAAAAAAAAGGGGTGGGGTTATCAGAATGAGGGGTTGCAATAGCCGTTCCCTTTGAGAATTTGGGCCATAACAAGGCTTGAATAACTGGGTTTGGGTTGGACAATCCAATATGAAGATTTGGTTGATTTTTTTTTTTTTTTTTTGGGGTGGTTCTTGTGGGGATTCAATGTGTCTTAATTTTATTTGTGCTCCCACTTATTTTAATTTTTTAAGTTGTCATTTTTTAAAATTTTTTTTTTTAATAATACAAAGATGGGTTATATAGTCCATAAAAAAAAAAAAAAAAAAATCATTTTGAACAATTTTGTAGAATTTTTTTTTTTCAAAATCTGTTATTTAAGTAGACTTTTTGGGCAAAAAATGAAACAAAGACTGTAAATAATCAATCAGTCCATTTAAACGATGAGATTTTGGGAAACTTTTTTGTTTTCTATAAAATTGTTCAAATGATATTTTCTAATAGATATAGATCACATGGCTAGTTTTCAGCAACACATTTTATATTTTTCATAAAATCTTGAAAAATCAGAATAAGTGGGGGTGCAAATAAAGCTAACCGATGGCTAACTGCCCCTTTTTTCTTCAGGGATGAATTACAGATAGGTCTGACTACGAGCAAATAATTACAGTTGGCAGTCATTTTTAGTTAAGTTAGTAGTCATTTGAAATTAACTGTATTTATTTATTCGTAGCCGGACCTATCTGTAAACACCCTTTTTCTCTCTTAGTCTTTTCTAACAATGGGTGAGATCCACTGATCCAGGTGTGTTTACATGAGTCCGAGCCCAAAAAAGGAAGTCAGTTGGGAGCCATAGAGCTGCTTTTTGGCTTCGCACTCATTGTATATGATACCGTCGTTGTCCTTTTTCTATAGGCCGATATGTAAATACTGGCAAATATTTGGAACACACCATGTGATGGGTCAATTCTCCTTAAAATGAAAATCTTGTAAAGCTGTTTTATCACTTACTAATTAGGGAGATGTAATTTGGGTTGGTTCAAACCAAGAAACAAATCATAAAAAATACCCATTGTTTGGAAGCTCATTCTAGCAATGTTTTTGAAAACAAAAACCAAGTCAAATTGAACCAACCTGACCTAATGGCCTATTTGTGAACTTTAAAAACTGGGTTAGACTAGGTTCAGTCCATAATTGTTATTTGGTTTTTAAATAAACCAACTCACAGTTGGTTTGAATTAAAAAAACTATGTTTATGCCTTATTTTCAGAACAAAATTAAACTGTTTAGCAAAAAAAAAAAAAAAAAAAAAAAAAAAAAAAACCCAACCAAATAATATGAAAACAAAACTGGTCAGACTTATCCTCAACTGACCAAGTTTTTAGATTTGCCAAACAGTCCCTAACCTGGTGTTTAATTCAGTTCTAACATAGAGTCGTTTCGATTCTATAATTATGTTTGACAAAACCAACCTAGATTGAATTGGTTGTATTTTATCTCCAAAACTGAGTGTGGAAAAAACAAAAAAAGAAAGAAAAGAGTTTCACCCCCTTCTAATAACTTTCTTGGGTGAATCTTTCTTACCATTTTAAAACTTTCCATTCTTCAGCAATGATGTGCTTTCAACTGTCTCTTTCCATTTCCCCCTTCCTTGGGGGTAGAATGTCTGTTTTAATTTCATTCACATCATGAAACCCATTGATTCTTTAATTCCTTATTTTATTATTGTTTTTTTTTTTTTTAATCTTCACCTTTTTTGGTAAAATGATGTGAAAGCTTTCAAGATCATTATAGTGAAGTTGAACTATTCTTCTCTGCCATTCAAAATGGTGGTGATGACCACCCTGGCTAGCTATCTTACATCAATATGAATATTGGCAGTGGAGACAGATGCTTTTTACAGTTTACACAATAATCCTCTCTACATGCTTCCTCTCAAAGTCAAGAATCAAACTTATTGAATTTTAGTGGGTATAAGCACCCATGTGACAACACTTAGACTTTAATGCATACAATACTTATGATCTCATCATGAATTGGTGGAGTATTCTGTGTCGATGCTGAAAATCCTTACTAATTGAGTCAAAATAATCATGAGATTCAAAGAAAAATTAAGTTGATGTATTTTGGGTTTTATCTTTCGCATGCAGTGTTTCCTACCTACTCCCCACTTATAATTTATTCATTTGTTTATTTTTATTATAGGATCATAATATATTATATATATAATAATCTTAGTCAGGATTGTGTTGATATAAATTATATCAGTATGTCCTTATTTGATCGCCATCTATATATATAATGTCGTTAAACCCGATCACGTATCTTAACCTCAAACTTATGTGATCAAAACAGGAGGTGCTTGGAAACGATCCCCTTAAAGGGGGGAGAGAAATTCCATTAGGCCCAATATCCATTAATTGACTCTTACCTATTTGTGTAATTATTTGTTTTTAACACCCCAATGTATGAAAAGCAACCCACTTTGTCCAATTAAAGATGGAAAATAATCATGCACAGCTTCATTTTTCCACTTTGAAGACGCATGCGATAATCACTTTGTAATTGAAGTGGTCCAACTTTTGGACGGATTCATAGGATGGGCTTCTGCATCAGTTTTGTGTTGAATTGGCATTCTTCTTTGTATAATGATTTGGGTTCATCAAATAACCCTTTTTTCCCCCTTTTGGATAGGAAGAATTGAACCATATCCACCCGAAGCAATCCTATTGCTGTTTGAAGGTGTACGGGTTCCTGCATGGAATCTAGGTCACAAGGGTCCAGTTAGTGAAAATAAGATTTATCTGGGTCCTTATTTTGTTTTTTGTTTCCTATTTAAGGGTGGGGGAGGCTGAGTATAGTGAAAATAAAATCTATGATGGGACACTGTCTCGTGAAAAGTGATAGATTATATCATTTTATCTCTGAATAGTAGGTCCAAGTTAGCAATGTAGGCTTTTCAATGGGTGGAAGACGCCACATGTAAGCAATAAAAAAATTAAATTGAAAAACCTCTTCATTTAAAAAGTAAACTCAATTTTTGTTTTCACTCAAAACTCTTAGCTATGTAAAGGTAAAATATAGGGTAAATTTTGAGAAACTTCTTAATGTTTGGTCATTTTTCGTATAACTCTCTTAAATTAAAAATGGTTATAATGTCTCTCTTGGTAGTTTACAAATTTAGTAATTAGCGCTACTGTAAATTGCTGTTCATGAAATTAGACAGAAAAACGTCACGTGATCAATCATTAATTCCACGAACAGTGATTAACAATAATGCTACTCGCTAAATTTGTTAGCTTTGAAAATATTTCAACTATTTTTTCTTTAGGGGGTTTAGGAGGGTTTTTTAAGGTTTACCTTAAAATATATAACGTTTTGCATTATTGGTGATTGTGAAATTAAAATATATCTATTTTAATTTGGTTAGCCTAATCAATTTGATAGAACAATGCTTCATCATAGATCGTTTATTAGTGTAAAATAAGATGTGAGTGGGGTGCATGTAGTTATTTTCTTAATAATTTTAATCTCCATCTCACTTTGTAAAATGGGAAGGTGGATTCAAGTGAGGACTCCAAGAGCCCCCTATTTTTTTTGTTATTGAACACAAGACTCCAGAAAAAAGAAAACATATTTTAAAATTTAAAATATGAAGATCTCTCACAAGTTGCTTTTAGGGAGCTCTCTATTCAAATGGGATGACTGCATAAATCCTAAATGTGGAGAGCCTGAAAGGGTTTCCCTATTTGAAGCCTGATAAGAAGTCTCATAGAGTAGAATTAAAAATTGAAAATTTCTCTCTATAATAGAAAGATAGCCTAAATAGGCCGCCTGCTGTTGAAAATGGAGTCTTTTTCTCCTTCTTCTTGTAAATTCATTAAGTAGAGTAGTACATAATGTTTTTCATTTTGAATTATAATAGTATAGAAGAATTATAGATACAGATAAGATAAGAATATATATAATAGATATGATATAGACCTTTGTGAGGTGAGGAGAAACACCAAAAGGTCCAAAAGCTACATATCACCATAACCCTTGAGTTTGGATGTGAATTTGGAGGACCATTGAAGAGCAAGTGGCCCCAACATGTCTAGGGACTATTAGGACAGTGTTAAGGGGAAGTGGAATAGTGTGGAGCACCTATGGTCGGGACATGCATCCAAAGCATATCCCCCCGCTGAAAAAGGGATATAAACAATAAAATAGATAGCCTTGTTCCGTTTCAAGAGCAACCTTCCAAAACCCCAACCCCCTTTGTGCCCCCATTTCTCACCCATATCAATTCTTTGGAACAAGGAAAGAGCTAGGAAACAGGATCTCTCCTTCTCTCTCTCTCCCTACAAGTCTCTCTCTCTCTCTAGCTAGCTCTCAAATTTGAATACCCATTTATTCATTTTATTTAATTTCTTTTTTAAATACTCCATTTCAATGAGGATTTTCAATTTTTTACACTAGATTGTTAGATTTCAGATTTTTTTTTGGGGGTAGCTTAGGGTTAAAACTAATTAGAGGGTATAATCCGGCACCATGTTTTGGAAAGGCCAAACATTGTCATTTAACTATTGCTCCCAATTAAGGAACTTTGACTGCCTAACTCTTCTAAATCCAAGTATCAAATAATGATTATAACAATCTTGTCGAGTTGTCATCAAGAATTTTGGTCTCACCCAACTGCATTGCAAAACATATGAAATTGGCCAATTTTCCAAATTAAAACATTTATGGTGGTTAAATGTCATGATGGTAGATTATGCCAAGTTGAATCAGAGAAAATGGATGTCTGTTTTCTGGAAAGGTCGATCACTTTGCTAATTGCCTAAAAACATTTTTCTTGATTTAGCTTTCCAAGAATTTTAGTAACAAGCTTGTTACCTTATCAATGCTATCAAAGTATCTCAACACCACTCTATAAAACTTTGTTAAACTACCAATTTTAATATGGGCGAATTATAGATAGGTCCAGAGATTACCAACTTACTAGTATATGACTACTACCTAATTAAGAATGATTACTAATTACAATTGAATTGTAATTGTTTGCCTGTAACCATACCTATCTATAATTCCCCCTTTTAATATCTTCCATTTACAAAAATTCCTTTTATATAATTATTTATGCACTTTTACTGAGGTTTAGGCCAATCAACATTTTCCTTTGTAATAGCTTGTGTGAGGCATCTAGTATGTGTACTACCACATAGCGAGACACTTACCAAAACACAGAGAGAGAGAGAGAGAGAGAGAGAGAGAGAGAGAGAGCATGTTTGTTGAAGGGAAAATGATGATTGTGTGGAGTTAGTCAAAATAAAATCAAAGTCAAAATAGAAACAGAAACAATTAAAATCTTGGGACATACTTGATGAATGGAAACATGATGACGCGGGAATAGGAGGAATTTAATGAATAAAACAGAAACAAATTCTAATGACGTACTTATTATTAAAAAAAAAAAATCTACTCGGTAATAAAATCTTCAAAAATTTTGAAATAACCGACAACTCAACTCGCTACAGGCTTGAAAGTAATAATATTTTTTTTTGTCATGGGCAAAATTGAACAGGCAATGCATGTCCACTTCATCATAACAAGAAGTTACTATTAGGCTACTAAAAGCCCTCCCTAGTTGATCCTTGGGATTCCAATGGCGCCACCTAAGACCCCTCCTGGCCTGGCCTATCCTCTCCCTCTTATATATAAAATATAAAAAACAACAAAGAAAACCCCATCTCTCTCTCTCTCTCTATTTATATATATCAAAGAAGGATAAGAGATCGAGCTGGCTGTTCCCTCTGGCATGGAGAGCAAGGAAGCAAGTATGGAAGATTACTTGCACTGGTTTTGGCTTCTTTTCTCATTCTTTGTGCTGCTTTTTGTCTTGAAACTTGTGGTTTTACTGTGGTGGAGACCTAGGAAAATTGAGAAACACTTCTATAAGCAAGGAATCAAAGGACCCCCTTATCATTTCTTGGCAGGCAACAAAAAGGAGCTTGTGGGGTTGATGTTGAAGGCTTCATCTCAACCCATGCCTCTCTCTCACAACATAGTCCCCAGAGTTCTTTCCTTTTATCATCACTGGAAGAAAATTTATGGTTAGTTGGCCTTTCTTTTCAATCTTAATTTGGAGGCTTTTTGTAGCATGGATCTTGTAGCACATGATGGGATTCTATATATATTCTTCATTCTTTTTCCCTTCCCCGTTCTCTCTCTCTCTCTCTCTCTCTCTCTATGCTGATTTTTTCTTTTGATGTCTTTTACGCCATTTTATCTCTGTTGTGTTTTGAACACGTCATTATATATGTGAGTGAGTGTGTATGTATACATATTTAAATATCTAGTAGGTTTTGAGTTTTGGGTATGTTGGAGTACTTCATAACGTAGAGGGTTCTTCCTTCTGCATTTTTTTTTTCTTATCCTCTTTTTCTTTTTATTTATTTATTTATTTTTCTTTGCATTATATAACAAAATTAATTTTTTTTTGAGTTGGTTGACTATATTGAAAATTCCTGTGAGTTTGATCTAGTTAAATGGCATATATTACCTATTCCATGATCCTTTCCTACATGCATATATCTGATCTTCTGCTATTGCCATCTTGGAATAACTACTAAATTTTAGAGGGTGGTGAAGTCTCTCTCTCTCTTGTTTTTTGCTTCTTTTGTTACATCATAGTTTCAATGCTGATTATGAAGTTATAGGTATTTTGTTTGGTAGTAGAATAGTTTTTGGGCTGTCTTCTTCTCCTTGCGCAATTTATAACAACTTTTGGTGCCTGCTGGCAGTGGAATAGAATTTTGGCCTGTCTTCTCCTTACACCATCAAAACCCTCTCTCTCTCTCTCTCTCTCCTCTCTCTCTCTCTCTCTCATATGTAGGGTCTACTCTATCCATGGTGCTTTTGAAGTTGTGGTTGTTATGTTTCGTTGTCTTTCCCCTTTCTGCAAACTTGATTTTTGCTAGTATAAATTTAGAGTTGTCTGGCCGGTGGCTTTGTGTAAAAGCTTCTCCTTTCCTCATCTTCTAATTGCTTAGTGACACTATATTCAATAATGGTAAAAAAAAAAAAGAAAAAAAAAAAAAGGGTCACACCATTTCTAATGAAAAATATCATATTTTCATTTTCACCTTGATGAAACTTTTTTTTGGCATATATTGAAAGCATAGCTCATTGCAGGTGCAACCTTTCTAATATGGTTTGGACCGACGGCTCGCCTCACCATCTCGGATCCTGTCCTTATTCGAGAAACTTTCAAATCAGAACTGTATGAGAAAAGTGAGTCACACCCACTAGTTAGAAAGCTTGAAGGTGATGGCTTGTTAACTCTCCAAGGAGAAAAATGGGCTCATCATAGAAAGATCATATCCCCAACCTTTCACATGGAAAATCTCAAAGTAAGAACATCACAAGAAAATTTCACAATTTTAAATTTCCAAGTTTTTTTAAATAAAAAAAAAAAAAAGGTTCAAATACCGGTTTTATTAATTTATTAATTAAAGTCCATCTTTGTCAAATAATTTTCTTTATTATATTTTGTAATTTAAAAATTTTTATTTTTATTTATTTTTATGTATTTTGGATTAGATTATGATACCCATGATGGAAAAATGCGTGGTCGCAATGTTGGACAAGTGGTCTACAATGTCAAAATCAGGCAAGGTGGAAATCGAAGTCTCAAAATGGTTTCAAACCTTGACAGAAGAGATCCTCACGCGAACAGCATTTGGAAGCAGCTACGAAGATGGAAAAGCAATCTTCCAATTGCAAGCCCAACAAATGGTCTATGCCATCGGATCATTTCAAGAGGTCTTAATCCCTGGATATAGGTAATTAATTTACAACATAAATTGCAAAATAAATAAAAATAATACTCTGTCCGTCCCATTAAGATAGACCATATTTACAACTTTTTTTGTCCCAAAATATTTATCCACTTTAAAAAGTCAAATTATTATTTTTATAAGCTTCCTACAATACCCTTTGTTATTTCAATAAATTTTTACACAAAACCCAATACAAAAAAATTGAAAGTATTTTTGGAAAGATAAAGTTTAATTAATACAAGTCAATGCAATGATAACTTTTTCTTAAACTCCGTGATTTGTCAAACTTAGATTATCTTTGTGAGACAGAAGGAGTAATGATAACGATATATGGTGATGGTGATGATGAAGGTCACTTGCTGCTCTTACTCTTCAATTTTTTTTTGTTGAGGTCTATCTTGTAGACGTGAACAAATAGGATAAGTGGTCGATTTTTAAATTCTTCGAAAACCTAACTGGTTACCTTTAATTACGTAAATAAATAGTTCAAATCGCACTCAGAGGTAGGGCACTTCTTATTTTAATAGGAGCTTTCGTGCAAGAAACAATGACATCGCTTACTCACCTAGCTACCTTCAACTATATGAATTTTAACATTATTTTAGTTTTGTTTTCAGATTTCTGCCCACCAAAAAGAATAGGAGTTCATGGAAATTGGATAAGGAAATTAGGGCATCACTAATGAAGCTGATCGAACGGCGGAGAGAAAATTCTTGTGATGACATGTCAAGCCGACGTCCGAAAGATTTGTTAGAACTCATGATCAAAGCAAGTGCAAGAGAAGAAAGTGAAATAAGATCAAATTCCTCTTCTTCTTCCTCTTCACCGACGATCACCATCGATGACATTATTGAAGAATGCAAGAGTTTCTTCTTTGCCGGAAAGTATACGACGGCGAATTTGCTGACGTGGACGACCATTCTCCTAGCAATGCACCCTAGGTGGCAAGAATTGGCACGTGAGGAGGTGGTGAGGGTGTGTGGGGCACGTGACATCCCAAGAAAAGATGATGTTGCAAGGTTTAAGACGGTAAGCTAAAGCACACCCTTTTTTTGTTTTTTTTCCCCGTGTTCAATGATAATGAAGTTTACCAAAACAACCCAACTTTCTGTCAGTAGTAGAAGCAAACAAAGTGCCATTTAGTCCCTTCTGAATGTTTTTCATGCAGATGAGGTAATCTGATAATTTTTTGTTCAAAAGGGTTTCATATTACCTTGTCCTTTTACTAGAATTAGAAAGTAGAAAACCAACCTTCTTTTTAAAAAATAAAAATAAATAACAAACAAGTCTTTAGTGTGTGTTTGGCAGGAAATTGAATTATCCGATTGTGTTTTACAAATGACCGTTTTCATAAATTCATGGTCGTAAATGGGCTCATAATAGAGTATGGCAGCTATCACAAGATATTATAGTGAGGAAAACGAAATCGACACATTTGGTAAAATTGTGAGACAAATCCCGTCTATCAATTCTAGTGACAACTCCAGACCTCTTCGATGGCCCCATTTGATATGATGAGTTTGTGCTATCGAGTGCTAATTTGAAGTAAATGGAGCCACTAAATTTCTAAAGACGACCAGACGTGCCCTTGTGTAGGTTTCAACAATGAAATCTTGATAGGGAAATTTTATCAAATCAAGTATTATTAATTAAAATCAAGAAGTTGGTTAAGGGTAATATGGGCATAAACAGTTTCTAGTTTTCTTTTCTCACCAATTCTTATTTGCAGCTGAGTATGATCATCTACGAATCACTACGGTTGTACCCACCTGCCGTGGCGACAGTTAGACAGGCCAAAGTCGATGTGCAGCTGGGAGGCTGTAAAATCCCACGTTTGACCGAACTCCTGATACCGATCGTGGCCGTCCATCATGATCCGGGACTGTGGGGCCACGATGCAACCGAATTCAACCCTGCCCGATTCTCACAAGGTGCAGCACGCGCCGCAAAGCATCCAGCAGCATTCATACCTTTTGGGCTTGGCGACCGCAGATGCATGGGGCAAAACCTAGCAATTTTACAGGCAAAGCTTGCTATTGCTATGATCTTGCAAAGGTTCTCGTTTGATCTTGCACCCAGCTACCAGCATGCGCCCACGGTTCTGATGCTACTCTACCCAGCGTATGGTGCACCCATCATCTTTCGAAAATTATCAAACCCCACAAACCAGCACGATCATGGGTCATGACTTTGAGCAATCTTAGCAAGTTCACAGTTCAGCAAATTTCACTCTTTTGAAATGTACTTTGCCTAGCAATCACACAGTGCATTGTAAAGGAATTGAATATCTCACAATTTCCATTGAATTATGCAAATATATTCATATATATATGCATGGATGGATGTGTATGTATTAAGTAGAGGGAGAGATGTTAAAGTTCTTATGACAGAAACCAACCTGACAAACCTCCTTGACATGCATCGCACAGAATTGTTGCTGCTGAAATACAAGTAAAGCAAATAGGCATGCAAGACAAAGTACCTTAACAAGCCCCTTGTACAGTTCATCAAAATAAAACACATAAATAAAGAAGGTAGGTTCAGATATAAGTAGTTGCACAAAAGTTCGATGCACAACATTGTAGTGTAAAAACAAAATTTAAGAAACAAATGAATATCAAAAGAAAAGGGAGATTTCGTTTTAAGATGTAACATAATAGAATACACATACGTAGTAAAGAAACGTAAGCAAACTACAAATGAATCTGGGGGAGAAGAAAAGAGAAAAAAGAAGGAAGGAAATTGCAGAACCCGCTAATTGTGACCGTGACAAGATAAAAAGAGAGTCAAATATGCAGGAAAACTTGGACGAGACTACCAATCAATCAATCAATCAATCAATCAATCAAAGAAAGTATAATGAAAGCTTTTTTAACTGCTATAATTCTAGGGTGAAAACTTGGTAATCATTGGTTCCTAGAAATTCTTTCCTCTCCACGCTGTTGATATGTGCAGTGTATGCCATAGTTGGGTGAAAATCAAAGGCATTATTCAACATAATGGTGCTTCTAGGAATCACCTTTATGATCCAACCCCACCGTAAAAATGAAAAATTGTGTTTCATTGAAGTTGCCTTGCAATCATAGTCAAAATTTCAGGAAAGTTGATGTGAGATGCTTTATAAAGAACAATGCAATTATAGGTGAAAAGACTGCAAAAGAGAACATTAAAACAGATTCCATCGTAGCAAAAGTTAATTCCCATGACCGAAAGAAGGGTCAATCCAGAAAAGATATGATGCATGATAAGACAATATTAAGAATACATAGCCAGGACAATAACTTCTGTGCAGCAGCATAACAATTGGTCAGGAAAACTCAATTTTCAGCCACCAACTAGAACCATCGAATGACGAAAATTAACCTCAATATTCAATACCATTCAAACCAACTTGTGTTATACCAAAACCCCTCCCCTCGTGCAAAGCCCAACATGTCCTTACTAAATCCACCTCAAATTCAGCTGCACAAACCCATCACTAAGCTCCCATAACATTTTTTTCCCTCTTTCCCAAACCTCCCAAGTCCCAAGTCCCAAGACCAATACAACACTCCATTAGTAAAACTATCACCACCTCAATCTCTCTACTCAAGCTCAAACTTTTGCAGCAGCTGCCATAACCATCATCTTTAAACTTAGGTACCATAACCATCATCTTCAAACTTAGTTACCATGACCATCATCTTCAAACTTACCACATTACTCCACCCAATCATCCTCAACCACCACCAATTCTTCAAAGTTCAGGCCATCACCTATATCCATAATCGTAACTCATAGAAACAGAACCGACCCCCCCCCCCCCCCCCCCCTCTCTCTCTTTTCCCTCTCTTTGAAACAATGACTAGACACAAAACATAATCATTTCCATTTACCAGCAACAACTATTTTAATCTCCAAATCACCACCCATCATCATCGTGACACCTCCTCCACCACGAGCCATCACTTCCAAAACCACTAAACTTAATTCACTCTATAATTATATTTATATATATAGTCCCTCTATTAGTAGGTGCACTTGATATTAACTAATATCAAGTGCACTCCAAAACTGTACCTAGTACTTTGTATTTTGTGAATCCAACTGTTAGATTAAATAGCCTTCTCATGTAGGCGTTCCATGCCAAAAATCAAGTTGATGTGAGATTGATTGCTATTTGATCTAAAACGTGCATTTTTTAATCAATAAGAATCGCTCATTTATGGACATTTCAAATGAAACAGCTCTTAATCTTAGATCAACTTGATTTTTGGCATACATAACCAACATATGAATCAAATTTAATCCAACAGTTGGTTTGGCCAAATACGAATCGCACGTAAGAATTTTGGAGTGCACTTGATGCAAAATTGCATCAGGTGCACCTGATAATAGAAGGACTCTCTCTCTCTCTCTCTCTATATATATATATATACACACACACACACACACACACACACACAAATAACAGCAAAATCTACATAGTTCAATGGGAAATAACAAAAGTAAAGGACTGACAGTATGTTTCACTCTGTAATTTGCAACTTTGAAAGATGATGAACCTAAGCAAAGGTAAAAAGATATCAAAGGCCATTTTTAGAGAAGAAAATCAATTCACAATTCATGTATGCAAACATAATATTTGTAATGATCATGCTTGAATCCTTTAACAAGACTTCATAGCCCTAGAAACAATCCATAATTCCATACTAAGTTAAAGACTCTAAATCCATGTTAATATGTTGGGAATGGAGAATAAAATGGGAATGGTAATCAGGAACCAGAATTGGAATACAGGATCAAAATGGATCATTCCCAATCCACTGTTTAAATGCGTAAGGAATCAGGTGGGAACTCAGGTGAGCAGAAATGAACTATGCTAAATGGACTAGAATACTGATAAAGGATGCAGGCATCTTAAACTACTAAATTTTCCAACCTTAGAAGAACTTGAATACATATAAATGAACTAAAGTTTTACGGAAGAAACTAAGTTCAAACATTTTATAACAACCACTCAAAGTTGGGCATGTCTCTAGGGATATTGATGAGTACCTATTTACACCAATAATGAACCATCACTCATCGGATGGCTAGGCATCAATCGATGAATAAAAGGCCAAGAGAAAACAACGTGCCCCCAATCTTTTAACACACACACACACACACAAATCAAGCCACGTCAGCATACTAGTGGCAAGACATGCAGCTCACAAGGCAAGCCCATGTGACCAAGCAAGCTGTGAAGTCTAAAGACCTCAGCTTCAGAAAGGCATGTGTAAAGAATGTGCTAAGGGATTTTTGGGTCAAGCAGCAGAGTAGCCAAGACATGACACGTGGAGATCCACGCTAAAGGTTTAACCTTTGCCTCCAAGAAAAATCTACAGCTATTTCCCAACTTACCCACAGCTAGGGTCGTGAGAGAAGAATGAAAAATGGCATTGCAAGCGATTGCAGGATGCTTTGGTTATCTGCCTGAACAGACTAACTGAGCGAGACCACGCCATGTGGCAGCAGTCATGAGTTTCAGCAATCATCAAGGCGGTTAAAGGAATGGTGGAATATCTCCCAAATGAAGAGAGGTATAGTGGTGGCAAAAAATCATGATGTGGCAGTTTCAGAATAACTTGCACGGAAGGCCAGCAATTTCAATAAAATGGGAAGCAAACCACGCTTCAAAAGCTCTCAAACTTCAAATTTCAAACACAAATCAACAACACAACAAACATTCTCTTGCCTCTGAGAAAAACTCTTAGCTCTTGACATCTCTATGATTGTTCCCGCAGCTTCCTCTTTGGAAAAACCTGCCATCAAGAGTGGTTATCACATCTCCCTCTATTTTTATTTTTCACTGGTACTGTGCTTTACTTTCTTTTTGCTGTACTTTGGACCCTGGTGCTTTGTTCTCTTTAATTTCAATAGAATCAATCTATTTTTCTTTCAAATTTTATGGTTATAGCTCCAATGATGAGTAATGTTTTGTCCTCAGTTTGACCGAGCTTTTCTCCTTTTATTTCCTTGTTTAGTTCTTGTTTGAAAGCTTAAACACGCAGTTGGTCTGCTTTCACTTGCTTACGTTTTTTTAAGTGCATTAACTTAGAGTAATTTAGTAAGAAGTCCTCTTCATTGAGGCAGTTAGAATCCAATAGGAGATGGGTGTTCTTAATTCTCCTCAAATCACATTTTTAAGTCAATTTCCCTCGGGCCAAGTCTTAGCCCAAACCTCTTCATACTCAGTCCCAATAGGCCAGACAGTGGCACACTTATGCATCACACACCACACTACACACACTTTTGGGACATAGGGTTAGCAGGGGTACTCTATAGACCCAACCCGACACAATTTTTTTGATGAAGTAAAATTGTATTAATAACAAAAGGCCTAGCCCAAGTACATGAGTCATGTACAAGTACTAAAGAAAACCCCTTAAAGCTTATGGCCATCTACGAAATGTATAAAGGAAAGATTACCTAGAATACCTCACACAAAAAAAAGATTCTTAACCAAGGAGGACTAAGGTCAATAATGGATTTTTCAACTCCTTCAAAAGTTTTCTGGTTCCTCTCTCCAAATACACCAAAAAAATGAAAGGAGGGGCCATTATCCAAATCATCTTTGCCTCTTTGTTTCCCCCTTTAATCCACCAACCCACAAGAAGGTCATGAGTCGAAGAAGGAATAACCCAGACTCCTTGCCACCAAGCAATGGATGAAAAGATGATCCACCATTTCCGCCTTTTCTTTGCACAAAATACATCTATTAGGCATAGGCCACAACACAATTGCCACCAACCACCCTATTTTTTGGCATGCCTAGTGGGACTACCTGCGAGTTATGCCACCCAAGAAGAAGAAGGAAGCTTCCAACCCTTCATTGGTTATGTAGTGCAAGATGAACAACAGAAGCCCCATGACCAACTTCCCAACGAGGAGACCGCTGGCTGCAAAGGCCTGGTCACTGGTGAGGGAAGTAACCATGTCTTGTAGGAGAACTTGACTGCTTCGTGGAGGCCAACCAAGATATTTCATTGTAAATTTCACATAATGTAGCAGAGGCTCTTAAAGCAGTCGCAGAGAATGTCAAGCGCCTTGGAGGAAGCCAAATCTATGAGAGTTGATATTTCGACAAATAATTGCCAAACAGTGGCTCCACAGCACCTCTGCCACAGTAACAACAATAGTATCAATCATTGCGAGAGCCATATAACACTCCTCACCATAGGAATGTTAATGGAAATGGCCAAAATGACGGCCAGGTCATAATTCACCATGAAGAAACCAAAGGTATCTGAATCAAGGGAATGACCTTCAGTAAACCCCAGCAATAACGACATACACTTGGCTAGCAAAAATAGGCCACCAAATCATCTTTATCAAGTATCCAATATTCCAATCAGACATGGAACCTGGTTGCCTTGATAGGGACATGCTAAAAAATGTGGCCTAGGAAATTCTCGGTCTACGTGTTAGAAGGATTGGCCAAACAATTTACGGGAAGCCTTACCCAAACTATGAGAATTGATTAAAAGAAATTTCTCGAGGCTATAAAATCCCTGAGTTCACTTTGTTTTCAAGGGATGAAAAATCAATCCACAATATTAGCTGATTCACGGTCTAGTGTGGAGAGGCTGGTGCCAATGAGTAGATAAAAAATGAGACTATTTGTTAATTCTCTAATTGGAACCGCTTTCTCTTGGTACATCAATTTGTTGCCAAATCTGATTATGGACTGCCAAACAATGGAAAATCAATTTCAAAATCAGTTTGATTGAACTGGACTTGAGGTTTCCAAAGCCAACTTGTCCCGCTTAAGGTAGAGGCAGGGGAAATCAACTGAGCATTGCATAGCCAGGATCAGAAAATCTGGAACCAGATGCCATGTGACTCTCCCTGAGCCTGAATATGTGATGTTGGCCCTAAAACATTTATGGTCTTTCAAGTTAAGAAAGAAATCTGAAGGCATGGAGTTAAAGGAATTGTTTGAGCTTGTCTCTAGAGTCACATGGCAAAAGAACCTATTACCAGCATCCAAACTCAGAGACCCATATTGTGAAACTCCATTGAGGAGGAAGAACATGAATATGTAGAGAAAGACCTAGAAGCTAACATGGCCGAAGTTGTGTACAAATTGTCATACATTTGCAAGGCCCCGCCAATGCCAGTTAATAGTAAAAGTGTCAAAGTCAAAGTGTCAAACTAAGAATAGAAATAACATAATGCAAATTGATGGTCAAGAGATACCTAAAAGTGATCATTTTCGATATCTTGGATCAATTATCCATAAATATGGAGAGATTGGAGAGGACATTGCCCATAGAATTAGGCAAGTAGTGGTACCAATTGAGGAAAAGATGAGGAAAAATCATCTAAGGTGATTTGGTTATGTGCAAAGAAGACCTAGAAATACACTCGTACATAAGGATGACTTGATTCAAGTTGAAGGCTTCAAAAGGACAAGAGGTAAGCCCAAAAGAACATGGTAAAAGGCAATGACAAATCACTTGAGCACTAAGGATTTAAAAGAGAATATGACTTATGAATGAGCTAAACAGCGTAAAAAGATTCATGTAACAAATCACATGTAGTGAGGATTAAGGCTTCATGAGTGTTGATGAGAAGTCACACATCCCACATCAACCAAATATTGGGTTTGATATGACTTCATATATCTATTTGGGACCTCCACCAAATAGCTTAGGCTTTTGGGTTAGATTATCCTAACATGATATCAAAGCTTGCAAGCACAACAGAAGAAGCAGTCTCGACCTCTAAAACCACTACCTTGGCATCAAAGATGGCAAAACATCAATTTTGATTAAGATAAGCCAAAGAACCTCTCAATGTCAAATGAAAAACATGGCTCAACCAACAATTCTAAAACCACCATGGAGGAAGCATTAATCAATTGAGCAGAATAGGCTACACACTGAAACTCCTCAACATGATTCCAAGAGAATTCTTCCAAAAGATGATGTAATGAGTACTTGCATACTATGTTAAATGGAGATCGGAACAGATGATGGATGTAGGCATCTTAAACTGCTAATTTTTTTTTTCTTTTTTAGATCAAGTAAAGTATTGATAAAAAAAAGGGTAGAGCCCGTGTACATAAGTCATAAACATGCACTAATCGAAGAGAAAGCCCCACCCTGGAGCTTCAGAGAGTCTAAAAAATGAACATTCCTAATTTATTATCCTTAGCACTATTCCAAAAAAGGGGGGGGGGGGGGGGGGGAGGGAAGATTTGACACTCTAAAAACATACCCTCTCTTATACATCTCCTCGCTGACATTTAAACTTCAACTATATACATGCAAGAAACACCTTATGCTCCATTTCTTAATGTCAAGGTCAGTAACTTAGTTAATTCCTAGGCAAATTTTATTTCTTGACCAAAAGACCTAAGGTAAAACAACCCAAGGAAGCATATGGTGATAAGATTTTCAAGGAACAAATGTATAAATAAAGATAGATAAGAATACAAATAAGCTTTCACTCAGATGTTTCTCTAAAACAAATGTTTCTCCAGAACAAATGTTTCTCTGAGAAGACCCTTAACATATCTTACTCCTCAAATGTTTAACTAGAAATAGATAAGAAGACAAATAAAAAGTGCAGAGTTGAGAAATTTTTTTAACCTTTGTGCTCTAACATAACAATGACTACATAATGATGAGATGGGAAATATGTAGATGCCAATATATAAGAAACTAAGTATTAAAGCCTCTAGTTCTTCTTCAAATGTTAAGAAATCAGATTTTGTCCAAGATACTACATTTTTGCCAAAAAAAAAAAAAACAAAAAAACAAAAAAAAAAACCTAATAATGGTAATTAGTTAGAATCTATTGCTCAAATAATTAAAATAACATGTACGAACACCCAATTCCAAAAATTGAAAGAAGTATACAAGGTGTATTGAATTATGACATAAATTTATCAGAAGGGGCAAAGCCTTTTATTTCTTCCTCATCATTTTAGCAAGGATGTTGAAATAGATTTGACACGGCAAGTATGGGCAATAATCTTGAATAAAATTAACTCACTATATCATGTCAGCATACAGGTTAGGAATTACAAGTTTGTTGTAGACAAATCTCTTGGAGGAGTAGAGACCTGGCCCTATTGACGGCGGCAAAGCAAAGGCATATATGTTCCTCAAGATCCTTAAGATGGTTAAGAAAATTCCGATGGTTCTTGCGAAGATGCTTCACCACCTCCTGCATAGAATACTTGTCCCTCCCCCTCTCCAACCCAAGGCGAATGAGAAGTTTGTCGCTCTCAACATCATTATGCAGCCGGCCAACAAGTCGATCAATTGTGTCGAGGTCATTGTTCAAAACAAAAATACCCTTCGCGGCAGCGTCAAGCTTTGCAATATGGGCTTGCTCTTTCTTACTAAACTTGTGAGGAAGGCAAGCAGTAGTGAAAAAGGTACCGCCGCCAGCAACAAGAACAACGAGTGCGTGAGTGGCAATGGCAACAGCAGAGACGGCGACGGCTACAGTGGCACCAATCAGACAAATTGCTCCGCCGGTTTTGGTGCGGCGGAGGCGAGACCGGACGCTTCGGCGACGAGAATCGAGCTGTTGCTTGAGTTCGGAAAAGCAACGGCGCATGTTGTGGAAGTTATGGGAATCAGGTGAAGGGAAAGGATTATCGAAACTGTCGAATTGCAGGAAAACATTAAACGCCCAATCGCATTGCGATTGGGCAAGAGATTGGGCATCAAAGGGAAGCACATCGAGTAATTCAAGCAGAGGCGTGTAGAGCTCGCGAGCACGGCGGACGCTGGTGTAGAGACGGAAGCAGAGATCGGAGGTGTTCTCGCTGTGGTCAAAGTAGGAAGACACAATCCTCGTAAGCTTGTTTGGCCGCGCATGGCGAAGAGCTTCTTCGACGCATTGTCGGCTCGGGCGAAGGACTTGTGACAACGATCGCAGCTCGTTCGGCTCCTCGCCGCCGTCGTTGTCGAAATCATTGACGTGAATCGTGGACCATATCTCGTTGTAGGAACTGGTTTGGACGGCGAGGGTGTACTCGCGGGTGAGATTTACGGTGGTGCTGGTACTGGTGGTGGCGGTGATGGGTGAGAGTTGCCCGCTGCTCGATCTCGGTGTATATTCTCTGGAGTTTTCTGCAACAATTCGTTCAGGCAATTTCACAAACAGATACAAATCATAAGCTTTGGAACATATGCACAATTCATAGAATCATAGCTATCTATATCTATCTATCTATATATATATATATATACCTTGCAGAGCTGTTGAGGTGGTGGTGGTCGTTGAGGAGGATGACGGTGGTTGTGGTGGTGATCGGAGGGTGAGGCAATGCCGCATAGTGTACTTGTCTACAGTGTTGCACAAGATGACAAGACTCTGTCAGTGTGTGCCTCTGTCTCTCTTCTTTTTTTCTTTTTTTTTTTTGCTGATAAGTGTGCCTCTCTCTCTCTCTCTCTCTCTCTCTCTATGTGTATGTATACACTCTGTTTCATTCGGGAGAGAAATACTGAAATTAGTCTCTCATTATTGGTGGAGCTTTCATTATCGATAATTGATAAGCAGTTTTAAGGACACAATTTCAACTTGAAATCAAAGGCCTCATGCCTGAGACCAGACATTAGAGCCGTCCCATACACAAAAACCCTATGTAGCCAATTTGATCCAGCTTTTCTCGTTTACATGTTATTTGCTACGTCAGTATTTAAAAATGATATTCTTTTATGACCGGTGAGAGTAAAACAGTGTTTACCAAAAAACAAAAAGACAATAAAACAGCACGGTCTCGGAGGGAGGAGGAGGATTCGAAAGGAGATGATTGGAATTAAAATAAAAAATAAAAAAAATGGACCCACCTCTAGCAGTGGTCTCGCACTCTCACTGATAGGGAAGGGCAATGCTAGGGAAACTCGTGCCCTGAGAGTTCCAAATTTCGGATAAAAAGTATTTTCCGACAGAAAAATACTAAAGAGATTATTTTTTTATTGAGCAAATGTAGTAAAAAAAAAAATTGAAAGAAATTTAAGTCAAAATTGTTGTGAAATTTAAATTAATTAAAAAATGTATTGTCATGTCATAATTATTTGAAATAATTCAATAATTGTAAGAATTATTTGAGAATTATTGAATTAAATATTCAGACTATTTAGGAATAATTTGAGAATTATTGAAATACACACTTAAACAGGATATATTTAGGTTTCATTTGTTTAAGGATAAATTCTGGAAATCAAGAATAATTTGATAATTTTATTATGAATTATTTTTTTAATGAATATTTTCTTTGGTTGAAAAAACAACCCGATCAATTGGACAAATAAATTTAGACAAATGGGCTGGATTAAATAGCACTACTCCTCCCTAATGCATATAAATACAAAGTTAATGCTCCCTCATTTGGCATTTAGGACAGATATCCTTTGTGTACCTTTCATGTGTGCTTTGTATAGTTTCGCCTTGTTTGTAATAGAAAATTACTTTGGACTCATCAAACAACGGATTCCACTTAGGTTATGTTTGTTTGATTGGAATAGAATGGGTGGGAATAGAATCTGATTCCATGTTCAAAATAGTTTAGAATGGAATGAGATTGAAATAAACATTGCGGAATGAATATCATTATAATTTACTACTAATGTTTGATTCCATTCCCATTTTGTTACTTTATCCAAACATGTTATTTTAAATGAATTGGAATGAAATTCCATTCCATCTATTCCATTCCAACCAAACAAACATGGCCTTAGTATAGCTTGTCCTTAAAAGATCAATTCAGTTAAACGATTTAAGCCATGTTCTAAGTTATTATCAAAAGTCTAACTACCTATCATTCAAACAAATTGATTACAATCAAATGGCTAAGATCATTCAATGGATCAAATTTTTTGAGAGTATCATGCATTCAACAGGACGTCCCTTGATATATTTAAAATATATAAAAAAAAAAAAAGAAAAAAAAGGGACGTAGTATTTCGTGCTTCTTGATTTTTTTTTATTACCATAAATTATTATTTTAAAAAAATTGAGGTAATCAACTTGAGGTCAGAAAAAAAAAAAAAAAAAAAAAAAAAAAATCTGCTTGAGAATCTTCAAAATGGAATAGTCAACAAAAATATCCATCGAGCTAAATACAATTTAAAGTCAAAGAAATCAACACCCCGAGCTTGACTGTGCATATATTAATTTTTTGGGTACCCCCCTTTGCAAATCTGGTTTTAAGGGGAGTACTACGCAGGGTTCATATAATCATATCATAAACCCCAAAGGCATAACACTCTATCGCCCAAATTCAATAGCAAAATAGCAAAATGCCACAACCAAAGCTCAAAAGAGAAGTAAACCCTGTCAAATGAAGCAGCAGTAGAAACCAACATTAGTGGTTATATATGTCTCTCGAGGCCATAGCCAATTAATTAGTACCAGCAAACAAAAAAGAGAAATGCTTGGGGTCCTGAATTTGGGACTCCCGAACAGACACATGGGTGGGCCCCATAGTGGGTGGATCCCACCTCATGTGTCTGTTCGGGAGTCCCAAATTCAGGACTCCTAGCATTACTCAACAAAAAAAGCACCTCAAGAATCCCAATTGGCATTTGAGAATTATACGTGTGCCATAGGAATAATTTGTGATATAGGAGTCATCTCAGGAAATTTTGAGAATAATTCATAAAATATATATATATATGAGCCAAAATTGATGTGAAATTTAATTTAATAAGAAAGATGTGTTTTCAATTTTTCATTTCATAATTGTTCGAAATAATTCAAAAATTATTTGTAATATTTGGATTGTTGGAAAATAATTCGAGAATTATTAAAATATACAAGACATATTCCGGTTTCATTCCTTAATTAAGAATCCAAGAGAAATTTAGGAAATTTAGGAATAATTTGATAATTTTGTTACCAACTGTTACTTCTTTTGAATGAAAAATTTCATTGGTTGGTCAAACTATGACATCAAATGGATAAATAAATCTGGGCAAATGAGTTAGCTTACGGCCTGTTTAGGAACTTCAAAAACTGAATCAGATTGGGTCTGGTCCATAATTGTTATATGATTTTTATCTAAACCAAGTCAAAATTGGTTTGAAATCAATTGTATTTTTGCCTTGTTTTTAGAACAAAGCTAAACTGATTAGCAAGAAAAATAGATTTACTTAACAGTATGAAATCAAAACTGGCCAAACTAATCCTCAGATGACTAAATTTTCAGGTTTGTCAAACAGCCCCTTATGTAGCATTTAGGATGGAGATCCTTTGTGTCCCCTTTCATACATTATGTGTAGTTTGGTCATGTTAGTATCTGTGACTTACCAAATAATGGATCCCACATAGTATGATTTGTTCTTAAAAGATCAAAATTAATTCAGTTAAACAATTTTAGCCATTTTGATTGTTACTAAGATTAATTAAATCAAATGGCTAAGATCAATACGTGGATTTTATTTTTCAAGAATATAATGTATTCAATAGGACATAGTATTTGGTGGTTCCTAATTATTTGTTGATGACCATAAATTTAGTAGATAAAATTTGAGATGATGAACTTGAGGTGGTCGAAAAAACTAGAAAATCTTCAAAATGTGACGAGACAAGACAATTATGCATCCAGCTAAAAAGAATTGGAAGTCAAAGAAATCAACACTAATGTCCAAAGATAGCCTCGTAAGCAATTCCTAATCTCTCTCTCTCTCTCAAACAAGTCAACCCAACTACAAAACAGACTCCATAAACAGACCAAACCACAAAACAAAAAAAATTATCCACACGACCCGAGCATCAAAAAAAATGTAGGCACAAACTTCACCGACAACCCAAGGCCACATCGCTCTACCGGGGCAAGCAAGGAGTGCTCGATCTACTTTCACATCTCTTGTGAAGGCTCAATACCTCCTCAACTGAGAAGTGTTACTCATGTCACACCCAAAGCACAAAGCAGCTCTAGACCTGTCAATGAAACAACAGAAGAAACCAACATTACAAATGACTCTTCCTTTGTGTTCATATCTCTTGAGGCCACAACAGCTAACAGCAAAAGAACCCCAAGAATCCCAATTGGCCTTCTGGTGCCACAGCTAACTTATATCTCAAGGCCATAGCCCAATTCAAGAAATAAGAAATCAGTTCCAACTACTGATTTTAACTTTAGTTCCCTTTCTCAAATGTCTATCCATGAAAATTAGGGAAATTATATGCAAATTTAGAGAAGTTTTTTAGAGAAAAGAAAGCAAGGGTTTTTTTTTTAGTCCTGGACACCTCAACCACAACAACCCAAAACACTCTTCCAACCTCAGTAACAACTTTAACCTTTTCAACATAGCAGCCCCCTTTTTCCACAACAGCAGCAACACCAGCAGCAACAAACACAATTTCAACAACAGTGGCAACAATAAATTTGCAAAACAATTTTGTTAGGCCACTTTTTATACTAATTTGACACTAACCATGTTGTGGGATATTAGGCTCTGTTCAAGTAACAATAGAAAACAATTTTGGTAGCACTTGACAATGATAAACAAGAAAGTATAACAAACATTAGATCGAGTATTCAATAACCAAATACATAACTTCTTTGATGGGACGAAGATAATAGCATTGCAGTCTCATGCGACAAAAGAAAATAATCCATTTTGGTTTCAACGGAAGGAAAAAAGAAAAATGTTTTCCATTTTGGTTTAAGAAGGTCAGGAGCCATTTAAAAATTTTATCAATATAACCCAATCTAGAACCACCTGGCTTTACTTATAATTTTGAACCAAAATAAACTAAAACGAATGGGTATTTGAGATTGAGAAACCAATTATGAGGAGAAGAATATGATTATAGATATAAAGCATGGACAAATAACACACCTGATTAGAGGCTGTCGACTAAAGGTAGTTGACTGGACTTGCTGATTGGACATTTTTTATTGGAAGATGTGGTTGCCAATCAAATGTTGAGGTCATCTTTAGGCTTCATCAGAATTTCCAAGAACCAAACATCGCGCACAGAGTGAAAAGAATCTTTTGTAGGTCTGAAAGAGTGAAGAAAAGCATTTTGAGTAGGTTCATCTTCCCATTCTAACTCATTCCACCAATCTTCATCTCCCCTAATGACAGCTCCACATCCCTTGGCACTCTCAGCGTTGAGTGGGAGCTTCTTTAGATTTGGGCAATAACTCACTGAGAGGGATTCCAAGCAAGGGAAGGGCAGGGCATTCGGATAGATGCTTGTCAACTGTGGTAGACCAGTAACATCTAGAGATTTGAGTTTCGCAAATAGCTTTGGATATCCTACTTCCTCTGCAGCTTCACCAGTACCACGTATTATTTCTTCCATTCTATCGCAACTTGTTATCACAAGATTCTCAAGGTTTGAAGCAAAAACAAGCCATGTTAGATCCTTCAACATTGGACACGTCCATAAGTATACAGTGCGAAGGCTATGGCTTATGAACTCTGAATTTGTCATTCCTTCCCCTGCCCTTTCAACTCCAATATATTCTAAGTCCCTGCAATTTTTTAAATCAAGCTTATCTAGACAATCCATTCTTTTTAGAAATGACAAATCTAGATGCTTTGAACCCCCCAGTGACTGAAGTAATAGACTTCTGGTACAGCTCCGTAACTTGGGGGACTTGAAAAGAAGTGAGAGAGCAGAGTCACCTTTTATAGTGATACCTAAATGATTTAGGTGTTTCAGACACTCCAGTTCCTTTACCAAGGTTTCATGTCCACCAGACAAGACACTATCTTCCACTACTAAATTGGATGAACCACAATCAAATATATTGAACACTTGCAACTTTTTAAGATTTGATAGCACCCCCTGTGGAATTATATTAAGTTTATATGTACTCTCCAAGCTCAAATATCTCAGTTCTTCGAAATTTCTAAACTCAATTGGCAACATGTTTATGCCTGTGAGGGACAGATTGAGGTATCGTAATGAGGCCAATTTAAAAAATTCCGATGGTAACTCAGGTAAAGAGAAGTTATGGGACAAGTCCAAAACCTTTAGATTGCACATATGTTGGAAGAATCCAGGGGTAATCATCTCCAAATTATTATTATTAAGAAGCAAAGTAAGGAGATTGTCGTTGGATGGTGTTTCTACAAGTTTCTCAATATGGTTGTACATTAATGACGACCTATTTATCCCCTTCCATTTTTCAACCTCAGGTGCTTCTTTCAAACCAGCTACCACTTGTACCAAAAATTTTTCTTTCACCAATTTGTCTTTCACCTCTTCAATTTCGCAAGCTATCCACAATGCCATGTCACGGATCATGTCATGCATCTTAACTTCATGACTTGAAGGCTCCTCCAACAAACAGGCATGAATCAGAGCATCAATAATGTCGTATCCTTGGTTTTGAGCATCATATCCATTCAAAAATCCCTCACCAACCCAATAATCGACCAATGTGTCTTTAGAAATCAAATAATCTTCCGGGAATAGGGAACAATATAAGAAACAAGATCTATCACCACTTGATAAGCTATCATAACTGAACTTTAAAGGAGGAAACACGTCCTCTCCCATACCTGGAAACTTTGTGGGATATTTCTTTAATGCTTCTATTGCACGATGCCATTGTTGGGGAGTCCTTTTGCAAGCCATGGTTCGGCCAATGGTAATGAGAGCGAGTGGTAAACCGCGGCACACTGCAGCCACGATCTCAGCTAGCGTAGGAATATCTTGGTGAGCATTGATGGTATCTTCTGTGACCTTCCTCTTAAACAAGACCAAGGCTGGCGCCGGTTCCAAAAGCTTCACTTTAATCGGCTTGGCTCCCATGTGGCCACACACGACCTCAGACCTGGTTGTAAACACAACCTTAGATCCATTTTGATTGTTCGGAAGTGGAACGCCCACCTCCTCTGATAGCTCCAACCGCTGCCATACATCATCCAACAACAATACAAATTTTCTTTTGTTTAAGACATTGTAGATGTCTATAGCTTTTTCTCGCTGAGTTTTAGTTTTCCATATGTCGTCGTTAAACCCTATCTTACTTCCAATTTCAATCTGAACCTTTAAGGGGTCTGGGTTTTTGGACACCGTCACCCAAATCACAGGATTGAAATCATGAGTTGAATTGCATAACTCTTTATTGATTTTGATCAGGAGGGCCGTCTTGCCAATACCACCCATGCCCCATATGCCGATAATTCCCACTTGTTTACCTTCAATGTAGCCCCAAACCTCCTCAAACGTCGATTCCAAGCCCACGGTCGATACGCCCGGCCTTTCATCCACTGGAAATGAAATTAGCCTGTCAGCAGCCGCTTTGTGAAGTTGACCTTCTTCATATAGAGTAGTCACATCGACTTTCTTTCCAGACACTTCCTCCCCCCATCTGTAACTAGACTTCCAATTCCAGGGACAGCAAACACTTGAAAAGTTGCGCTCAATCTCTCGAATGGCGTCATTTCTCAGTCTAATGACTGAAGCCTCTGTAGCATCCACCTTTGTTACCCACTTTTTTATTTCATCCAGCTCCTTCATGTTTTGTCTCTCAACGATCTTCACCCTTTCCTCCACGTCGTTCTTCAACTTACTAACCTCTTCCATTTTAGTCCCCAAAGCATCAAGCTTTTCTTCGAGTTCACATATGTACTGTACTGGCTTTACCAGGCAACCGCAGCAAGCAGTGAGCAGATCACTGCCTGAAGCTGAGACTGAAAATGAGATACCCATGGTCGTTTGTATGAGATTCTAACTGAGAAAGGAAGAAGAAAAATTGATGGTAGGTGTAAAGTATGAAATGTTCAAGAACATAGGCTCTTTAATCAAGCACTCATTCCCATTGCCTCTGATTTTTTTATTATTATTATTTTTTTTTTCCACCCTGTACTAGCTTTTTTATTGGTCATTTGTTACGATAACGTGTAAGAATCCATCGATTACCAAACCCTTAGCTGTGCTCACAAGACGCCAATCAAGATTGTTGGGCTAAAAAGATTTAATACTATCAATGATTTCTCTAGCTCTTTAATTAATTTTTTTAAAAAATTAAATACTATCAATGATTTAGAATTGGATGGCCTGTCCAACCACGTACCTTGTGATTCATTGGCCCAACAAGTGAACCCGGCCCGCTGATCCTGTGATCTTCTGAGACAACCCCTCTTATTATCTACGGTGACCGTAATTATAGGAATTAATAAAATGCATCTATTTTGGAGTTTCAATCTCGCCTATTTAGAATTTTTCCATTTGCAATTTATAATTATCACCCTACTGAATTTTTTTTTCATTTAGTTCAATGGATTTGTTCACAAAATTATATTATATGTAAATTAAACACGATTAAATTATTCAATTTAGATAGGATGTCCAAACAGGCCCTTGGTCTACCGATTTGGATAACTCCAAACACCTTGAAACCTGGTTAGGTGGTAGGTTTTAGATTGACCCACCCACCCACGTACTTGATTTGGATTTTAGTATAGCGCCAAAGCCTCTGGCGTCGTGGCTTTTAACAAAGAAGAAAATAACGTTTTTACATATTTTTTGGGTAAGGGTATTTTCATCGCATAAAGTATTATATTTTCATCACATAAATTAAGTCTCCTAGTTAGTTTATATTTTTTAAGATTTTATGAAAAACAAAAAAGATTTCTATGAAAATTAATCCTGTGATCTATTAGACAGTATCATTTCAAACGAGTTTGTAAAATAAAGTTTTTCAAAATCTATCATTTAAGTGGGATTTTTTTTTATTATTTTTCATGAAACATTTTGTAAAAAAAAAATAGATATCGTAAATGACTAAAAACTCCACATAAATGAGAAATTTTAGAAAAAGAATTTTCTACAAAATTGTTCAGAATTATGTTTTCAAATGGATCAAATGACTAATTTTCATAAAAATATTTTATATTTTTTATAATGGGGAGGGATCCGTTTACACCTTTTTATAACCCTTTATCAACATTGAATCTAGCAATCCCTAATATTTCGTAATATTTTATTTTCATGACATATGCGGGTTAGGTTTTAGATATTATCCAAAACCCATTGAATTCCCAACGCCTCTCTTTGTCTCTTCCCTTTTCTCTGGTTCTTACATAGTTCCACCACTAATGTTGAGTTCATAGTTGCCCACCTTGCACCCACAACGCCATTACTGCTACATCCTTCATCCTCCTCCTCCTCTTCCTCCTCCTTTTTTGTGATCATTGTGATCATGCTTCTACTTCTTGTTCACAAATGTCAAAACCCATTTCTTAAAATTAGAACAAACTTCTCTTCTTAGTTCTTACCCACACTAACCCAAATCCAATAAACATGATCACAGTGCTCCAAATCCAAGATTACTTAGATGTGGAAAAATACCAAATGGATAATAATTAATCATAAACAGAATAACCTTTTTTAAAATTCAGCACACAAAATCATTCTCAATCAAAAAGTCGAACCAAAAAAAAAAAATCATTCTCAATCTAATTGAAAACTTAAATCATTCATATTTCCCATCAAATTTTTTAAGTTTGAGGCTCAAAAATTTTTTTACTGACATTTTAAAAGCAAACCCACAAGTTGATTTTTTTTTTTTAAGTCCATCGCATATATGCCTCTACCCCATCTCAGCCATGGCCAACAATTGAAGAGATGCAGTTTTTACACAAGTGACCATCTTTGCCCATCACAGTAAACTTCATCCCAGCTTGGAAATTAATCTCCAACTTGTGGCCTCATCACAATGTGGGTTAGGGCTTAAGAGAGATGTATGTAAGAATGGGTCGTTGTAGCCATGGCCATAAATCAGAACAGAAAAGCTTCATTCAACTTGGAAACATCCTTCTCATGCCCCATTACATGGGTAATTAGATCTGTGATGGTGAAAGGTCTACACATGGTGAGAGATAGAGGAAGTGCTTGAAATAGGGGTTAGGGCTAGAGAGGGAGAAGGGGAGAGAGGAAACGCCAAGACTTTAGGTACGGTAAATTGACAAGAGATATTTGATTGAGTATTTGAGTGTAATAGGTTTTGGTCTTAATTATACCCAACCCGAAAATCGGACCCAATCCCTTGTTTAAAAAGGTATAAATCCAAGGAGTAGAACTTCCATGTAACTGTGATATGGCCAGGTGGAATCACAAGCTAATTAGATTCAAACAGAAGGAGAATGTCAGTGTACTTGTTGATCCCACTTTTCCACTTTACTTGAATCTAATTAGCTTGTGATTCCACCTGATCATATCACAGTTACATGGAAGTTTTTGCCCAAGCCCAGATGGAAGGTTAGAGTAAAGGATCCCTTCTTTTTTATAAAACCTTAAAAAGTGTAAAGTAAGTTAACAAGTTAGAGTACTTTAGGAGTTTAGGTGATGACAATAGCCTCCCTCATATTTTTTATGCAAAATTCACATACTATTAGCAAAATTCACATACTAATAGTAGGCACAATATATGAAGCATAGAGTAGGCATTTATTTATTCAATACCTCTTGTCTATCTTAATGTTCAATTGGAAAAGTCTTTTCAATTAGAATATCATTGCCTGTTTTTTTTTTTTTCTTTTGGAAAATTGATCTAAAGTTCCTCAAAACGGTTTATTCATTTCATTAATCCAGCTTATGTTTTTTAATGTTAAATGTCTTTGAGTTTTAATTAGTTATTGGTCAATGTAGTTTTTTTTTTTTTTTAGAAGACATATTCTCCCTCATAACCACTCGGAACCTGGTCCTATTGATGACGGCAGAGCAAAGGCATATATGTTCCTCAAGATCGTTAAGATGGTTAAGAAAATTCTGATGATTCTTGCGAAGATGCTTCACCACCTCCTGCATTGAATACTTGTCCCTCCCCCTCTCCAACCCAAGCCAAATGAGAAGTTTGTCGCTCTCAACATCAGTATACAGCCGGCCAACAAGTTGATCAATTGTGTCGAGGTCATTGTTCAAAACAAAAATACCCTTCGCAGCAGCGTCAAGCTTTGCAATATGGGTATGCTCTTTCTTACTAAACTTGTGAAGAAGGCAAGCAGTAGTGAAAAAGGTATCGCCACTAGCAACAAGAACAATGAGTGCGTGTGTGGCAATGGCAATAGCAAAGACGGCGACGGCCATAGTGGCACCAATCAGACAAATTGCTTCGCCAGTTTTGGTGCAGCGGAGGCGAGACCGGGCGCTTAGAGGACGAAGATCGAGCTATTGCTTGAGTTCGGAAAAGCAACGATGCATGTTGTGGAAGTTATGGGAATCAGGTGAAGGGAAAGTGTGTGGGTCTGAATACGGACCTCGAACACTGCTGAAGGTGTTGGAGCTAAATCTTCACCAATGGTCCTGTGCTCATAAACTAGGAGACAACGTCAGAGGGTAGGCTAATGTGGGTTTGGCCAAGCCCTCTCCAAAACTCAAGTAAGAGGCTATTTTATGGAAGTTAATGCAAGGAAAAAGATGAACACTATTCAAGAATTAGGGTACTGTCACTTATCTCATTTCGCCACATCATATTCTATTTATATCTACATGTACGGACTGACCATAGGAGGTCAGATAAACTGCTTTGGTTAAGTCAGATCTAACTATGGTTTATCAATAACCGTCTCATCATAGTTTACTAATCAGGGTTGAATAAATAACCATGGTTTTATGTAACCACTCTGTCAAGGTTAACAGTTGTGTCCAGTGGTTTGGACTGTAGTAATGCTTTGGAATGTAGTACGAACCTTGCTGTAAGTGTCCCGAGTTGAATAGGCGATCCCGAGCTAGATGATGACTTGTCTTACCTTGGGTCGATTATGCTGTGTCATAACTCCGTACCAATAATTCTAGCTCGAGCTCCTTGCCCCGAATCGGGGTCTTCGGTTTAGGAATATTCCCACACAGAAAGGATTATCGAAACTGTTGAATTGTAGAAAAACATTAAACGCCCAATTCCATTGCGATTGGGCAAGAGATTGGGCATCAAAGGGAAGCACATCGAGTAATTCAAGCAGAGGCGCGTAGAGTTCGCGAGCACAGTAGATGCTGGTGTAGAGACGCGAGCAAAGATTGGAGGTGTTCTCACTGTGGTCAAAGTAGGAAGACACAATCCTCGTAAGCTTGCTTGGCTGCGTATGGCGAAGAGCTTCTTCGACGCATTGTCGGCTCGAGTGAAGGACTTGCGACAACAATCGCAGCTCGTTCAACTTCTCGCTGCCGTCATCGTCGAAATCATTGACGTGAATCATGGACCATATCTCGTTGTAGGAAGTGGTTTGGACAGCGAGGGTGTACTCGCGGATGAGGTTTACGGTGGTGCTGGTACTAGTGGTGGCGGTGATGGGTGAGAGTTGCCCGCTACTCGATCTCGGTGTATCTTCTCTAGAGTTTCCTACAACAATTCGTTCAGGCAATTTGACAAACAGATACAAATCATAAGCTTTGGAACATATGTACAATTCATTGAATCACAGCTATCTATATCTATATATATATATATATATATATATATATATACCTTGCAGAGTCGTTGAGCTGGTGGTGGTGGTGGTGGTAGTTGAGGAGGATGATGGTGGTGGTGGTGGTGGTGATTAGTGGGTGAGGCAATGCCGCATAGTGTATTTGTCTCCAATGTTGCACAAGATGACAAGACTCTGTTAGTGTGTGCCTCTGTCTCTCTCTCTATATGTATATGTATGTATAACCTCTGTTTCATTTGGGAGAGAAAATAGGGTTGGGATCCCCTCCAGTCCCTTTACTGTCCATTTTACTCCATTTCACGTCCTGGAATGTGTCAATAGAATCTAACAGTGATCATTCTGCCACGTCATCGAAGGCATTAACACTTCAATTTCTCATGGCTAACGGCGTTACCTTGCTAGAAAAGAAAGAAGTATAAATGGCGGCCGGTCATCTCCATTGCCGGCGATGATGTCCTCTTCTCACCTCCTCACCACACCATGACATGTTATTGTCGTGGATTTTCTCCACAATTAATGTCATCCTGCAACTAAAACGGCCCATCTTTTTTCCATCTCCACAGAAGCTTGCAGTAAGAGGCACCTTCTTCCACCGTCCAAAACCCAACCTGCAAATTTGATTAGCCCCATCTTGGGCCAACATAATACCTACCATGAATGTGGCTTTTGTCCACCAATATATTGGATGTGGGAGAATAGGGGAAAAACTAGAAAAGACAAATAAGATCAATTTTTTATCATATTTACCGGTGACGGTTGCCGGAAAATCTCCATTACCAGCAATCTAAATTTATATTTTCGGAGTGGGGTCTTTCAAAAGCTAAAACTCATTTTACGACTCATCATTATTCATCAAACCTTCGTCTTCATTGATTGGGTATGTCGTCAATGATAATTAATTGAGGAGAAAATGGGTCTGATAGTCGGCTACTCCATTTAGAATTTGCTGTCCACGTTAATAGACAAAGTCACCATTACTCCGTTAACATTTGGGAGTTAGTAAATTGGATGATGTGGCAGCACATAAACCGCTAGATCAGTTTAAGTTGACATGTTAAATTTCCTGCCGTGAAATGGACCAAACTGGCGAATAGAGGACTGGAGAGGAGCCGCTCCCGAGAAAATACTCAAATTAGTCTCTCATAATTGGTGGATTTTCATTATCGATAATTGATAAGCAGTTTTAAGGATATGATTTCAACTTGAAATAAAAGGCCTAATGTCGGAGACCAGACATTAGGGCCGTCCAATACTCTAAACCCTTTGCAACCAATTTGATCCAGCTTTGCTCGCTGACATGTTATTTGCTACGTCAGCATTTAAAAATGATATTCTTTTATGACCCGTGACAATAAAACATCGTTTACCGAAAAAACTTAAAATAAATTCAAGTCAAAATTGTTGTGAAATTTAAATTAATTAAAAAATGTATTGTCGTGTCATAATTATTTGATAATTCAATAATTGTAAGAATAATTTGAGAATTATTGAATTAAATATTTAGACTATTTAGGAATAATTTGAGAATTATGGAAATAAACTGGATATATTCAGGTTTTATTCGTTTAATGATAAATTCTGGAAATCAAGAATAATTTGATGATTTTAATACATTTTTTTTTTTTAATGAAAATTTTCATTTGTTAAACGAGCAACTTCAATTGGGCAAATAAATTTAAACAAATGAGTTGAATTAAGTAGCATTCCTCCTCCCTAATGCATATGAATACATAGCGGTCTCTCATTAGGCATTTAGGACAAATATCTTGTGTACCTTTCATGCGTGCTTTGTATAGTTTCACCATATTAGTAACATAAAATTACTTGGGACTCATCAAACAATGGATTCCACGTAGTATAACTTGTCCTTAAAAGATTAATTCAGTTAAACGATTTTAGCCATGTTCTAAGTTATTATCAAAAGTCTAACTACCTATCATTCAAACAAATTGATTAAAATCAAATGGCTAAGATCATTCGATGGATCAAATTTTTCAAGAATATAATGTATTAAATAGGACGTATTCCGTCCAATAAGCATCTAGATTAGATGATGGTGTGACCTGAGTTATTTCTAAAAGTAATAGATGATTTAAATTAAAAGTCTAAAAAATTGCTGAAATCAACTTAGGTCGGTATCTTTTTGGACTTTTGATTCGAGTTGTTCATTACTTTTATAGATATTTCAGATTACAAATGATAGATTTTTTCAAACCATCAACGAATGCTTTCTCATCCAATACTCCAAACCTTTATCAGCCAATTTGTTCCACTTTGCTGGCTGACATGTTATTCCCTAAAAATGGATATCCTTACATGGATAGGTGACAATAGGACACCAGGGGTATGTTGGGACTGGACTTAAGTAGTCAACATGGACCCACCGCTGGGTTCAATTTCCTCTCCCTCAAATTTTTTTTTTTTTTTTTCTCTCCCAAATTGTTCCCTACTTCCCTCAATGAATGTAGTGATAGACTAATAGTCACTTTGATGGCATTCAGGAATTATACGCCGTAGGAATAATTTGTGATATATTGAATAGGAGTTATTTGAAGAAATATTGAGAATAATTCATATCAAAAAAAATATATGAGCCAAAATTGATGTGAAATTCAATTTAGTAAGAAAGATGTGTTTTTAATTTTTCATTTCATAATTGTTCTGAATAATCCAAAAATTATTTGTAATATTTGGATTGTTGGAAAATAATTCGAGCATTATTGAAATATACAAAATATATTCAGGCTTCATTCGTTAGTTAAGAATCCAAGATAAATTTAGGAATAATTTGATAATTTTGTTACAAATTGTTACTTCTTTTGAACAAAAATTTTCAGTGGCTAGTCAAACTACAACATCAATTGGGTAAATAAATATGGATAAATGAGTTAGATTATGTAGCATTAATCCCTTATTACGTACAAATACATAGTGCTCCCTCATTCGGCATTTAGGACGAAGATCCTTTGTGTCCCCTTTCATACATTCTATGTATAGTTTGGACATGTTAGTATCATAAAAAATAGTTGCGACTTACCAAATAATGGATCCCATATAGTATGACTTGTCCTTAAAAGATCAAAATTAATTCAGTTAAACGATTTTAGCCATTTTGATTGTTACTAGGATTAATCAAATCAAATAGCTAAGATCATTAAGTGGATTTAATTTTTCAAAAATATAATGTATTCAATAGGACATAGTATTTGGTGGCTCCTAATTATTTTTTTGCTGACCATAAATTTAGTAAATAAAATTTGAGATGATCTACTGGAGGTGGACAAGACGAGAAATATACATCCAGCTAAAAACAATTGAAGTCAAAGAAATCAACACAAATGTCCAAAGATAGCCTTGTAAGCAATTCCTAATCTCTCTCTCTCTCTCTCTCTCTCTCTCAAGCAAGTCAACCCAAGTACAAAACAAACTCTATAAACAGACCGAACTACAAAACAAACCCAATCACTAAACCAGAAACATAGTATAGTAGTAGATAAAAATTATCCACAGAAGAGCTTCAGCATAAAAACTAAGTAAATAAAATTGGCCCAAACTTCACGGACAAGTGACAACCAAAGTACACATTGCAAGCAATCAAGGAATGCTCGACTTCCCAACTCTTGTGAAGGCTTAATGCGTCTTCAAATGAGGGGTGTTACTCATGCATGCCACTGACCTTCGTAATCTCTTAAGACAGTTTCTCTCCTGTTTACTCCAAACGTTGCTTCCATCAAGAGCTGCTGCAACCAAATCCATCCCAGCCTTAAATAAACCTTAGCTCCTCGCTCACCGTATCAACAGCTGTGAACATTTCAATGAATCAAGCAGGAAAATTTGAAATTATTATAAAGAATGTGGAAGACAATTTTCCAGTTTTAAACTCATGACAAATCAATAATTCATAATATTCTAGTTCACCCATACAAAATCTGCAGTAAGGTTGGTTTAAGAACAACAAAAGTATACAAAAACATCCACTAATGAAGCCATACAACTTAATTTAGACTATCTTGTATTGATCCTTATTTATAAACACTTATACAATACATTCAAGGGCATTTCTATGTTGTTTTATGAGAGAATGAACTCAAATAAGATTTGACTATTTGATCGAGGAAGTCTCGCATTATATACATTTCCTCTTCCAATTAATAGTATTTTTTTTTTTTTTTTTTTTTTTTTTTTTTTGGTAAGAGGTAAGAATATCAACTAATATTAAACTACTATTACAATGACTTGAAACGAAAACCTCCCCCTTCAAGAGGTGGAGAGGTGTTGTTAGGCCAACATGCCATTGGCCCAGTATAGTTAATATGAATATATGGTAGATGTAAATACCGCAAAACCCATTTCCTCCGTATATTAAGTTGTAAGGACTAAGATAAAATTCAATAGCAAAATGCACATTTAAATGACAAGCCTGACCATAAAACTAAGTCTTCAAATCTCATCTTAAACAAAATGACTAACATTTAAAACAAAATGGGTATTAAGTTTGAGACAAGAAGAGAGAGAGAGGGATGGTCGAGAAGCCTAATGTTAAATGCGTAGTCCCAGCTTGTCAAGTAATGGTCATCAATTAGAATTGTTGATTGGAAGTCATCAATTAAAGAAGATGGCTTCCAATCAGATAAGATCGCCAAAGGCCACCGAGTTCGTGGACAATGCTTGATGGTCAGATGTTGCTAATGGGGGCTTGCTGTCCTTTCTCTTCGTTATTCACTACCAAAACCAAAGTGAGAAATTCTTCCAATCATCCCCCAGGAGCTTCAGATGGTCACCAAAGCTGTCCCACATTAAATTAGAATGATGAAAAACCAGTACAAGCACCCAAAACCTCTCATGTAAAGATTTTTAATATATCTAATTTTGGTCATTCTTCATTGAATTCTTCAAAAATAAAATTAAATCAGAAATGGATTCGGGAACAAAGTGACAAAACCTTAGACTTCACCAGGTTTCAACAGAAAAAAAAAGAAAAAAAAAATGCCACAATCCATTTAAAAAAGAAAATTTAGCATAAACTTTTTTTTTTTCAGATCCTATGGCCATAACAAGGACCATTTTCACAGGATTTTCACTGTAACCGGTAAACCAAGAAAAAAAAGAAACATATTATCAGTTGCAGGAATTCTATAGAGAAGCATTAAACTAGAATAAAGGATATCGCATGATATCAAAACATCTTCATTTATTTTAATGAAGTGGGTTATAATCATAAATTCACTTCATTTCAGTCGACATGAAAAAATCCAACATAGCAGATATGAAAAGTCTGAGAATCGAAAAGGAGGAATAATCATACCAGTGGATGCACTTCTTTAACAGCCACAAGGTTAACGAATAATATTAGAAAGTGATAATAAATGTCACTTTGTATGCTAGCTTTCTCAAACTCTGAATGACCAGAGCACCAATAGTTAAATTTTGTGGCAAAGTTCCTACGGAGAAGTCAAAAAAAAAAAAAAAAAAAAAAAAAAAAAAAAGACATTATCAATGTAATTCTACTCCCTTAAAACAGATATTGGATCGAAAGCGAATGTATTTTCCATTTTTGGTTTAAATATGTCTAAAGCCATTTAAATATTTTATCAATGTAATTCAATCTGGAACCATAGGGACTGAACTTTACAAATAATTCAAAATAAACTAAAACGAATGGGTATATAGAGCAGAGAGAAACAACACACCTAATCAGAGGCTGTCGACTGAAGGTAGTTGATTGAATTTGCTGATTGGACATCTTTGATCCGAGGCCGTGGCAGTTCGATTGTCTTCGACAATTTATTCAGAGTTTCCTTGTTCCAAATATCTCGCACAGAGTGAACGGACTCTTTTGAAAGTCCGAAAGAATTATGAAAAGCCTTTCGAGTATCTTCATCCACCCATTGTAATGCACTCCACCACACTTCATGTCCCTTAATGGCAACTCCACGTCCCTTGGCGCTCTCAGAATTGAGTGGGAGCTTCTTCAGATTTGGGCAAGAATTCACCGAGAGAGATTCCAAGCAAGGAAACGTCAGGGCATTCGGATAGATGCTCGTCAACTGCGGCAGAGCACTTAAACGTAGAGACTTGAGCTTTGCAACTAGATTCGGATCTCCTCCCCCCTCCCCACCACTTAAACGTAGAGACTTGAGCTTTGCAACTAGGTTCGGATCTCCTCCCCCCTCCCCACCACTTAAACGTAGAGACTTGAGCTTTGCAAATAGGTTCGGATCTCCTTCCCCCTCCCCCCCCACGTATTACTTCTTCAATACTTATGGACTTGAGCTTTGCAAATAGGTTCGGATCTCCTTCCCCCTCCCCCCCCACGTATTACTTCTTCAATACTTATGGACTTGAGCTTTGCAAATAGGTTCGGATCTCCTCCCCCCTCCCCCCCACGTATTACTTCTTCCATACTTATGCAATTTGTTATCGAAAGAATCTCAAGGTTTGGAGCAAAAACAAGCCATGTTACTTCCTTCAACTTTGGGCACGTCCATATGTGCACGAAACGAAGGCTGTCGAAGCTTGGGTGGCTTATGATCTCTAAATTTGGGATTCCTTGTCCGGCCCTTTCAATTGTCAAATCTTCTAACAACAGACAGTTTCTGCATTCAAGCTCATTTAGACACCCCATCCTTTCTAGAAACGACATATCTAGTTTTGAATCTCTCAATGACAAGAGTGATAGACATGTGGTGCAGCTCTGTAACTTGGAGGACCTAAATAGACGTGAGAGAGCAGAGGCACTTTTTATGGTAATACCTAACTGGTTCAAGTTTTTAGACACTCCAATTCCTCAACCAAGGTTTCATGTCCTCCAGACAAAACATTACCTTCTTCCACAAATAAATAAGATAAACCACATGTGTCCATTTTCAACACTAGCAACTTTTTAAGGCTTCTTAGCACTCCCTGTGGAATTTTTTTGGACATGTACTCTTCAAGCCCAAATATTTTAGTTCTATGAAGTTTTCAAACTCCATTGGCAACTCACTTATTTTTGTGTCGGACAGATTGAGATACCGTAGTGAGACCAATTCAAAATTTTTAGAAGGTAACTTTGGTAAAAAGAAGTTATGTGACAGGCGAAAGTTGTGTGACAGGTCCAAAACCCTTAGATTGCCCATATGTTGGAAGAATCCAGGGGTAACCATCTCCAAATTATTATTATTGAGAAGCAAAGTTGAGAGATTGCCGTTTGAAGGTGTTTCTTCAAGTTTCTCAATGCGATTGTACATTAATGACATCCTATTTATTCCTGTCCATTTTTCAACCTCAGGTGCTTTCTTTAAACCGGCTGCTACTCGCACCAAAAACTTGTCCTCTACCTCCTCAATTTCATGAGCTATCCACAATGCCATATCGCAGATCATATCATGCATCTTAACTTCATCACTTGAAAATTCCTCCAATAAACAGGCGTGAATAAGAGTATCAATAATTTGACGTCCCTTTTTTTGCGGTCTATTGAAGTCATTGTCTACATCCAAAAATCCCTCACCAATCCAATACTCTATCAGTGTCTGTTTAGAAATCAAATAATCTTCCGGGAATAAGGAACAATATAAGAAACAAGATCTCTCATTATTTTTTGTTGATAAACTGTCATAACTAAACTTTAAAGGAGGAAACACCTCCTCTCCCATACCTGGAAAGTTGGCGGGATATTTCTTTAAATCTTCTATTGCATCATGCCATTGTTGGGGAGTCTTTTTGCAAGCCATGGCTCGGCCAATGGTAATGAGAGCAAGTGGCAAACCGCAGCACTCCTCAGCCACAATTTCAGCTAGCTTGGGAATATCTGAATGAGCATTGATGGTGTCTTCTGTGACCTTTTCCTTAAACAAGACTAAGGCTGGCCCCGGTTCCAAAAGTTTCATTTTAATCGGCTTAGCTCCCATGAGGCCACACACAACCTCAGATCTGGTTGTAAACACTACCTTGGACTCATTTTGATTGTTAGGAAGTGGAATGCCCACCTCTGATAGCTTGATTCGCTCCCAAATATCATCCAACAACAACACAAACTTCTTTTTGTTTAAGACATTGTAGATGTCTGTAGCTTTCGCTTGTTGGGTTTTCATTTTCCATAAGTCATCATCAAACCCTATCTTTTTTCCAATTTCAAGCTGAAGCTTTTGAACCTTTAAGGGGTCTGGGTTTCTGGACACCGTCACCCAAATCACAGGATTGAAACCATGAGTTGAATTGCATAACTCTTTATTGATTTCGGTTAGGAGGGCAGTCTTGCCAATACCACCCATACCCCATAATCCAATAACTCCCACTTGTCTATCTTCAATGTAGTCCCAAACCTCCTTAAACGTCGATTCCAAGCCCACTGTCGGTTCGATAGGCATTTCATCCATCGGAAATGAAGCCAGCCTATCAGCTATGGCTCTGACACGTTGACCTTCTTTGTATAGATTATCCACATCGTCTTTCTTTTCAACAATATCCTTCCCCACTTTGTAACTAGACTTGCAATTCTTGAGAGAGCAACCGCTGCAATTCCTGGGACAGCAACCAGATAGACATCTTTTCTTCATCTCTCGAGTGCCATCATCTATCACTTCAAGGGCTAAAGTCTCCATAGCAGTCGCCTTTGTAATCCACTCTAGTATTTCGTCCAACTGCTTCATTTGTTGTCTCTGAATGATCTTGGCCTTTCCCATCACTTCAATCTTCAAGTTACTTAACTTTGCCAATGCGATCAACAAATCATCAAGATTTCCGTGAAGTTCACACGCACACTGTACTGTCCCAGCCAGGCAACTGCAGCAGCTATTGAGCAAATCAACGATCGGGATTGAGAATGTGACACCCATGGTTTGCAAAATATTCCAACTGGAAGAGGAAGAAGAACGATTATTAGTGACGTGTAGTTTCTTTGAGCAATCAGTGCCATTGCAATGCTATTTCCCCTATCTTATTCACTATCGTATATTACTTACGCACTAAAAGATGTGGTTATACCTAGGACTGTAGAACAAGCCAAACTACTCAAAATTAACTTGATATAAAATTCATTAATTTGAACTCACTCATGAAATAAACGAGCCTAACTCGAGCACCGTTTTAAAGCTTATCAAAACCAAAATTATGAAACAATTAAATCCATAGAGTCAAAAGATAAGCTATTGTATATTTGAATTGATACCACTCTGAGAATCCTAAGAAAAATGTACCTATAGACAAAATCTTTTTAAAATTACAAATTGGTCTGCTATAGGCAAATAATTACACATAAATACGAATTACTATTAACTCCATAGTAAATGAACCAAACCAGTCCTTTTCAATTTTTATTTTCCTTTTTGTTGAATCTTTAACATGGTCAGCATCTTCAATCAATCTTAACTCAGAATCTTCAATTTCTATTGTGGTGAGCATTGGAAAAATAAAAAAAAATAAAAAAGGCAAAGAAAGAAATTAAGAAAGAATAATTGAATAGACACCCTAATTCTATTAATTTTTTATTATTATTTACATTGGGATGCCTCTTATAAATTGTATTTTTTATTTTTTGGGTTCTATAGCAAAACACATACTCACATGAAATTGAAACTAAGAACAGCCTCTATAGATTCCACACCCTTATCAGAACTGGATTATGCTATTAGGTCCAAGGACCATTGGCTTTATAAATAGTTAAAAGCGATGATGATCGGGTAAGCATGTGATGATATAACTTATATCAACATCCATATTGCGGATTGTACTTCATACATTAGTGGGTTACGGGGTATATTGGGCCAATGCACGAAATACAATCCCCAATGCATGAAGTTAATATAATTTATACCAATGACTTGATTAGGACTTAAGCTAAAAGTTGTTATCAATATAAATTTTAAAAAAATCTAATAATGACTCTACATTTGAAGTAAGATTCATGGTCACTACCCGTGTATTCTCCATCAATACACCCACTCATCAATTAGACACATTCGAAGTCCGAACTCTTAAAAATTTGCTAAATTAAATAATTAATTTTCTTTTCTTTTCTTTTCTTTTCTACTTTCCTTTTTGTTTTAGCATTTTGCTCTATTTAGGGCAAACTTTTAGCTAAATCGCGTCTTGTCATATAGACACAAAAAATAAAATCATATCGAGCTCGTGAAATCAAATTATTATGTGAACTCTCAATCCCTCCAAAAATAAAATTTACAAAATTGTCCACCACGCTGAAAATTCAAAAAATTTCAACATCCAAAAGAATATATATATATATATATATATATAGAGAGAGAGAGAGAGAGAGAGAGAGAGAGTGATTCTGATTTTTGTGTTTTGTTGAAAAAAAAAATCTATAGAGAGAGAGAGCCTAGCTCATTTAATATGCAACCAATATATATGGATGGGGGAAAAAAAAAAAAAAACTTAAGCAAACTTCAAATGGGTAATATAGATTAATCCGGTTTAGGTTAATATAGATCAACTGTAATGAAAAAGCATAACAAGGAAAGCAAGCCATCAAGTGGCAAGATAGAATCTTACCTTTTAGTCCCGTTTAAGTTAAATGAAATACTTATTCTCCCCTATCAAGGACAATAAAAAAATAAAAAAAACAGAATTTGATGAAGCAGCTAGCACACTTGATCGATGTCCACACTTGATCGATGTCCAGAATGAGGTTTTAATCTGGAGAGAGACTAAGTTTCAATCTGGAGATAGACCAAGTTCTTCTGAATGGGAGAAAGAGACAGAGACTAAAGTTCTTCTGAATGAAAGAAAACGCGCGTTTTGTGAGAGGAGAGTTTCCGAATAAGCGATAGCCTATGTGAATGACCGTACTCAGGGAGATGCTTTTCATGAGATGCCATTTCATTAATTAGGACACATTATTATTATTATTATTATTATTTTTTTGGTCAACGTGTGCAAGAGTTTCTTAATGAGAAAGAGGCCTATGTAGTATTTCGTTTGAATGACTCTACTCAGGGAGGTTTTTAATGAAGGAGATCAACACCTCCTAATATAACTGGAAACGGATTTGGTGCAGTCCATGGCCTCAACTGCACGGTGCAGTAGGCGTTGGATCTGTGACGCGTGGCGGAGCAGCAAATGGAGGGTGGATCTTGTGCCTGGCTGAAATGCTCCTTTCCCCTTAACGCCGTCTGCCGTTAAGATTCAAAATGTATGGAAACGCTGCGTTTTGCTTGCAATTTCGGGGGCAAAACTGATGCCTCCCCATTTTCAATTCATTTCGTTCCCTCTCTCTTGTCTCTCTCCTCTTTCCCCTCCCCGCCGTTCCACTCTCTCTCCTCTCTCCCCCCTGGCTCCGTTCCACTCTCACTCGCCGTCGTCGTCCCAGATCTGCAGACTGGAAGTTCCCCCACCACCGGCGCAGGCGCAGGTGTAGAGGTGCGCCAGATCCACCGCCGCTACCGCTGCCGCTGCTCCGACGCTGCTGCTCCGGCCGCTGCTCCGACGCTGCTGCTCCGGCCGCTGCTCCGACGCCGCTGCTCCGATGCTGCTGCTCCGGCCGCTGCTTGTTCCCCCGAAACCCCCTGCTGCCGCTGCTCCTCCTTCCTCGGCGCAAGTGCTAGTTTTATATATATATAAATATAATTTTTTTTTTTTTTCTGTGTAACCTATGTAACCTGTATACTGTATAAATTTTTCTGTACAATTTTTTTTTTTCTTTGTAACCTATGTATGAGAAGTTTTGTTGTGAATTTTTTTTTTTTTTTTGGTTTTGTAACCTATGTATTCGAAGTTATGTTGTGATTTTTTTTTTATTTTTTTATTTTTTTATTTTTTTTTTGTAACCTATGTGTTCGAAGTAATGTTCTGAAATTTTTTTTTTTTTTTTTTTTTTTTTAGCAACCTGTGTAAGACAAGAAGATCATCATTTTAAAGCTTCACTTCTAATTGCAAAAGAAAGATAGCATCTATATTTCCACATTGTGAAGGCAATGCTAGCTCTTCTTACTGCTGGAGCTTCTGCAGCCACGGCCATTGTATACTTAGCACACAAGGGAAACGCTAGTGCTAATTGGTTTGCGATTTGCCAACAATTCAACTCCTTCTGTGAGCGCATTTCTGGATCTCTGATTGGCTCTTTTGGTGCGATAATTGTGTTTATACTGCTAATCTTTTTTTCAGCAATAGCAACCTCTCGACGCTAAATATGTTGCAAGAGCGAGGCATCTATGTCCATTAATTTGGGTTTGTAAGTTTATGACATAAAAGTTTGCACAAGTTGTGTGTGTGTGTGTATATATATATAGATATAGATACACATGGTATCACTGTGTATTTGTGTAGTCTCTTCTAGGAGCTTGATTCAGGCTGTGTGAACTTTGAAGTGTTGGATTTGTCCTGATCTTTAAATTAATTTCTCTACTGAGTATAATATTCAATCTGTTCGACTATCTAGGCTCTAATTTAGCAAAGCCTGCACTGGCTGTTTGGTCTAACTGGGTTATTATGCACTTCATCCCTCCAGCAGCCAATTAATGCTTAAGTGTCTCCTTGCACACATATTTGAGATTATGAACAACTATGGTGATTGGCAAATCTCTTCAATTTGGGTTAAACATTGGAGACAAATGTTTACAGTAAAAAACAAATTTGTTTGTTCTGGACATACACAGAATAAGGGTGTGTTCAATTGGAAGCAACTTCAAGAAGGAAGTGGTTCCAACAGCTAGTGGAATTGTTTTAATAGCTAGCATCAGTATACTTTTTTGGTCTATGATTAAGAACAATGCAAATATAGAAGTATTATAGTTATTTGAGCATGCATCAATTGATTGGCCTTTTTTAAACGTCAAAATAAATCCCTTTTAAATTCCAAAGAAAATATCACATATATATATATATTGGTTCTTGCTCCTTTCAGGAACAATTGCAGTGGTAAAAACTATAGGCGGGTATTCACATGGTACAAAAAGTTCAATCAGAAGTCATTCTTCCTTGAAGTTTCTTGCATCACATCAAAAGTGACAGTAATTTTGTTTAGGAATGAAAAACTAGCAATGACTATAAACGAGAGAGGCAAAACTATAACTTGGGATACAAATTTCACTCTACATATGAAATTTTACAACATTGCAATTTACATACCAGAATTATAAGCTCTTTCTATTCCTTCATCTCTGCGTCTTACATTGAAAATATAAAAAAATCTTAATCATCCTACATTGAGAGAGAGATCTTCGATCTTGAGGCGGAAAAGAATTGCAGTCATGGTATGCCCACAGTAACATCTGCGATTTTGAAATCTATAGCGGGTGCCACGACCCGTGCCGCTATTCACACTCCTATTTGATGATGCCATTGAATGTCTAAAATCAAGGAAATTTAAAATAAATAAATAAATAAAAGATGGAAATTAATCTCAATTTTTTTTACCTTATTTATTAGAGTCCACGAATTATGCCATAAGACTAGTAATACTAAAAATAAAAACTTCCCAGCCCAACCCAGTTAAACAATGATGCCTTTAAAAGTGCCATCATCGCATCAATCAAGATGGGCTCAAAGGGCCTACGAAATCAGAAAAAAACATATAGCATCCTACTTTTTAAAAATGGAGCACTTCTATATGTTTTTCCCAATTCATTTGAGTCTTTGCGCAACAATCAGTAGGCATGTCTTTCTAATTGCCTCCTGATTGCAGTTTGAACGTGGAAGCTTTGTTTGGGAAATTGTAAATCACTAACATGACAAACAAATATAAATTCTAATGCTTTTGTTGTTTTGTTCTTTCTCCTACTTTTCTTCTTTGTGCTACATATAAGTTCTTTTGACCTAAAGTCCATGGCCGAAATATAAGAATGAACTCAACTTCTCATACATGTGAACTCATTTATTTTTCCCTTCCCTTTTTTTTCCACGGTAAAACCACAAATCAAATAGAGGGTAAGTAAAGGGAGATTGAAAAGAAAGTTGCTCATAGGATTTAAGTAGGATGAATTAAAGAGAAGAAAAGCTCTGTTGAGCTGATTGCTATCTATATATATATATATATAGGGCAATCATTTTCTAACTTGAAAAACCATTTGAACCCAGAAATGTCCATCATTTGCAGTGAGACACTATACATGAATCCTACATACATGTCTAAAGTACCAATATACATGAAATGCCCACTGTACCAATTTTTTCTACCCATTACACTACATATATGTATACAGTATACATGAATCCCCACTAAAACAAACCCATATATTTACACTACACAAGTCCATCTAAATCCAAATAAACGCCATATATTAAATAAGAAACAAGTACAGGAACTCAAAAACAAAGAAGAAAAACAACTAGCGACAGAAAATCTATGGCAAAATCAGAAGCAGATGTAAGAACATATCTATACATTTCAATGCATATATATTAAATTCCCAATCGAATGCAGCCAGTGATAAAGAAATCCAAAAACCAACCCCTAAACCCAACTGAAGGTGTTGCCCAATCTACATCCCCTAATCCCTAAACCCAGCACTAGCAGCATTCAAAAAAAAAAAGTATGCTTCAGATCTATTGCATTTCAACCCACTTTGAACATCTCCTAACCCCTAAACCTAGCACTAGCAGCAGCATTATGCTCATGTTATTGTTCAAATTTCCAATGCTTCCAAAGGATGAAAACAAAAAAATTATTTCTATTCCTTTTTTCATTATCCAAACAGGGCATACACATACATACACAAAAAATAAATAAAAATCATAAAATCATAAAATCTATTGCATTTCAACCAAATGGCAGTCCAACCATAAAGGAATCACAGAAGAAAATAGCAAATTTTTGAGGTTAGGGTAACACAATAAAAAAAAAAAAAAAAAAAAAAAAAAAAAAAAAAGAACCCTAAGCTTACCACTGGTCGTCGGAGAAGTGGAATGATCGTTGAAGATGGCGCTGCGAGGAGACCCACCGGACTGTCGTCGCATGCCGTCAACAAGTGGTGGAGCCGGACCGTCGCGTGCCGTCGACGGTGGTGGGAGCACCGACGGTGAGAGAGAGAGAGCGGTGATAACGAGTCGCGATCTAATATTTGGGGGTTTCAGATCTACGGCTAAATTCTCATCGACGGGAGACCCATCGGACTGTCATCGCATGCCGTCGACGGGTGGTGGAGCCGGACTGTCTCGTGCTGTCGACGGGCAGTGGAAGCGTCGACGGTGAGAGAAAGAAAGGGGTGAGATCGCAAGCCGGGGAAGGAGGAATGCCCACCGTACCAGTAGTGCCGTCGACGGAGGCCGAGAGGAGAGAGAGTGGAAGAGGAGAGAGACGAGAGGAGAGAGAGTGGGCGAGAGGGAGAATGAAAATCGAAAATCGTAAAGCAGCTATTTCTTCCCCCTTCCGGATTCACAAAACGCTGCCGTTTTCTCGTTTTAAAGCCATCCACAGCAAACGCCGTTAACGGGTTGACGCCAAAGCCATTTCAGCCATCCCAGCCGTTGATGGTCGCCCCTCGCCACGCGTCGCACATCTAACGCCTACTGCACCATGCAGTTAAAGGCATGGACTGCACCAAATCCAAATCCAATATAACTACCACCAAATTAAATCTTTCTAAAGAATGATCAATTAAAATTTTTGTAGGAAAGTTTTCTTCCTAAACTTAGTTATTTTGAATCCAATGACCTAAACTAGCAAGGTACTCAATAGTTAGGTTCTCAATGAGATGCCCTTTCTTATTTTAAGTTTTAATTTTTTAAAGCATTGGACCCTTTTGTCAGAGGGTACCCAAAAAAATGAACCAATTTGCCCAAAAAAAAAAAAAAAAAGAAAGAAAGAAAGCAAGCAAGATTAATAATAATATTTTATAACCTGGTTTTAGTTAAGGATGATTTTACGTCTTATTTTTGTATTTTCTTTTTATTGGTCATTTACTACAAGAATCCATTACAATTCACTTAGTAATAATGCTCACTAGAAATCACCTGGAGGATCGAGACTTGAGTCAACATGCCATTGTGGTTCAAGTCCTTGAATCTCTACTTATGAGGTGATTTGTGTCTATCTTCTCATTAATTGCCTTGAATGATTAGGAATTGTACATTGCTTTTACCCCAAAAAAAAGATTGGAAAACAAAAAACCCTTATTAGACGCTCATCAAGGCACACAACTACGCGGTGGAGTTATGTGTCTCTCATGGGCTCCACAATATGATAGACTATTAAGATTTAATAATGCCGCGCGATTGCATAGAATTTTGATGATTGGTCCAATTACCACCGGCCGTAGCTGGTGATTCGTTGGCCTAACTCATCTTTCTATCATGTTATGGGAATTTCCGTGTTGGAAGCTGTCAAGCTGGCCCAGGTTGGCATGTTGCCTAAAAACTTATTTGATCATAATGACAGAAATAATAATAATAATAATAGGACAATCAGAAGAAAATACTAAGACGGAAACTTATTTAAAGCTATTTAAAGACTCTTGAAATAAGAATTTTGATAGAAAGATATATGAAAGAGATGTCATTGAGTAACATATATAGGCATCGTTTGGTTACACTTTTAAAAAAATCTTTTTTTAATTAGGAAAAAGTCATTTTTTACTTTTTTTGCTTTTGCTTTTAAGTAAAAGCAATAAAAGCAAAAGCGCATTTGGTAAAATTAATTTCGCTGGTGATCTTTTGGATGTCACTAGAAATTCTACCGAATTATAATTGCCCAAGCGAAAGCCTAAAACAAACACAACTTTTCTCGATCACAAATTTTTCGAGTTAAAGTCAAAGCTCGTCCAAAAGATAAAAATGACTTTTAAAAGGAAATCTTAATTGTTTTTGCTTAAAATCCAATATTTTGCGTTTTGGTTTCTATAAGTCTTTTTTAGTTCCTCGAATCAAACAGTGCTTTTTAGCTTTTACAACTTTTTGCTTTCAAAAGCTAAAAAGATCTTAAAATAAGTGCAACCAAAAAGTGCCATAATTAATTGGGTAGATAATTTAGATATTTTGATATTAGATGGATGCAATAAAATCTACGACATGCAATCAGAATAATTATCCATAAACCAGTAGCATAATTTTTATTAAAAAAAAATTCATAAACCAGTAGTTCTCCAAACAGCGAGACCCGGTTGATGCTTTCCCAGGTTAATTTGTTTGGAAACATGTACGGAGTATTGCCTCGTGGCTTTCAATTCTTATGATTTTCTAATTTTAAACCTACCATGCAATGGTTCGTTTAGATTAGTGGTTGGTGGTGATGGTGTTAATTGGTGTTAGTTGGGTTTTATTAAATTTTAGTCAATTAATTCAGTATTATCTTAAGTTGATATCGATCAACTGACAGCTCTTACACATTTATAATATGGGAAAGGAGAAAGAAAAAATGAATCATCTCGCTTACTTCTCCACTCGTATGGTGTAGTAGTACTAATACATTGTCCAATTGTACCTTGAAAATTATATATTGATCACCAACCAGCACATGCACACTAAAAATAAAAGATAGCACTAGCCTCTTTTTGCCCAATATAATCGTTCTAATAATAAACAGTTGACTTCCTTTCAATTAGGATGTAAAATTTAAATATTTTAGCTGAGTTGAATGGTTCTAGATTCTCATTTTTATTTTTATTATTATTATTTGAAGAATTATTATTATTAATTATCATCATTTTGTCCTTACTTCTCACTGGTCGTTCTTCTGTCTAGTACTCTAGTCACCTAGCTAGTGATTCATTGGAACAACCCTCCAGTAACCTATGATTATGATACCTAGTTAACGGCCCTTGAGTCTAATAGCATGTTTTATCTCAATAGGGGTGTAGGATTTACAGCGGTTTTGGCTTTGACTCTTTGTGAGTGCGTGTGTGGCATATGTTCTCCAATCATTTAGCAAAAAAATAAATAAATAAAAAATAATCTATGATGATAGTAAGCTAATGGAAAGTACTAACACTTGAAATCTGGACTCCAATCCAATTATAAATTATCATTTTTTTTAATTAAAAAAATGATAATTTAATTTATGTGTAAGAAGGCAGTAAAACCAGAGGAGAATGCAACACACAATGTCAAGCAGGGGATCTGGACTCTAGACCAACTACATTGTGGAATCTAGTGGACGAAGCCTAGATCGGTGATTGATTTACTTTCGGGTAAACTGAGGAGAATGGTACTAATAATCTTTTAGAGCATTTAGAAAGAGAAAAATAGTGGAATCTTTGATGAGTGGAGGTTTCCATTGGAAAATTTGAAGTCTATTTTTCTAGGCCGCACTGAGTTGGTTCTTGTGAATTATGTGTTTTGCGGGTAAGTTGGAAAAAACTCTCTGAATTATAGGTTTGTTTTCATAAAACACCCATATACTTTTAGAACGAACAAATTACTCCCTAAACTCTCAAATTGTTACACTTTGTCCCCTTCTCTGAATTTAATGTATATTTTTGTTAAATTATCATCAAAATTATGATTTATTTTTGTCAAATTTAATGCCCAGACCAATTGTAAAAGTCTAATTTATGCATTAAATTCATTTAATAGCATCACATGAATCCCAAATGATCCATTTTCATTAGATTTTCTAATTTTTTTTTTTAAAAAAAAAAAAACAAATAGAGGGGGTCATGGACCTGTTATTCAGAAAGAGGGAAGGGGGGGATCCATGATTTTCTCATCCGTGTTCATTAGACCTGAGGCTAGGATTGAATTTAGAGGATGCAAACGTGCTTATCCTAAAATTATATAATATCCATTACTGGTTTACAACATGAAATAAGAAATCAGTTCTTGTCCCTTTTTTTTTTTTTTTTTTTTTTTTTTTTTTTTGGGATACGAGGATGAATCCCCTCAGTCTGTCTTCTATGACTTCGCAATTGATACCTAATGCCGTTTACTGGAGTAAGACAGAGAGGCAAACCCAGATGTGTGCACCGGCCTCACAACACACACCAATAAGTCACGGACTTGCACAGCGGTGGAGATTCATACCCACACCCAAATCCAGAAATTGGTTACCCGTAATGTCCTACCAACCTTTACTACACGCCCGAAGGGCTGGCCACAAGGTTTGAACTCAGGACCTCACAGTTGATATTCCAACCATTAGGCCATCTATGCCACACCTCGTGGTTATCTTGTCCATTTTCAATTGCTGCACATTGCTCAGAATTGGAATTGCTTCTTATTTTTGTCCAAAAAGGCGTCTAGAGCTATAACAGAATCTGCTCAGCCACCACCACATACTGCTGCTTGATTCCTACAACTGCCTTCCATGCAAAAGCAAACATATACTCGGCATCATCACGCTTCTTTTACAGCATGGGAACTATTTGCAATGCCAGAGCTGCAACAACCCAAAACTAAGCATAATCAGTATTTGTCTTACTAGGGTGATTAAAAATGACTAAATATGAAGTGGTGATAGAATAAGTCACCACAGCAGATAATCCTGCTCTTCAGATTCTGAGACTCTTTCAATTCACAAATTCAATGCTCAGCAAAAATATTGCTCCATGAAACTCCTGCATGAAACTCGTGGGTGAGTGATGGATCAAAGTCATTGCATGAGCATCAGGTAACCATGGGTTCATTTGACACTGCAAAAAATGGGTCAATCAAAAACGGACCAAATGTTGATGGATCAAGAAAACTAAACCAACTGCCAACAATTGAGACTGCAGTGGAGCTTTCTATTGGAAAAAAGAAGTCAATTGTGCCTAGGAGGCTCTACCTTTGGAGGGGCTTTGAGGCTCTACTTCGATGTCTCAGGAACAAAATAAGTTTGGAGAGAACTATGGACAGAGCTTGCTGGTTAGATATTGCCAATGGTGGCTCATTCTGAACATTTCTTACTGCTTTAACATTTCGTTCTCTTCATTGCCTACTGCCAAAACCAAAGTGGGAAGTTCTTCCAATCTTCCTCCAGGACGCTTCAGACGGCCCCCGAAACTGTCCCACAATTAAATGAGAATGACAAAAAGCCAGTGGTCCAGTACAAACATAAGAAACCTCCCATGTAAAAATTTCCAATCTCTCCAATTTTGGTAAAATGGAATTCTTGAAAATAAAGGATTAGAAAAGCTTTCAGATAATTAGAGTGCATATTTAGATATCTGCCCTTTCATTGTATTCAATAATGCTAGTGAAAGTGACATTCTGCTTAGTTGTAGGTTCAATTCCTTTTATTAGTCAAGAAGATATTCATATGCTTCACTTCTTTGTTGCTTGCAATGAACAGTTTTGTTTTTTATTCTATTCCATTAAGTATAAATTACCAAGTTTAAATCTCTGAAGAAGGGGTCATAAAATTGAGATCTAATGGCATCTTTTACCAACAAAAGATCCTTCCAGCTGGGTTCTAGTCTGTATTTCACCCCTTTCCTTTGTTTAGATTTGTTCTTTCAAAATCATGGAAGCCACAATTACAAGATTAAAGTCAAACATGATCAACGAAACAAGATTAGTGTGTCAAAAATATATAGTTTCCAGTTTTTGCCACACATCACAAAATTTTAGACCAACTGCAAACAACTTTTTGAAATTAATTATTAAAAAAGAAAAGTTCCTTCTATAATTGCTGTCATGGCTCCAACGCGGTGTTGCTGTCATGGCTCCAACGCGGTGTTGCATTAATAGTAACTAATGTGTGGGTTAAAAATCGACACCCAATCAGCCTCTAGCACATGGAAAGTACTAGAAGGGACATTTACAAGCATTTCACTTCTCTCGACGGAATGCCAAGTTTTTGGGAAGAAGAGAATGATATGAGCCGAGCATGCTTTTATCCAAATTCAATTCTGCTGATCAGATGGATTAAGGAAGAGATTTTGAGAAGAAGCATTTTGCCACTAACTGCTCCTATCATGAAAAAGGTATTAGATGAATAATTCTGTGTGGTGTAAAATTCTTTAGGTACCAGAACAAGCTAATGGTTTTGCTCCCCTATTTAATTATTTGAGAGGACTCTGAGGGGTAGCTTTTGTTTTTATTCTTATCACAACCACAATCCCAAGATTGGAGGAATTGGAGAGTTGACAAATTTTCCTGACGACCAGATTGTGAAATCTAAATTTTATTCAGTAGGAGTGACCTTGAAGTTGCCTTTTTGATATAACAGGAACAGTTTTTCCTTGGTTTTTCATTCAGAGTGACATTTGGATGAATTTTTCAAACATTTACTTTATTTAGAGCCATAATAATCATACATTGCATCTCCATGAGTCATATCTGTAATTGAACTATCCTCTCATTGTGTGCAACCCAGCCCATAACTTCATCAAAAGCATAAGTCTTCTTCACTATCAAAACGAGACATGATACAGAGACTTGTTGGACACAGCAATAATAACCCATGTCTTTTGGTATAATTTGCCAGCATGCACAATAGGACCGAACACAAGATTAGTGTTAAACATAGTTTCTAGTCTTTGCCACACATCACAAAATTTTAGAGAAACAGCATCTTGAAATGAATAATAATAATAAGAGATATTCGACTGTAATGATATTAGCAAATGAGATGAAATTTGTAAAATAGAGTGAAAAAACTGTATCACCTTTAAGATTGTTTATGTTTCACTGTTATTACACAATTCAGATATTTCTATGTTCCTTCTTTGCTTTCATCTTCAAACTCCAATGTGGGGTTGGATCAACAGAAACTAACAAGGATTAAAATAAAAAACAAGGGCAAATGAGATGTATTTACAAGCACTTCACTTTTCTATATGGAATTCTTTCTTATCTGGTAAACGGCTGTGTTTCTAAAATTTTATTCACACGTTTGCTGAAAAGGCCAAGGTCTGTAATGGAATTCGCAGTTGAGGGGGTTTCGATGTACATGGGAAGTGAGCTATATAATCAGTTCCTCCAGAGTAGGACCAAACCCGAATAACCAAATTTAGTGGTGGGAGATTCTTGAGGAACTTGGTTTAGCCTTTCTGGACAAGCCATTCACATGGAGTATAGCCTGGCCAATTGCTTGCTGAATGGAATCTATGGTCCTCTCATCGACAGGACGCCCTGATGCATCACGAACATAGAATGTATCGACTGCTTTGCCTGCTCTGGTTCTCACTTCTGATCTGGTGATAGTGAGATTTTTTTCTCGGAAGATTCGAGTGACATCATATAGCAGCCCAACTCTGTCAGCAGCGCTTAATTCTAGTTTCACTCCCTGGATAGGAAACAACAAAGCGAATTGTCTAAATAATGTATGGAGCCTCTCTCATATAAGGAACAGAAAAAAACATCAATTAAAAGATGTGAGAACTTTTGTTTTATAACGTTAAAGATAAAAACAAGCAAATAGAAGACAGAAAATGTGATCTAAGTAGCTGGACGTGCATAGGTATGGAAGCTCAAATAAATCTGATTTTCAAGCTATGACATAACTTGTCCATATTGTCAAATGCACCAATATGGTAAAACATTTGACAATTTAAAAAACAAAACTCGAGCACTCGAGCACAATTTCTGATATGTGAAAGTGCCCTTACCTCAGATACTCTTCTCTCAATAGTTGATTCAAGACATCTGATCAATTTTTGTCTCTCTGTATCTGATTTCACAGGGGACCCATCTATGAGCCTAATATGGTATTCCTTCAAAAGCATCCAGAAAAGTATTTCAGACTAAATAATCAGGCAAAATTAATGAAGCCCCTTCAAGTTCATCCACCCTCCAACCCCCAAAACACATGTATATCTTCTATCTATATGGAAAAACAAATGATTGATATACCTGATAAGCTTCCAGACCTTCAGAATCTATATATACATTTGCTTGATAAACCACATATTGCATGTCTGTCAAAGCGCAAACCGTATCAAAGAGAAGTTTTGGCCTATCCTTACTCTGTATAGTAACCACCAAATAGTCTTTATCATCAACGACATTCACCTTTGGCTTTTGCTTCTCATCCAAGCCATCAACATCTGCTTGTTCATAATCACAATCAGAAGACATCATCTGGTGAAGCCTTCTCCCAGTGTGAGTGACACCATCAGCTACCACAGTCTTGGCTGCCCTTGATTTGTTGCTATTGTTAAGAACATTGCATAAACGTTGCTTAATCTTAGAAAGCCTCTTGGAGTCGGTTATTGCAGACCCCGTTTCCTCATCGGTTATCTGCATAACTGCAGTAGCCCAGGTGTTGTGCGTCCACACTTCAGCATTTACAATATTGCACTTGAGGTTGGTGAGGACAGCACTAACTTCAGACAGTAGACCTGGTCGGTCATATCCGGTAAACTCGATTGAAGTTTGGTCCATTGATGGTTTAACGTTCTCGGAATCTCTCAATGATGATAAAAACCATGAATCTGGCTCGAGTGACTAAAGAAGAAGTCATGGACTCAGGTGGGTATGTACAAAAAAGCAGAGAAAAAGAGGCAAAAAAAACAACAACAACAACAATAACAACTACAACAACAGCAACATAGAATACGACTTACCTCTCTAATACATTCTAAAATCAATCCATCTGTAATCTTGTTTCCATCTTGATCAGTAACATTAAATACTGGTGACAAAATCAATTACATCTTATCAAAATTGGGAAAATAACTTTATAGTGAAAAAATAAAAAATGTTCCAGGGAAGGGGAGAAAGAAAATCTTACCATCCGTGAACCATCCAGCACCAGAAGATATTATAGCTTTAGTAATAATAAGGTTCAGATCAGCAAGCAGTTGTACAACTTCCACAAGTATGTGATGTTTGTTTGCACTGTCTACCTGCATCATAAAATGAAAGCAAGTACCAGAAAGTTTAGAGAGAAGAAAAATCCAATGATGATCGTTAAGAGTACACAAAAGGGAAGAAAACAAAGAATATATACCCGTATAACTGTTTCATTCTTGCAGGTTTCATTATCAATTTGAACCCTGAAAATCAGGATAAGTAAACAAATAGGTGTAAATCTCACATACTACTGTGAAACAGACCTAAGGTGACTTTCAGATAAGGAGAGAGAATAAACTACGTTGGTGCATTCAAGCGTCGAATAAGTCTTATATATTCATCATCCATGTCCTGTGAGAAACTCATGATGGTATCTGCCATTTATCAAAAACCAAAAAAGCAAAATCAGATAAAGTGGAGATAAAAGAACAATTTAAAAGGAAAAAGTTCAAGCAGAATCGGTGAACCACCACACACATCATAAGAGAAATAACTAGAAATTCAGTTCCAAATAAAATGGGGAATCTAAGGAAAAGAAGAGCCATTATGAAAACCCATTAAAAAAAAAATCCTTCAAACAATTAATTAGGAATACAAACACACATTGAAAGAGAAACTGATCACGAAGAGTTTAGAGAAGAGTAGAATGACCAAGATACCAAGAACTTCAATTAAGATTGAAAAAAAGTAAAGAAGCCTAGACCACCACAAAAAAGGTGGCTGTTTGTGGTGGGGTTAGGTACATAAACTTTTTGATAAGTGTAAATTCTATTAGATCAGACGAAGTCAAATGCCAGGTATACAGGGTGTATACCAAAAGGAAAGGAAAAAAGAAAAAAAGAAAAGGCCTGAAGAATCAAGCTGTCCAAAAAATCATCAAGAGGTGTCGGTGAAAAAACGACCAGGATCGCCCCCTTCAAAAAGGAAATAAAAAAATACAATATCTCAATTTTTTTATCAAACCATTGAAATAAATGTGCAAAACCAGCACGTAGACTGGGACAAGGAGAGAGAGAGAGAGAGAGAGAGAGAGCAGACTTTCAATTAAGATCACAAAATCCATGTAACTATAAATAATGGGTAACTCACCGCAGCCATTGAGATTCTATGCATAGAGACCAAAGGCTGTGGAACAAAAGGGTGGCTTCTGATCTCTGATTTTAAGCTGAGGAACTGAAGGACTTTTGAAGGGATTAATAAGTCCATCATCGATCTCAAATCTGGTTTTACTAAAGATCTTTTTTGTGGTACTCTTGCTATGGTAAGATTAGTAAACCTTCTTTTGTTCTCTTCTTAGACTCCCTTAAGTTATAAAAGGGATTTTTTGTGCCTTGGAGCTTTGCTCTTGTATATGTCTCATGTACTTGGGCATCGCCTTTTGTTATTAATACAATACACTATTTACTTGATAAAAAAAGTGATAGACGTCCGGTGCAGCTTGGTAACTTCAGAGAGTTTAAAAGACATAAGAAAATAAAGACACGTCTTATGGGAACACTTAAATGATGCAAGTTTTTCAAACACTTCAGTTCCTTTACCAATGTCTCAAATCCACCAAACAAAACACTATCTTCCACTACAGCATGGGATGAACCACATTCAAACATGTACGTTCAACAGACATGCAAGTTTTTAAGACTTCATAGCACTCTTTGGGACTTATATTAAGTGCAAATGTACCTTTCAGGCCCAAATAATTCAGAGCCACAAAGTTCTTAAACTCAATTGGCAAATCACTTATGGTTGTGAAGGACAAATTGAGATATCATATTGACACCAATTTAAAAAAATCCGCTGCAAACTTGTGTAATAAGTAGTTAGGTGGCAGGTCTAAAACCCTTAGATTGCACATATTTTGGAAGAAGCCAAATGTGATCATCTTCAAATTATTATTATTGAGAATCAGAGTGAAGAGATTGCTAGATTGTTTTTCTACTAGTTTCTCAATATGATTGTACATTAAGGACATCCTTTCTACTTCATTCCATTTTCCAACTTCTGGTGCCTTTTTAAAACCAACTTTGGCTTGCACCAAAAACATGTCATTTGCCTCTTCAAATTCAAAAGTTATTTGCAACGTCATGTTGCAGATCACATCAAGCATCTTAACTTCATCGCTTGAAGAAAACAATCTTTCATTTTCACTGGTGAACTGCACTTTAAAAATGAAAACACTTCCTTTCCCATATCTGAAAACTCTGTAGGAAAGTTTTTAAAACTTATCCTTCATGACACAATTCTTGGGATTTTTTTTGCAAGCCATGGCTCGGCCAGCACTCGAAGGTATTAAAGCAAGTGACAACCCAACACAAAACGTTTCTAATTCAAAATCCTATCTTGGGACATCTTATTAGGGTCAAAAAATTTCAACTATGGTCATTTGGCAAAGTTTCGAAAGAAAATCAACCACCCAGGGGATCAAAATGCAATTTTGAGGAAAATACTGTTTTACCCTCTGATAGAGCCATTTTTCTAAGAAAAATGTTCCAAAACATGTTTTAAAACAATGGACTCAAATGGAATCATCAAACCAAAATTGGGAGTGAAATGATCGATAGGTCAATTTTCGGGAAACCCATTAAACAGGTCAATTAGCCTCCTTGAACTGCCTTGAGCCAAAATAATCTCAAAGCTATCCAATATTGAAATGAGCCTACAAATAGCATCGTCAATCCATACAATCGTTAAGGAAAAAAAAAAAAAAAAAGGAGTTGGGTGAGAATCAGAGGTCTAATGGGAGTTCAACATGTGAAATGACAGAACGTTTAAGCTCCAAAACTTCCCAACACTCACTAAAAGCTTTAAAACATCATATGAAAGCTCAGGGGACCTCAAAAATACGGAAGGTTAATGAACCTTGAAAACATCATCTTGACCAAAATGCCCCTAAAGGGCACTATGCTTCATTTGGCATCTAGGACCCTCGCACACTCAAATCAAGCAACATAGCAACGCACGCATAGCATGTTCTAAGCAAAACAAATCATCTCTGAGTAAAGTTAGAGTTCAATCGATGCACCTGATATTCCTGAGGAAAATAAGGTATGAAAATATGGGGTCTAGACCACCACTTCGAGAAGCCTACCTTCTTCCAAGTTGACGGTTAGTTCAGTAGGCTCATCCAATGGAACTGAAGGTAGCACTTCTAAAAGTCCACCTTGTTTCGAGCCCACGATTGGTTCGATGAAAAGTTCGCTAGGTTTTTCATCCATTAGCTTTGAAGGTGGGCTGCCACTCACCATATCCGAAATTCTATCTTCTTCCATGACCACGGTTGGTTCGCTAGGCCTTTCATCTTCTGGTGTCAGAGCAAGCCTCTCAGCCATCACTCTGAAACGTTGACCTTGTTCATACAGAGTATCCAAATCCTCCATCCTTTTGGCCACATTCTTCCCCAATTTGTAAATAGATGTGCAATTCTTGAGAGAGCAACCACTTGAATCCCTGGGACAGCAGCCACTTAGACAGCTTTTCTCAATCTCTCGAGCGCCATCGTTTATCAGTTCATTGACCACAGCCTCCATAACTTCCACATTTAAAAGCCACTCTTGTGTTTCCTCCAGCTGCTTTGAATTCGTTTGCTGTCTCTCAACAACGATGTTGATCCTCTCCTTCATTTCGAGCTTTAAATTACTTAACTTTTCCAATGAGCTCTGCAAAGCATCAAGATTTCCTTCAAGTCCACATATATACTCTGTTGGTTTAGCCAGGAAACCCAAGCAGCTTGTGAGCAGATCACTGATTGAGCATGTAATACCCATGATTTGTAAAAGATTCCAAAAGGAACCAAAAAAAAAAAAAGGGGGGAAGAAGAAAGATCGTTTAGTGATGGGTTTGTCTTCTTTGAACAATCAAGGTTTGATTTAGAGTACGAGAAAATTCAACCAACAGATGCTCTCGCACTCCACACTAGCCATATTCAACCACGCCCAGCTGCTCCGTCCTTCCGACACTCTCCATCTTCTGTTTTTTCTTGTTCCTTTTTTTCTTTTTCTTTTTCTTTTTTTTTTTTTTTTTTTTGGGCTCAACCCATCTTCACTACTTCAAAATCATAACAGAGCACCTTTTGAATCCATTGAAAAATTCATGTTCAAGCAACCCATGTTAAAAATAATAAATAAAAAAACAGATCTGAGGGCTCGTCTTCTCTGGAAAATTCGTCGGCCACCAACAAGAGATAAACCTTCAAAGTTTTGGCATGAAAAAGATTTGAATGTCTGGGCGATGATTAAGGTATACGCGTGGAGAGAGAAGAGGGGGAGGAGACGGTTGAGAGAGATGCTGATGAATGGGTATTTGTGAGATGAAGTACATTTTGGTCCCTTAAATTATGCCTTCCCTATGTAATAATAATAATATTATTAATGAGGATCGAAAGCTTGGACTGTAGTGGGGAAAATGTTTCGCGGTTTCGAGTAAAACGCATCGCGACGGACCAATCACGAACGGTGTCGTGTTTCTCTTCTCGTCCCTTTGTTTTATTAAAAGGGGTTTTTTTTAAATATTAAAACATTTTAATACGATGGACATAACGTCGTTGTCAAAATCTACTCATTGACACGCAAAGATGCTAAAGATATTCCATATTGATTAATTCCTGTTATGTAAAACCCTTATTATTTGTATTATTGTTATTTTAACATATGCCACAGTATCAAGTATTATAATTTGATACCATATGATATAATACGTAATTTTTTTACATAACCACCATCTTTTTCTTTTTTTTAACTAACTTCATATTATTTTAGTTTAAAGGTATGCCAAATAATATAAGAGTAAGCTATTGTAGTTTAACACACCATTTGAGCATCAATAAAATGTGCTATTATTAAAATATATATGTTAATAGCATACCTTTTAATCTGATATTTCATTTTAAAACCCTCCTAAGGATTGGACTTAATATATATATATATATATATATATTAAACTTTGATCATGTGCGGGATTTCCTGAATATCCTATTCTATCACGGTCGTTCATGAACAACACGTACACGTGTGAACGCGCATGTATCAATTACAGACGACCATGATCAAACAGGATAATCTAAGATATCCCACACATGATTATTATTCACAAGGCAATAATTAGCAATATGATATATTATGATTCGACCAAGGACAACAAATTTCACGCTGCAATTTCCTTGAAAAAAATTAGCCAATTCATTGGAGATGTCATAATGAGAGAACAAAAAAAAAATATTGACATGAAATCTGAACCATCCGTGTCACATGAATGGTTCAGATTTCATTGGACATGTCCAGTGCTTGGAGAGAATCCATGCTCCTTGGAAAATAATCGTTTTGGAGGTAAATCCTATGTCGCAAGACTGGAGATCCGTGTGGAATGATAACCAGAAGCTTCAAGGCAGATCGTCCTATTTTATTTCGTTTTGATAATTTAGCCAACCCCATACAATCTTCATCCAAACAAGACACAAACTTGTGTAATTGCTATACAAAACAAAGGGCATGAAGACCACCACATATGGTGAGAACAGATCTTGTCCATTAGCAATTACTGGGCATTGTGCATAATTGGAATTGCAACTTGTTTTTGTTCAAAAAGGTATCCAGAGCTATCACACTATGTTTGGATAAAGAATTTTTAGGTGGAATTTGTTTTTGAGATGGAATTTGTAAAATTCTTATAAGAAATTTTCTTACAAAAATTTTACAAATTCCATCTCAAAAGCAAATTTCGCCTACAAATTCCTTATCCAAAAGAATTTGCTAAGCCACCACTACATACTGCTGCTTGATTCCCACAATTGCCTTCTATGCAAAAGTATACGCTCCATCATGCTTCTTTCACACCATTGGATTTATTTGCAATGCCACGGAGCTGAAGCAACTCAAAACAAAAGGCATATCAGTATTTATAATACTAGGGAGATTAAAAATTTAAAATGGACTAGATACGAGGTGGAAATAGAACAAGTCACTGGAGCTATTATCTGAAACTTATGGGTAGTAAAGGATCAAAGCCATTGAATGAAACATCAGGTCCGTGCACAACCATGACTTCATTTTATCTCACTGCAAAAACAGGTCAACTAAGCTCACCAAACGTTGAAGGTATCAAGAAAACTAAACCAACTGCCAACAATTGAAACTACAGCCACCTTGAACCTTTTGGGAATACAATTGTGAACAATTAAATAACACATAAACAGAGAAATCAAATATGCCTATAAAATCATGTGTAAAATATAATTAACACAAACAAATTAAATAGAGTAATTAGAGATAGAAAACATAGCCTGTGATAATCTGAGAGGCACGGTTCCACTGGGACTATTTTCATTATTAAAACAAGATTTAGGCTTTAGTTTGAAGAACCCAAAACCAAAACACACCCTTGGCGAAATTTCAACAGCAAAAATAACAAAATGCCACACCCAAGCACAACCCTGTCAGTGAAACAACAGCAGAAACCAACATTACAATGACTCTTCCTTTGTGTTCATATTTCTTGAGGCCATAGCAGCTGACAGCGAAAGAACCCCAAGAATCCCAATTGGCATTTTTGAGAAAAAAGAAAGCATGGCGACATGGCGTTTTCTTTATCTTTGACACCTCAACCACAACAACCCAAAACACTTCCAACCTATGTAACAACCTTAAACTTTTCCAACATAGCAGCCCCTTTTTTCCACAACACCAGCAGCAAAAATAACAATTTCAACAACAAATCTGCAAAACAATTTTTTTAAGCCACTTTTTATACTAATATGACACTAACCAAGTTGTGGGAAACGAGGCTCCGTTCACGTAACAATAGAAAACCATTACAGCTACCTCCAAGTAGTGCAGTAACACTATGGAATTTTATTTTTATTTTTTATTTTTTATTTTAATATACGTTGATAATATGTAACTAGACAACTGCTTACTTTGGAGTAGAAAATGGTACATTGAAGCTATAGTTACAGCTATGGCCAATATATCCCAAAGTCGGAATTCTACAATGGTGGGCTCCCTCTAATTTCATCAAAGTATGCCTGTTCCAAATACTTTGGGATCAATCTCAAAGCGCTAAGCAAGCCTTCTGATGTCTCTTAACACTCGGCTTTGAAACATGGTGTGCTTCCAGTTCCTCGATCCCTATAGAGAAAAACTATGGAAAAGTGAGTCGAGAGGTTGAAGGCAATGATGATTCCTGATTTGAATTGCATTAAAAGGGAGGACAAGAGGGCGGCAATAGAAGCTGTCCATCTCGTGGATGTGGAACTCGGTCACTTTAACAAACTCGTTGCCACAACTTTTACAGGTGAATTATTTCGAATCTGACCCCCACACCTAATTTTTTTAGAAACTTGTTGTCACAACTTTTACAAGTGAAAATGGTATATGGATTAGTTAGTTTGTTAGACCTGCTGCATTTAGATGCCACATTAAATCCTTTCCAAGAGAGAACACCAACAAATATGTGCCTGATGGTTCAGAAAATATGCAAATCTCTAGCCCTCGCTGTTTGACATCTATGCAGCCTAGCTATATAAATACAGAGTTGAAAGAAATGTTTTCTTTTTGTCTCTCCTCAAGCAACCAAGTAGAGGAGGTTTTCAATGGGTATAGTAGTAATAAAACTACAGAGTATAATACCTCTACTCAAGCCAGACTCATCACAGAAAGTCATCCCTAATCAGAGTTTGTGGACAGGCTTGCTGGTCCGATGTTGCTGATGGTGGCTCACTCTCAGCATTAATCACTGCTTCAACATTCCTTTCTCTTCATTACTTATACTACCAAAAAACAAAAGTGGGAAATTCTTCCAATGGCACACAACCACCCCCCCCCCCCCCCCGGCGAAAGGACTTTAGATGGCCGCCAGAGCACCCAAAACCTCTCACTTAAAAATTTTAAACATATCTATTTTTGGTACTAAATCTTCATTGAATTTCTTCTTTTTTTTGGGGTACAAATTCTTTATTGAATTCTTGAAAATTAAAAGAAAAGCAAATTAATTATGGATTGGGAATAAAGTGACGAAACCTTAGACTCCACCAAGTGCAACGCATTTAACAAAGAACACTCGTTCACCAGATACTACTGTCTAACAAGGACCATTTCCATAAGATTTTCATCTTCACCTATAAACCAAGAAAAAGAAACATATTATCAATTGAATGTATTCTATAGAGAAGCATTATGCTAGGACTAATGGAGGACGTACAACAAAACAGTAGTCTCAGAATTCGGGACAGCACCGCAGTAGTCCAAGACTAATGGAGGGGGAACAATATAGCCATCTTATGAAGAGTAATTCGAACTCCAATAGCTTTTACTTTTACCAAGTATCTATTAAAACCAATTTTTTCAAACGCATGGTTAACCATGCCAACATCATATAAAATTTCTCATAATATATCATCATTCAACAAAACCCACATAACAAAAGTTGCTTCAACATCCAAACAAGTGTCTCCGCATCCAGAGCGAACGCTGTACGTGGAAGCAAGGGTGGCTTCTGATCTTTGAATTCGCCATTCCTTCCCATGCTCTTTCAACTCACATCTTTTAAATCAACATACACTCAACTGAATCTTACACATCATATAACTGAATAGTTGTTGGGGTGTGTGCTAGTCAAGGTTGGTAGCTTCACCCACTCGTAAAAATACTAATGGCATCTTTTTCCAACAAAGGATCCTTCGAGCTGGGTGTGTGCTAGTCAACGTTTTATCTTGTTTCTTTTTTTTTTTTTTTGATATTGACATGGAAAGTACTAAATGGGCCGTATATACAAGCGGACTTGGATTTTGTACATTTACCCCCTTTAACTGCACCACACAGTTACGGTTGGATGGGGATATGTGGTAAGCCAAAAAAAAAAGGACGGTGGATATGGCTTTGGGTCTGAAGTACTTACCCCCTAACGTTTAACTGCAAAAAAGGGTTGAAACGTTGCGTTTTCCTCGGCGAACCCAAATTTGGGTTTCAGGTCACCCTCATTTCCCCCAACAGCGAGATCCACCACCGGCCCGCCGCTGCTGCTGCCCCCTCCGCTGCCGCCACTACCGCTGCTTCCCCCTTGCTGCCCCTGCTGCTGCTGCTCCATCTCTCTCCTTCCATACCCCCGAAAAGAAACCAGGTATGCTCCATTTTTTCCCGCGACCAGCAAACTTTATTTTTTATTTATTTTTTCCTATGGTTCTGATCTTCAAGAGAAAATAAAAAGGAAGAGAAGAAAGAGAGAAGAGAAGAGAAAGGGAATGGGAGCCATCCCCGGCCAACACAGGAAAAGAATTCAAAACAGCCGGCCATGGCTCTCTGAGCAGAAACAAACGAAAAAAGAAAGAGAGAGAAAGGAGAGCATCAGATCTGCCACCGTCAAATTCGCCGCCGTCGACCATCAGATCCACCGCCGACCATGAAATCGGCTGCCACCGTTCTCTCCCTTCTCTACGTATCCTCGTCGACGACCCCATCAACATCCACCGTTCTCTCCCTTCTCTTCGTATCTAAAAATCCTGATTTTTTTTTTTTCTTTGAACTTGATGTCTCATCCACCACTCCAATGGTCCAATGGAGCTCTCCGGTTTATGGCAACAAAATCCATTCGATTTGCTGATCAACAAAACCCATCAGATACCATCAATTCTGAATTGCCTTCATCTCCCACCCCACCCACCCCCGATCTGGATCCTTTTCCCAGTTCCCACTCCATTTCTCCGCCGCCGATGACTTTGTAGCAGCTTGCCAGCGGTGGGAGGGGAGAGAAAGTGGAACGGAAGGAGGGGAGGGAGGAGAGAGAGTAAATGCAGCGTTTTCTACCCTTTTTTGCAGTTAAACGGCAAACGCCGTTGGGGTGAAGTGCTTCAGACCCAAAGCCATTTCTACCGTCCCTTTTTGGGCTTGCCACATGTCCCCATCCAACCGTAATTGCATGGTGCAGTTAAAGGGGTTAAATGCACCAAATCCAAGTCCATATAGGATACAAGCACTTGTCTCCCTGGAATTTTTTTATCTCATGTGGTGAACGGCTGTGTTTGTAAACTTAAGCCACTCGCATGTTCGCTGAAAAGGCCGAGGTCTGTAATGGCATTTGCAGAGTACATGGGGAGTGAGCTATATAATCAGTTCCTCAAGAACAGGTTGGTCGCAACTCCTAACCTAGCCAAAATTACAAAAGGATCAGGACTTGAAGAGCCCACCAAAGAGGAACCTGGTTGAAGATTCTTGAGGAACTGGTTTTAGCTCTTCAGGACAGGCTTTGACATGGAGTATAGCCAGGCCGATTTCTTTCCGAATGGAATCTATGGTCTTCACATCGACAGGATACCCTGATGCGTCACGAACATAGAATGTACTAACTGCCATGTCTTCTCTGGTTGTTACTTCTGCTCTGGTGACAGTGAGACTATTCTCCCGGAAGATTCGAGTGACATGAGATAGCAGACCAAATCTATTTCTAGTGCATAATTCTAGCTTCCATCCCTGAATAGGAAACAGCAAAGTGAACTTTCTAAATAATGTATGGAGCCTCTCTTAAGGAGCAGAAAAACCAATTAAAAGATTGACGCAGGAACTTCTGTTTTCAGTTGTACAACAAGCATATATTTGCTAAATGGAGCCAGTCCACATGAATATGACGTTATTACAAGCAAATAGAAGACAGAAAATGTCATCAAACTAACTGCAAATAAATCTGATTTTCAAGCTATGACATAACTTGTCCATATCATCAGATGCCCCAATATGGTAAAACATTAACAATCATTAAAACAAAACTTGAGCACTCGAACAAAATTTCTGATATATGACAGTGCCCTTACCTCAGATACTCTCCTCTCAATAGCTGCTTGAAGACATGTGATCAATCTTTGTCTCTCCGCATCTGAGCTTACACGGAACCCACCAATATGCCTAATGTAGTATTCCTTCAAAAGTATCCAGAAAAATATTTCAGACTATATATAATTAGGCTAAAACGAAAGCCAATTCAAGTTCATCCTCCCTCTTGCCCCGCCCCCAACAACACATGTATATCTATTGATAGGGAAAAAACGAAAGATTGATAAACCTGATAAGCTCCCAGACCTTCAGCTTCTACATTTGCATGATAAACCACATATTGCATGTCTGTCAAAGTGCAAACCATATCAAATAGAAGTTTCGGCCTATCCTTACTCTGGATAGTAACCACTGAATAGCCTTTGTCATGCAAATCAACGACATTCACACTGGGTCTTTGCTTCTCATCCAAGCCATCATCATCCAATCGTTCATAATCACAATCAGCAAACATCATCTGGTGAAGCCTTCTCTCGGTGTGAGTGATCCGTTGAGCTACCACAGTCTTGGCTTCCCCTGATTTGTTGCCACTCTTAATAACATTGCATAAAAGTCGCTCAATCTTAGAAAGTTTCTCAGGGTCAGTAATTGCAGACCCTGTTTCCTCATCGGTTATCTGCATCACCGCTGCAGCCCGGCTGTTATGGGTCCACACATCGGCATTTGCCACATTCCACTGGAGGTCGTTGAGGACAGCACTAACTTCAGACAGTAGACCTGGTCGGTCATGTCCAGTTAACTCGATCAAAGTATGGTCCATTGACAGTTTAACACCCTCAGATCTTCCGCTTAAAGATAAAAACCTTGAATCAAGCAACTGAAGATGAATTCATGGAATCAAATTGGTATGTACATAAAAGTAAAGAAAAAAACAAAAACAAACAAACAACAACATAGAATACAACTCACCTCTCTAATATCTTCTAAAATTGATTCATCTCTAATCTTGTTTCCATCTTGATCAGTAACATGAAATACTGGTGACAAAGCCAACAACATCATATAAAATTGGGAAATAACATTCTAGTGAGAAAATAAAGTCCTAGGGAAGGGGAGGAAGAAAATCTTACCATCCATGAACCATCCAGCATCAGAAGATATGTAAGCTTTAATAATAATAAGGTTGAGATCAGCAAGCACTTGTACTATTTCCACTAGTATGCCATGTTTGTTTGATCTGTCCACCTGCATCATAAAATGGAAGCAAGTAAGTAGCAGAAAGTTTAGAGAGGAAAAATCCAATGGTGATTGTTAAAGAGTACAGAAAAGGGAAGAAAACAAGAAATATATACCTGTATAACCGTTGCATGCTTGCAGGATTCATTATCAATTTGAACCCTGAAAAGAGGATATAAGAAAACAAATAGGTGTAATCCTCACATACTCTTTTGAAATAGACTTAAGGTAACTTACAGACACACTAAAGAAGAGAAGAAACCATGGATTCAAAAGAAAGAGGATGTTGGGGGGGGGGAGGCAAGAGAAGAAACTACGTTGGGGCATTGATGCGTCGAATAAATTTTTCATATTGATCATCCATGTCCTGTGAGCAGCTCCTGTTGGCATCTGATATTAAAAAAAAATATATATATATAAAATATAAAAAAGGAAGTCAGATAAATTGAAGATAAAGGAACAACTTAAAAAGCAATAATTCAAGCAGAACCAACGAACCACCACACCAATCAGAAGAGAAATAACTAGAACTTGAGTTCCAAAGAAGATGGTGAATATAAGGAAAAAAAGGGTCATTATAAAAACCCATTCAGAAAAATGAATCTTTCAAGCTATTAATTAGGAATAAAAACACAAATTGAAAGGGAAACTGATCACAAAGAGCTAAGAGAAGAGTTGAATGACCCAGATACCAATAACTTAAATTAATATTAAACAAAAATAAAGAAGCCTAAATGACCACAAAAGATTGGCTGTTTGTGATGGGGTTAGGGACATAATCAATCAACCCATTGAAATACAAGTGCAAAACTAGCGCACAGACTAGGAGACACACATAAACACGAGTGCGCAAATACGTGCACGTGCATACACACACAGGGAGAAAGAAATGTAAAGCAGACTAGTAAAGCAAGCACAAACACTCAGGGCCAGTTTTGGGGCAAGGCGGGCAAGGCAGCCACCTGGGCCCCACATTTTGGCTCAAAAATGAGAGCCCCATTTTGGGACTAACCCTTGTAATAGGTTTAATCTTTTTTTTTTTTCTATAAGAGAATGGTTATTGCAACCCCTTAATTTTATTTGCACATCCCACTAATTTTTATTTATCAATATTTTACCAAAAATATAAAAGGTTTTTATGAAACTTTGTTACGTAATCCACTAGAAAACATCATTTTGAACAACTTTGCAGAAGAAAGTTTTTTCAAAATTTATCGTTTAAGTGGATTTTTTGATCATTTACCGTCTTTGTTAATTTTAGGCCAAAAAGTCAACTTAAACAAAAAATTTTGTAAAAACTTTCTTCTGCAAAGTTTTTTCAAAACGATGTTTTTCTAGTGGATAGCGTAATTAATTTTCTTAAAACCTTTTATATTTTTCTAACATCTTAAGAAATTAAAATCAGTGAGATATGCAAACAAACTTTATGTTTGTACTGGGGAAAAAAAAATTGAGTATTAGGGTCTCATTTTAAGAAGGGGGCCTCTATTGGCACCCCAAGACTTATTTTTCATCCCCCAATTACTTTACATATTAAGGTTAATTTTATGAAAAATATAAAAGGTTTTCATAAAAACTGATCACATAATCTATTAGAAAACATCATTTTGAACAATTTTGTAGACGAAAGTTTTTTAAAAATTTATCTTTTAAATGGACTTTATAACCATTTATATAACAACTACTGTAAATGGCCAAAAATTTCACTTAAACAATAGATTTTGGAAAAACTTTATTCTACAAAGTTGTTCAAAATGATGTTTTTCAATGGATAGCGCATCTGATTTTTATAAAAATCTTTTATAATTTTTATAAAACCTTAAAGTATAAAATAAGTAGGGGATGAAAAACAAGTCTTCGGGTGCCAATAGAGGCCCCCTTTCAAGAATTCGCCTAGGGCCCCAAAAATCTCAAAACCGGCCCTACAAACACCTTAGAAAAAGGTACAGATTCGGCACAATAGACTTTCAACTAAGATCACAAAAGCCATGTAACCAACAAAATCCAATCCAAACACAAAAAAACAGAACCAGAAAAAGCCTATTAAAATCACCCTGAACACCTTAAACACCAAAAATTCCACAAACTTTTCCCAGAACCAAAACTAGTGATAACCATAAAAACGGTTGTCCCCATTGAAGTTTTTATAAAATCATGGATAATTCACCACAGCTGTTGAGATTCTATGCATACAGAGTAGGGATGGCAATTTCGCCCCGATCCATAAGGTCCCGACTTAATCCATACCCGAATGGGCGTGTATTTTTTAATTTTTTCGGGTATCGGGTCGGGTATGGGTATAAATTTTAAAAACATTTCGGGTACGGGGTTGGGTATGGATCCCAAAAGGAAAAACCCGAAGACATGACCCGACCCGATGGTTTTACAAAATATATATGATAGCTAACAAAACCCTAAGTTCTAGTTGCTTCCATTCAGTAATCTCTTTCAGGCTTTCAGCACCCTTAGCCCTCAAACCTCAGCCCCTCACCCAGTCACCCTCAGTTCCTCACGCCGCCCTCTCCCCTTTACGGCAACACCTGCAACTGGCAGGCTCGTTGTTGCGTCGATCTGGTTCCTCACCCTTACACCGCCCTCGCCCCTCACTCCCTCAGTCCCTCACATCACGGCTCACGCTCAGTTTACGACCTCCACCGTCGCCGGCTCGTCAAATCTCACGCGTCAATCGTCACGCCTTCGGCCTCCACTCGTCAAGCCTTTCACAGTTCACCGTGACATTGTCTCACCCACACCCAGTCAGGCGAGTGGCGACAGGCACTCAGGCAACTACTCAAGTCGCCAGTCACGGACCACTGTCACGGCGGCACGGCCTCACGGCTCACGCCCTCAGGCTCAGCCCCTCAGCCCTTCACGACGTCACTGAACTAAGTCGTGGCTCCCTCATGGCTCACGCTTCATCCTCTTCCAGATTTGACCAGATCTACATGCTTGGGGAAAAAATGGAATTTAGGAGAAAAAATTGTTGGGAGCAAGCTGTCGGGCATGGGCGGATCGGGCATGGATGGCCCAAGATAATAGTGGATTGGGGATGGAGTTTAATCCTTCTGTCCCATCAGGTATCGGGTCGGGCATGGGTATGAGTGTTTTAAGTCGGCGTCGGGCATGGGATAGTATCGACCCGCATCCGACCCGACCTATTGCCATCCCTAATACAGAGGGGAGGCTATGGAAGAATTGGTGGCTTATGATCTCTACTTTTAAGTTCATTTAGACACCTTATCCTTTTTGGAAATGACATAATATACTACAAGAAAGCCATTGATAAATGAGGCTTTTAAAATATAAAAAGATGACCTTTTTAAAAAAAAACTGTCATCTTTTGATTTTTAAGATGTAATGATGAGTATTATATAAGATCAACTTTAAACCAATCATCTTCTATAAAATAAAGATGGCTGGTTTATAAAAACCGTCATTATTAGCATAGCAGGAGATGACCGGTTTTAAAAGGCCGGTCATCAATTCGCTTACCAAAATGGTAAAAACGAACGATCAGATTTTTTTTTTTGGGGATTTTGCTCCCGTATCATTGTCTTGAGCTCCCTGATCCCCTTTAACAGAAGCAACGTTCTGAGTCTCTCTCTCTCTCCCTCGCTCTCTTCAATGTCCATCCCTCGGTTTCTGCACCGTCGCCGTCGCCGTCGCTCAAGGCCACCCTCACCATCGCTGCCAATTCCCCTTGCAAACCCTATCTCCCTCTCTCTACTCTCACGCTCCCTCTCCCCGTCCTCTGTTTCTTCAAAAGCCTTCGCACCAGTCACTACATATGACGCCGTCAACGACATCGTCGCCGCCCTGTTTCCGCCGTCGACATCACTGTTACTGCCATCAACATCGTTGCTCCCGTCAACAACGTTGCTCCCGCCGCAGCCTTGTCTGGTGAGTTCATTGTTTTGCTTTCTTTTTTTCTTTTTTTTTTTTTTGTTTTTCTTTTGTTCTTTCTTAACAAAATTTCTCTTTTTACTCATCTCTGTAAGGTATGTAAAGCTCAAGTTTCAAATCTAGGATTTTAGTTCTAAGGCTTCAGATCTAGGATTTTAGTTCTAGGGCTTCAGATCTAGTTTTTCAGTTCTAGGGTTTCTAGGATTTCATCTATGTCCTTTTTTTCATAATATGATTTGCTTATACTATGGCAGTCTCAGATTAATTTTTGTCTTTCCTTGAATTCTTTGAATAAATCTAATTTAATTCCCAAAATGTATGAAGAACTTCTTAACGTTGTGTTTGGTTCATGGAAAATGTGAGGGAAAGGAAAAAAAAATTCAAAGGATTCCGTTTTCTTTCGTTTGGTTGCAATAAAAAAATAGATGGAAAAAAAGTATCAAGGAAAATAGTGGAGAAAATGCCGATTTTATTTTCCATTTGAAATGGTAAGGAAAGCTTGTGAAAAACTTTGGGAAAATTTTATCGGGCTGCATTCTCGATCTCCCAGCGTCTCCTTGCAAAATTGAAACACTTCTCCAACTCTCTCTCACCTCCCTTCCTTCCCTGATACGTCCTCCCATGGTGAACCGCCGACCTCCAATAACCTCCGATTGACGGTCTCCGGTGTCAGCATCTGAGTGCCGATCACATTTATCGGACTCCGATAGGCGACCCCCCTGCAATGTCACTCAATGGACGGCCATTTCATCTCATGAGGGACTTCAAATGATCGATTCTGATCAATGACCTCCACTCAACAGGCTCTGACCAGGTACATGGAGATTTATCACATCCTTTACTTGTTTCCATTTTGTTGGTAAATAGGTTTATAATGTTTTGGTTTAGCTATCTACACATCTGTTTGTTTTCAGTATATAATCTCTCTTGAACTTGGGAATTTCTGATTCTATTATATAGATGCTTTATTCAGTTCAGAAAATCAAGTTTGTTTAATTTTATTTCTCAAGAAGATGGAAGTGTGTGAGGGTTGTGGTCTTCTCTTGGTTTGTTTTGGTTCTTGCAGTGTGTTGCTTCCTATTTGTTTTGTATGTTTCTAGGTGTTGTGGTTGTTATCCAGTAACATATGTAGTAAGGGTGTTAGAGGTTGCAGTTTAGGTGCTTGATTTATTGTTTATGTGTGGATATGTTGATTGAGGTCTTTTCATGGTGTTAGTTCTAAGAAAGTATTGAGAGTTTTCAGCTTTGGTGGCTGTTTAAAGGTGTTTATTCTGTTTTGTCCTGAATCTCTTTTGAATTCAATACATAATCTTTTGCTGATAAAAAAAGAATATCTCTTGAATTTCTATATGCATTAATAAGTTTTGTGATGATATTTTTGTTCATAGGTATCATTCATAGATATGTTATGGTCACATCTAGTACTAATAGCATGTTTACTTGATGGGGACAATGAATATGGTGAAAATTGTTGGAAAATTTTGGATCTTGGATGTAAAGGTCATGGATGCAGAACTGTGTGCCATTTTGTTCATAGGTATCCTTTAGTATTTTGGGATGGAGTGAAGCAATTTAGTTGGTCAAGGATTGAGGGTTTCATGCTTGTATTTTCCTTTTTCTTATTTTCCTCTTTTGGGTTGACTTGATGAGAACTTATATTGAGAAAAATTATTGTCAGCTGATGGTCAATTGTACACGTGTTGTGCACTAGGAGGGGGGATCCCACTCTCTTAGTCACATCCCATCTAAAACTGATCTTAGGAGAGTCACTGCTAAGTTGATCATAATATGGTAATACCTTTTGTGTTCCTTCATTTCGAAAGTATAAAACCTGAAAGTCAAAAAAGGATGGCAAAGATGGAGAACAAAATTTTAGTTGTTTTGTAATCTCAATAGTTCAAAAATGTATTTTTTTTACCCTTTTTTTTTTTTTTTTGGCTAGGATATGACTTCATATATGATAATAAGCTAAGCACCAAGGTAACATAAGCAAATGAGGTTTTTATGTGTGGAGATATAGAGTATTATTGATTGTTTAAATTTGAAATTTGGTTGCAATTTTCTAGGGTGAGAACATTGATCTTGAACTTGAACTTAAACCTCAGTTAACCATGTTTGGCACCACCCAAAGAACATTGAACTTGACAAAGTAAAGGTTGTTCACTATTGCGCTGCTGTAAATCATTCCTTATTTGTACAATAATTATTTTGTTAATAGTCATTAAAATTCAATGTTATAATGAGATTAATATTAATACTATGAACAGTTTTTTCAGGGATCAAAACCATAGACGTATAATGGGGTAGAGAACATGGAAAAAGAAGATATAAAGATGCTGGTGAACAAATTGCGAGACATTTACAATGATGAGACCTTGGATTACAAGAAGAATTTGCAGCAGTTGTTTGCGGCATTATTGGAAGCTGACACCGTTCACTTCATTACCACCGTTCACCTTGAAAATAGAAAGCTAACTGAAGTGTGGTTTATGTGTTGATGTTTCACTTCTTCTAAAAGGTATTGGTAGGTGTCCTCTGTGAAACTTGAACTAACATCTATATTTTTTCCTGAGCCATGCTTTGTGTTTTGTTTAATTTGTTAGGGCATTTGCAACTATTTTCCATTTTTTGGACTTATAATTGCTGCATTTTTTAATTGGTAGGCTCCCATTTTGGGAGTTGTCTCTGGTTGTTTTGCTTGGGGTAATTGAGCATTTCTAAGATGTGGGGGTTGCTGAGTTATCTTTTGCTCACTATATGTTTTGGAGTATGTTTTCTCTAATTTAGTTTAGTTCATAACTTTTCAATTTATATTTATAAAGCTTTTGGTGCTGATTAAAAAATAAAAATAAAAATTTGTAATGCAGCTTTTTTTCCCTTCCCCTTAGTGTAGAATGCATTTTTTAAGTTGGGAATTTTTTGTTTCATTAATTAGTGCAATATTTATTTCTTTTCAGGTCCCAAAGATGACAATAAGTCTGAAGTATATAGGTACTTTCCAAAAAACGATGAACATCTTAATTTAATGGTTTCTAAGCAGTTCCATATGCTTTGACATTGCTTAAGCTTTTCATCTATACTATATAAAGGGAAAGGTTAAGAGCATTTTTTACAAGTCAATAACTCTACTCTATATACTTTGGAACAGTTTGAAAGGGTACATGTTTCTTTGACTTGGCATTCTTATTTTGATATTAGCCTGCATTTTTCTTTCTAAAGCGGGCACTCTTACCTATTGTTTTTGTTATTGCAACAAGATTGTTTCTATTTTCTACTATGATAGCTCAGAATATTATTTGAAGGCTAGGGAGCAAATGGAGTTGAGCTAGCATCAACCTAGTTAACTTTACTTTTGATATTTGCATTAATGAAACTTGTAAATTTTTGGAAGTGATGTATTGTTGTACCCATGGAATGATGGTTGATTTGTGTAGTAGATCACATAAAAATTTGAAATGTGATTCATTGTTTATATTTTTTTATGTTGAAGCTTGAGATGTGTAGTCTCTTGTAATAGTTTTAGATTTATGTCAATTTGATTTATTAAATAAAATTGCAAATTTATAAATCAAATTGTAATTTTTTTTTATAAATTTGTTTTGAAAAAGATGACTAGTTTTCACGGTCATCTTTACTCTACATAGATGATTGTTTTAGAAGAAAAACGGTCATCTTTTAGATACTAGTTGGTGCACACGTGCGTTGCACATGGCTTTTTGTTTTATTTATTTATTTATTATATACAAATTATAGTTTCCGTTTCCTTAAAATTCTTATCTGGATTTGGTTTTATTTAATTATTATACGAATTATAGTTTCCTTAGAATTCTTATTAAGGTATGTGTTTTGTATTGCTATATTTCCTATATATGCAGAAGGGTCGTTGTAATAAGGTATGTGTTTTATATTGTCATATTTCCTATATATGTAGAAGGGTAGTTATAGTTTCATTAGAATTCTTATTAAGGTATGTGTTTTATATTACTGTATTTCCTATATATGCAAAAGGGTAGTTGTGTATTTAAAAATTAAAATAAAAGTATATTAATCAATCTAAAGTGTTTTTTACGTTCATCTTTTTATAAGTAGTATAGATATAGACGACGATATTTTAGAAAATGGTCATCTATTTATCTAAAAGATGTTTTATCAACCAATGATGAATGGTTTTTATTAATATATGACTATTTTATAGATAAAAACGGTCATGTTTTTGTGAATACATGACCGTTTTTAACGGTCATTTATAGCATAAAAAGATGACGGTTTTGGTACAAAAAGATGACCGTGTTAATGAATAAAGGGTCTTCATTCTTTGAAATAAACAAGAGTATTTTTAAAAAACGGTCATGTGTAGCACTCAAAGATGATTGATTAAAACGGTCATCTTATTTGAGAATAAAAGATGACAGGTGAAGAAATGACTGTTTTTACTAAAAAAAAATATGTTTGTTTTGGTAAAAAATGACTATTAAACACAGTTATTTATTAACATTTTTGTAGTAGTTAATGATTCAAGTCTTTCAAATACTCCAATTCCTCCACCAAACAAACGTCATCTTCCACTACAAAATGGGATGAACCATATTCAAACATGTTCAACAAGTGCATGTTTTTAAGACTTGATGACACTCTTTGGGAATTATCATTAAGTGCAAATGTACCTTCCAAGCCTAATATTTCAGTTCTGTGAAATTCTTAAACACAATTGGCAACTCACTGATGCTTGAGAAGGACATACTGTGATATCGTAAAGAAACCAATGCAAACAATTTTACTGGTACCTTGTGTAACAAGTAGTTTATGTGGCAAGGTCTAAACCCCTTAGATTGCATATATTTTGAAAGAAGCTAAATGTGATCATATTCAAATTGTTATTATTGAGAAGCAAAGCTAAGAAATTGTGGTTAGAAGCTGTCTCTACTAGATTCTCAATATGATTGTACATTAATGACATCCTTTTTACCTTGTTCCATGTTCCAACTTTGGGTGATTATTTCAAATCAGATTTTACTTGCACCAAAAACTTGTCATTCGCCTCTTCAAATTCACAAGCCATCCACAACATCATGTCACAGATCACGTCAAGCATCTTAACTTCAAAGCTAGAACGCCCATCCAATAGACATGCATAAATAAGAGAACCAATAATATCGGGTCCCCTATTCTAAGGTCCGTATGAGTCATCACATCCATCCCAAAATTCCTCGTTAGTCCGATATTCTATCAGTCTCTCTTTAGAAATCAAATAATCTTTCGAGAATAGGGAATAATATAAGAAACAATATTTATCACTATCACTAGTAAATTGTCATAATTGTCGATCACATGCAGGGGCGGAGGGAGAGGGGTGCTAAGGGGGGCAGTTGACCACCTCACTCATTGGAATTTTTTTTTTTGTTAGTATACATATTTGCTTGTATTTCTAAATATGCCTCCTCTAAAACATATTTTTGCCCCTCTAAAATATATTTTTTGACCCTTCTAATTTTATAATTGATCCCCCTACTCTTCTCTCTTTCCTTTTTTTCCCCTTTATATAAAGAGTTCTTAGTCTCTTACCCATGTTTTACTCAAGTTATGTGTCCTGTCCTTAGGCTATACCCTTTTTTGGTTTAATACATACATTATTTCATCAAAATATATATATATATATATATATATATATATATATAATGAATATTTAAGTTTTTGTGTTAATCATTAAGTTTAAACAATTTTCTCTGTTCTTGTTAATTTTTATTATATAAAGAAGGCTACTTCAAATTATTATTTAATTCATAGAGTTAAGAAGGAAAAAAATTAAACAATTACATCCAAACAAAGTTGCCCCCCTAGATAAAATCCTAGATCCACCACTAATGACATGATAGGGCGTTCTCCTCACTTATTGTGTTAGTTATCTCAAGTTCAAGTTTATGGAAAAGTATTGATATCCATTAATTGATATTAGGGGCTTAGACGTTCTATTGATTGTCAAAAAAGAAAAAACGCAAACTGTCATAGCCAAACTTTAAAAGACAAAACACCTCTCTCTCATACCTGAAATTAGCACTTGTCCAGCATGACGCCATTCTTGGGGACTGTATTCGCAAGCCATTGCTTGGCCAACGTGTTTTAAAGCAAGTGGCAAACCGATGGACTCTGCAGCCACAATTTTAGCTAGCTTATGTGTTTCTGGATGAGCACTGAGGATTTCTTTTGGGACCATTTTATCATACAAGACCCAAGCTTCATCCAGTGACAAACACTTCACTTCAACCTTCTTATGAGCTTTCATGCGGTTACACATATCTTCATATTTGGTTGTAAATATTATCTTGGAATTATTTTGATTGTTCGGAGGTGGAATGCCCAACTTTGATAGCTTGAGCCGCTCTCGTATATCATCCAAAAACAACACAAACTTATTTTTGCTCAAGACGTTGAAGATTTCTATAGCCTTCTCTTCTCGGCTTTTATTTTTCCATATGTCACCGTCAAACCCTATCTTTTTGCCAATGTCATCCTGAACCGCATCCTTAACTATGGGATCTCCATTTTTGGACATCTCCACCCAAATCACACCATTGAAACCATGATTTGGATCGCATAACTTGTTACGGATTTTTGTAAGGACGATGGTCTTGCCAATACCACTCATGCCATATAAGCCGATAATTCCCACTTGTTCATCTATAATGTGGCTCCAAACCTCAGCAAATGATGATTCCAAGCCCACGGTCGCTTCGCTAGGCCTTTCATCTGCTTCCGGTGAAGTAAGCCCGCTAGAGACCACTTCGAAAAGTCTACCTTGTTCCAAGCCCATGATCGGTTCGCTGGGCATTTCATCCACTGGAGTTGAAGATGGCCTTCCAGCCACCGCTTCGGAAAGTCTTCCTTCTTCCAAGACCGCAATTGGTTCGCTAGGCCTTTCATCCGCTGCAGTTGAAGTTAGCCTCCCAGCCGACACTTCTTCCAAGTCCACAGTCAGTTCGCTAGGCCTAGGCCTGTCAATCGTTGCAATTGAAGTTAGCCCGTTACCTACGACTTCAAAAATCCTTCCTTGTTCCAAGACCGCAGTAGGCCTTTCATCCACCGGCGGTGAAGTTAGCCCGTTAACCACCACTTCAAAAAGACTACCTTGTTCGAAGACTGCAGTCGACTCGCTAGGCCTTTCATCCGCAATAGTTGAAGTTAGCCTGCCTGCCACGGCCACCACTTCTTCCAAGCCCACAGTAAGTTCGCTAGGCCTTTCAATCGTTGCAATTGAAGTCAGCCCGTTAGCCACCACTTCAAAAATTCCTCCTTGTTCCAAGGCCACGGTCGGTTCACTAAGCCTTTCGTCCGCCGGCGGTGAAGTTAGCCCGTTAACCACCACCTCTAAAACACTACCTTGTTCCAAGACCACGGTCGATTCGCTAGGCATGTCATCTACTGGAATTGAAAGCTGTCCGCCAGCCACCACTTCGGAAAGTCTTCCTTCTTCCAAGACCACGGTCGGTTCGTTAGGCCTTTCTTCTACTGGAATTGAAGTAAGCCTATTAGCCATCACTCTGAATCGGTGACCTTGTTCGTATAGAGTATCCACATCGTCTATCTTTTTGGCTACGTCCTTCCCCAATTTGTAAATAGATGTGCAATTCTTGAGAGAGCAACCACTGCAATCCCTGGGACAGCAACCATTTAGACATCTTTTCTCAATCTCTCGCGCGCCATCATTTATTAGTTCATTAACTAGAGTCTCCATAGCTTCCACCTGTATAAGCCATTGTTGTATTTCTTCCAGCTGCTTCGTTTGCTGTCTCTCAACGATGTTGACCTTCCCCATCACGTCGTTCTTCAACGTACTTACCTTTTCTAATGCGATCTGCAAAGCATCAAGATTTCCTTCAAGCTCACATATATACTGCGTTGGCTTAGCAAGGAAACCCAGGCAGTTAGTGAGCAGATCACTGATGGAGGTTGAAAATGTGATACCCATGGTTTGTAAAAGATTCCAACTGGAAATTTGTCCTCTCTGCTAGGTGAAAGAGAGAAGAAAGAAAGAAATATAATGGTGTGTTAATTAGATTAAGGGCCGAGCGAGGAATTATCTTTAATGGGTACCATGATATGATTTGTTAAGTGGAATGGAAAGTTCTTAGAGAGTTTTTTTTTTCTTTTTTTTTTTAATTTAATACCAAAAAAAATGATATTTTTGTTAATTTATTACAAATTAACTGTATATATACTTCAAAATGACTATCACCTTCATATTTTTGGCATTATGTTGAGAAATAATTATCAAATGGTAATTTCTCAAAAATAAAAAATAAAATAAAGATTGTTTGAGCCCGGGGGATGGGGCACATACCACCCCTGGCTCCATCACTGATTAGATTCTTTGAGCAATCAATGGTGGGTTTAGAGTACGAGAAATTCAACAACAGCAACTATTAAACTTTAAATACTCTTGTATATATCAGGTCTCGTTTCAGGTCAATTGAATAAATTTAGACTCTTCCACGACCCCCTCCCCCCACCCCCACCGCCTTCTTTTATTTTATTTTTTTTAATTTTTGTGGGTCTTTACTCGTTTGCTATATATGATAGATACATAATCTAATATATAATCTAGGTCTAGAACTACCAATAAGAGTGGATGTTTGCTCCCACCGTGGCGTTTTTGGACTGTTACGAAACGACACCTTCTCCTGTGCAAAACGACTTACTTCTACACCATCGCCGAACAAACCCTCCTCTACACGTAGCGGCTTCAACTGGATGCCCTTGATTCATGCGAGTGGCCCACAAACTGCCCACGCACCCCTCTTCTTTACTCTTTAGACAGGCGTACCCTCCAGCCGCTGCACCACAGCTGGCTCAGTATGTCTTGTGGCCGAACTAAATTAAAAATGGAAATCCCCACACCAACCCCATTTGGCTAGTCGTGTCGTGTTCACAAGATGCCGGTCGATCAAATAACAATACTAAGGGTAAATTACATTAGGGCAAACTACATATTAGTGTCATTAACTATACCTTAAATTTCAATGTGTTGTACGAATTTTTAATTTGCACAATTTAGTGTACTAACTTTGCATTTGCATTTCAATGTGGGAAAACACTGAACCGCCGTTTAGTTCCTAACAGAAAAGCTCAAGTGGTGGCCAACTAGCACTGACATGGCATCTCGTGACCATTTGACCATCGCTGTGTGAACCTCCACCATTTGCAACGGAACTGGATCGTCTGCCATGGTATGTGTGAACCTTCCACCGACCAATCTTGGCCGTTGCTATCCACTCTATCTCCTTCTCCATCACTGTAACCCAAAGAAACCAACACGGGCAATCCCTCTCCCTTTAGCATATCCTTGTCGGTGGCCTACAGAGAAAGCTCTCTTTTAGTGGGTTCGTGTTCTTCATTTGAAGTAGCGTCAAATACCCTTTTTAGGTTTCTTGCATCAACCCTTGCTTCCTGAATCCATCACATCTCAGATCCATCACACCGCCACTGTGCAAGCATCACCGCTTGCCAAGTGCACCAACACTCCTGTCAAATCACTATCAGATCGTTGGTGAGATCCAGCCGTCGATCGCACCACTAATCGAACCCCATGAAGTCCCCATTTGTCGTCGGAACATCACATCCGTCGTCGAGACCCCCTTTTCCATCGTTGCTTGAACACCACAGCCGACGAGACCCACATCAATCGCTGATTTGTTTCTCCAATTTTTTTTTCTTTTTTTCCTTCCCTCTCCTACCCTCTCACCTCATTCTCTCCATCCTTCCCGTGGTGAGAACTGTAGCAACAAGGGGCAAATGTTCTCATATCTGCATGTGAGGGGATAGGGCTGAGAGAGAGAGAAGTGGCTGTCGTTGAGGTCTCGCCGCCGTGCTCTGTTCCAATGTTTGATTAAAGTTTTTTAAAAATAAAAATAAAAATAAAGTTGGCCGGAAAAAATGGGGTTGGCCGGAGTATGGAATCCATGGGTTGACCGGAGCGGAGAGTTGGCCAGAGTGGCTGTTGTTGAGGTCTCCCTCTCTCTCTCTCTCTCTGTTTCTCTCCATTTTTTTTTCTTTTTTTTTCTTTTTGCTCTGTAAATTTTCCCCTTCAAAATTTACACAAGCAGCAAAATAAAATAAAATAAAATAAAAATGGAGGAAGAAGTAGAAGCAATGATCGGCAGTGGAGAGGGAAGGATCTATACCGGAGAAAGAGGGAGGATCCATGGCAATAGAAAGAGAGAGGCCAGCTGAGATGCCACGTTAGCGCCCGCTAGGATGCCATGTCAGTGCCAGCTAGCCATCACGTGAGTGCATGTGAGTTTTTCCGTTAGGAACCAAACGGCGGTTCAATGTTTTCCACATTGAAACGCATATGCAAAGTTAGTGCATTAAATTGTGCAAATTAAAAGTTTGTACACCACATTGAAATTTGGGGTATAGTTAGTGTAGGGGTGTTAATGGTTTTGGTTAAAACCGAGAACCAAACCGAACCGGGCGGTTTGGTTTGGTTTTTTTGTCATTAGGTTTGGTTATGGTTTTAATTTTAGAAAATCGAACTCAATTGGTTTGGTTTTGGTTTTCAGTTTTAAAAAACCAAACCAAACCGAAAAAACTGAAAAATATAATATATATATATATATATGTATAAACTTAAAGTTTGTAAATTCCCAATTCTAATAAGGGTAAAATAGGTAATGGGCTTGTTTTTGTTGATTTTAAGTTTCTTATTGTTTTCCCTTTTCTAGATTGGCATGTATTAAACTAGTTATTAATGTTGTGTGTATTAATGTTGTGTGTGATATTAACATATTGATATATGTCAATATGTCTCTATTTTGATACAATGTTTGTTTTTTTTAGTTGCTAATATAATGCTTTTATTAAAAATGTTTTTATTTGGAGTTTGGCATGTCGTTTTTTTCATTTTCAATTATTTGTTGTCACTTGATAGGTTAAAACCGAAACCGAACCGAACCAAACTGAAATATAATGGTTTGCTTTGGTTTGGTTTTTTTTATTGTATGGTTTGGTTTTGGTTTGGGAGGAACAAAGCCGAAGTATAATGGTTTGGTTTAAAATCTCCCCTAAAACCAAACCAAACCAAACCATTAACACCCTTAAGTTAGTGACACTAATATGTAGTTTGCCCATTACATTAATACTCCTCTAGTATCTAACAATTACAGATAAATTCCTTTACGTTTCTGAAATGATATTAACACCCCTATTTTACAAAATAAACTACAAGGAAACCCCCTCCTTTTAACGGCCATCCATTGGTCCATTAAAAAAAAGTGATCTCATGCTCGATTTTTTTAAAATACTCTAACTACCCTTATTGGATGAAAACTCTCATGTTAAATGCATATAACTTATCAGTCCAACACATTCATTTAGGGCAAGTAGTTTTTTTTTTTTTTTTTTTTTTTTGTTGATAAACACAAGATACATACATACATATATATATATATATATATATATATATATATATATATATGAAAAATGCTAAAAAGTTTAAATTTTTTGTCCAACTGATGTGGCAGTTGTCAAATTTTCTCACTAGAGACACTAAATTTTTAATTGATTTGCTAAAAAAAAAAATTTTAAATTGATTTGCCATGTTGCCATCTCATTTGAGTAAGAAGATTTGGGTAAAAAAAAAAAAATTGGGCTATATAGCATTGCTCATATATAAAACTAAATGAAAAGAATAATTACAATGGGGAAAGAGTAAAACAAAATTATGAAAATAAGAAAATATGGGGTGAAAATAAAATTAAATGAGGACAAAATGAGAAAATTTGTAGGTAAAAAAATAAAGGTGAAAATATATATATTTCAATCATTCTATTATCAGGTGCACCTGGGTGCAATTTTGTATCATGTGTACTCTAAAACTCTTATGTGTAACTCGTATTTGGCCAAACAAACTGTTGGATTCAATTTGATTCATATGTTGATCATACATGCCAAAAATAAAGTTGATTTAAAATTAAAAGCTGTTTCAGTTGAAATGTCTAAAATAAACAATTGTTATTGATTAAAAAATGCACGTTTTGAATCGAATAACAATCAATCTCTGATCAACTTGATTTTGGCATGGAATGCCTACATGAAAAGGCTATATATATATATAGAGAGAGAGAGAGAGATATGTGTGTGTGTGTGTGTGTGTGTGTGTGTGTGTGTGTGTGTGAAGGTTGTTCAAGTATGAGATACCCCAGAGTATCTCATTCGTTTGTGGATTGCTGTGATCGTACGGGATATCCAGAATATCCCGTATATGATCAAAACTATATATATATATATAAAGGAGGTAATAAATCTAGAGGGCCAAAAAGATTTTGAGACTGGCCAAATCTATGATTAATAAAAAAAAAATGTGTAAAAAAGAGAAGAAAAAAAAAAAAAGGTGGGCAAGCTAACCCCGGGCCTTATTGGCTCCGCCTTTCAGTACATGTAATGGAAGATAAGTTAGAAAAAACTCGAATCATTTCAAAAGATTAAATGGTGTATTTTATATATAGGGGCATTTGCGTCATTTTATAAGTATTATTAACGTCGTTCAGTCAACTATTCTTACAAGGGGTGATAGTGTAATTTCAAAAATAAGAGAGGGTGCATCCGTAATTGTCATAAACTAGAAAGGGTGTAAGTGTAATTTATCCTAATATTCCCTCCGTCCCACAAAGATAGGCGATGTTTGACAAAACACGGAGTTTAAGAAAAAATCATTATTGTATTGACTTGTCATTTATTAAGATCTATCTTTCCAAAAAATGCCTTCACTTTTTTGTATTGGGTTTTGTGTTGAAAGTAAATATTGAAATAACAAAGGGTAGTATAGGAAACTTTAAAAAATTATAATTTGACTTTTGAAAGTGGACAAACATTTTGAGACAAAAAAAAAATAACAAAAATGACCTATCTTAATGGGACGGATGGAGTATTAACTACCCATGATTTAATAATGTAAACTTGGACGACAAGCGTTCCTATATAATAGTACTATTTAATATTTATATTTATGAATTATGACGATGGAAAGCTTGGACTTTACAGTGGCGCAAAATCTTTTTCTTGGGGAAATTATCCACATAAAATAAATAAATAAATAAATAAATAAAAGAAAAAATGAAAAAAAAAGGGAGTATTATAGTCTAAGTGGCAAGTGATTATATTTTGTGGTAGTTCCTAATCACATCTGTGGTAATATTAAGCTGGGGTTATCACAATATATAAATTTTACAACAACTATGACTTGAGAGTTGAGAGTCGAGATTACCACAAAATATGATCAATTGTGACTACTTACTACTTAGGATACAGTACCCAAAATTGCCATAGAAATTCCCCCTGTTTTGCTGTTTCAGGTAAAACGCATCTTCACGAACTAGTGTCAACGTCATGTTTCTTTCTTCTTCTTTTTTCTGTTTTTTTCTTCTTCAAGTCATGGTAAACTGGTGCTCCCTCCATTCCTATTTTTTTTTGGCATCTTTTTCTTTTTGGAATGTTCCAAATTTATAGTCCCATTTAAAAAGTTAATGATCCTTTTAATTTGGCTTTCTAAAATACTCTTTCTCATGGGTATTTTATCTTTTTCCAATGTTTGTATACTTGATGGCAAAATTAGAATATTAAAACATGCAAGTAAGTTAATGTGAAAGCATTTAATAGGTTTTCTTTCAAAAATACTGTGTTTTTTTAAAAATGCAGTTAATTAGAAATGGAGAAAATAATATTAAGTGTAATGCGGACATGGACCTTGGTCGAACTCACCAACTACCATTGCAGCTCATGTGATTCATTGGCTAAACTCAACTTGCTGATCCAGTCAAACCAACCTCGTTTGCCCACCTAACACGAGAATTCGCGACTGAGAAAGAAGGATGATTAAAAGACTGTTTTGTCTCCCTCTCAAAAATTTAAAATGTGTGTGAACCAACGGTTTCAAATATACAGAGTGAGAGTGATGTGAGAGTGACCTCGAGGCTCAAAAAAATATGGAGATAATATATTGATATTAATTTATACTGATATTGATCGATGTTGAAAAATATTTTGAAATATTGAAATCTATATATATATACTAAAACGGAGGAAATGCCTCCCTTTGGTGCCACGTGTCCATTTGTGAATAGTTGGGGAAAAAGGTAAAATTACCTTTTAGTGACCATTGTTCAATCTAATGCCAAAAAAGGACAATATCTATCAACTTGCTACAAATCACCTGTATGCTTACATCAAAATAACTATCAGTTTTCTTTTTTTCGTATTAAGTTAAAAAAGAATCACTAAAAAGTAATTTTCCTAAAAAGATATGACTTTTGGAGAAATTACTTTTTAGTGATCAATTTTCAACTTAATGCCAAAGAAAGATATTCTCTGCCAACTTGCTACACATTGACTATATACATACTTCAAAAGGACTACTAATGTTTCATGTTTGGTATTAAGTTGAGAAGTGATCACGAAAAGGTAAATTGTCTAACTTTTATATTTTTTAGTTTTCACTACTCTTTTTCACGCGGTATAAGTAGGTTGACGTTTGGTGTACCCTGCATATCTTTTTGTTTTTATGTAGGAAAATCGAAAAACCTATATTATACAATGTTCAACCCAAACTTAGTAGATTATATCATATTTTTTCATTTTTTTTATGTCTATTCATCTCATTTCCCAAAGGTTAAACGTATAAAATTATAAATATTTATAATCAGAAAGGGAGTCAAATAAAGGCAATAATGATTAAAAAAGAAAATGCGACACATTGGAATATGTATTAACATATCAAATTGCTTAGAAAACTATAAAAATGCTTTCAAAATTGTGCAAATACACTTTTGCCAAACAAGGAGTATCTCAAACTGTTAGATCCAAACTAATTTACATGATGCACAAATCATTCTCAAGTCTATGCATTCGATAGTAGAGGAGCGAAGACACGAACTCAAGATTTATGATTTTGGAGCCGCGGTTCTTTACCATCTGAACTATCACACGGGTGTGTATTATATATATATATATATATATATATATATATATATATAATTTATATTGTTCACAATATTTATATTTACAGACCTCACCTGTGCGTTGCACGGGTTATAAAAAATAAATGATATTGTCTATCAACTTGCTACAAATTGACTTGATAAGTGCTTCAAAAGGACTACTAACTTTCTTTGTTTGGTATCAAGCTGGGAAGTGGTCACCAAAAGATAAATTCCTCACCTTTTTTTTCTTTTTTTTTGATATTACTTGCTCTTTCTTATATGGTGGAGGTACGTTGACGTTTGGTGTTCACTACATATCTCTTTGTTTTTATGTGAGAGGATTAGAAAACCCACACTATACAATGTTCAACCCAAACTTAATAAACTGTAATATGTTTTTATGTTTTCTTTATGCCTATTCATTTCCCCTTCTAAAAATTAAACGTATAAAACTATAAATAGTCATAATTAAAAAGAAAGACAAATAGAGAAAAGGAGAATTAAAAAAGAAAACACAATCTGCTAGAATTTTCAGATTCTCCCGATTTGCTTCTGACATGAATAAAAATAAAAAAAATCTATTTGAATCAAAATTCTTCCCATATGGTTAATTACATAAAGTTGAAAAGATTTATACTTTCTCTTATTTTCTTCTTCTTCTGGCTTTTTTTCCTATTCTCTTTCTTAGTCTAGACTTTTCTCTTATCTTTTTATGATATAATTTCAAACATATTTTTGATATTTTTCCCCATGGTTTTTCACTATTTGTAAAACCCACTCGAAACTTCATGAAAGGTCAAGATTTATCATTGTCATGCATTTTACAATCTCCACCGTCGGATTTCGAGACACCTTCAACGGTTATATTTGCTTTGGTATATACCAACATGTTAAAACCATGATTGTGGGATAGACTAGGCTTTAGAGAATTTTAATCTTTTTCCACCAAATATCATAACGTATCAGTTCCTTCATTTTTTTTTACAAGTTTCCACTATTAAATTAATTGTTTTTCAAAATAATTTATCTTTTCGAGAATATAATTAAATTTTGTGTAATACATTATGCTAACATCACACCAAAGATTATTTTGATTAAATAATTTAGTTATTTTTGTCTATATCTTTTTAATTTAATTGACATATTATATTAACAAATATATTTTACTATTTTAGAGAATAAGAGTTTTGTTAAAATTTTAATTTGTTAATAATATTATTTTTTATAAATTAATCCGTGCATCGCACGGGTTCTAAAGCTAGTATTTTAATACAATGGACGTAATGACTAGTGTTTATGTCCAAATCAATTTATTGACATCTGTTTCTGTTAAAATTGAATTTTGGCAGGAGAATGGATGATTGGTCCACTTGGCTAACAAAAGGAAGCTTATTGGCTGGAGATTTTAACTTATAACCGAATGACAAGTGACAAGTGGCAAGAAACTTGGATATGCTGAATTTTGGCTTGCATCTGTTGCTGCACGGGTGGAGGAAAAACAGAGAATGGAGCTAAAAACAGGGGTTACTGCCAAAACGTGAAGAAAAGCAAGGGAAAATAGAACGTGGAGAAGACCGATCATTTTATTTTATTTTGTTTTGGTAATTAAGGCAAACCCCATATAATCTTCTTCCAAACAAAACCCAAACTTGAGTAATTGCTGAACAAAACAAAAGGCATGGAGACTACCACATGTATATGGTGAGAACAGGATCTTGCCCATTAGAGCAATTACTGCGCATTGGTCATAATTGGAATTGCAACTTATTTTTGTTCAAAAATGCATTCAGAGCTATTAAACCTATCATATATATATATGGTTGAGTAAGGAATCAAACCCATCACATGAACATCAGCTGCACAACCATGATCTCATAAGGCGGAGGGAGCGGGCCGGGTGGCCAGGGGATGTTGATAATTGATAATTTTGATAAAATGATAAATGATATGTTGATAATTGATATCCATTATTTATGTTGATAATTGATAATTGAAATGTTAATTGATAGACATGGAATTGATAGTTGATATTTTAATTGATGGAAGTGCAATATTTGATAAAATGATATATATCTGTTTTTTTATTATAAATGATAGTCCTAGCAAATGAAAAATGAAAATCTTTGATAAATGATAAGCATGAAAAAATTAGGAAAAATAATTTTATATTATTTTTGTCAATTAGAAAAAAAAATTTGAATTTTTACATTCATCATTAGTTCAATAAAAAATAAAAAAATAATAAAAAATTACCCTTGCAAGATTGGTTGAGGAGTCTGGCATGGGTGTGCTCCCTATAAGTCATCATTTCAACTCCTTGCAAAAATCGTTGCTTGTGTGAGTATAGGGTATTACACGTGACGTTAGGGGAATAAGGCCTGGAATATCCCTAATAGTTAATAAATAAATAAATAAATAAAATTTATATTTTTACTATTAATTTGAAAAAAAATAAATTTTTAATGCTTATCATTGGTTTTGACTTTTTAAAACAAATTTCCTAACTTTGCCATTGACTTCATTTGATCTCATTATGAAAATAGGTCAACTAAAGTTGACCAAATGTTTGCTGTGGAATGCTACCAAACGATTTAGTTGACCAAATGTTAGCTGTGGAATGCTACCAAACGATATGAGAACACACATAAGTATTAATGTGGAGTCGAAACCAAGATTTCCGCAAACCCCATACCCCTATTGGAATAGGATATGCCATTCAACCCAAAAGCCATTGGCAAGTTGACCAAAAGTTTAAGGGATCAGAAAAACTAAACCAACTACCAACAATTGAAACTGCAGCTACCTCAGACCTACTTTGTTTAACTAGGGCTTAAGATTGGGATTTATGTAGAACTCTAGGTCATTGCAAAGCTATACCAATATCAATTAAGATTAATTAGGTGTACTTGCAAGAAAAGCACTCGCAATTAAGATCACTATATCCGAAAGTTGGTTGGTTAGGCTTTCCATCCATTAGCTTTGAAGGTGGCCTGCCACTCACCATATCCGAAATTCTATCTTGATCCAAGACCATGGTCGGTTCGCTAGGCGTGTCATCTGCTGCTGGAGTCAGGGCGAGCCTCTCAGCCACCACTCTGGAACGCTGACCTCGTTCATACAGAGTATCCAAATCCTCCATCTTTTTTGCCACATTCTTCCCCAATTTGTAAATAGATGTGCAATTTTTCAGAGAGCAACCACTTGAATCCCTGGGACAGCAACCACTAAGACATATTTTCTCAATCTCTCGAGTGCCATCGTTTATCAGTTCATTGACCACAGCCTCCATAACTTCCACGTTTAAAAGCCACAATTGTATTTCCTCCAGCTGCCTCGAATTCGTTTAATTGTCCTCTCTCAACAACGATTTTGATCCTTTCCTTCACTTCGAACTTTAAATTACTTAGCTTTTCCAATGAGCTCTGCAAATCATCAAGATTTCCTTCAAGCCCACATATATACTGTGTTGGTTTAGCCAGGAAACCCAAGCAGCTTGTAAGCAGATCACTGATGGAGGTTGAGAATGTAATACCCATGATTTGTAAAAGATTCCAAAAGGAACTACAAAAAAAGAAGAAGGAAAAAAAAAAAGGAAGGGAAGAAGAAAGATTGTTTAGTGATGTGTGTATGTATTCTTCGAGCAATCAAGGTTGGGTGTGGAGTCTGAGAAATTCAACAGCAGAGGCTCTAGCACTGTTGTGCAAGAACCAGACTTGAGCTCAATTGAATTTATTTTCACACTCTCACCATTTTTCATTGGTGATTTGTCGTAAGAAATTGAGAGTCCCTACACCTACCCCATTTGGTTATTCGTGCTTCGAAGAGGTGCCAGTCCCGCTGTTATGATTTATAATTAATGTAACTTGGAGAAGAATCCTTCCTATATAATATTAATATAATAATATAAAGTGGGAAAAATCTGGTTGTGGGCGGTTTCGTTTTTTTGGATTAGTGAGTTCTGCGGTTTCGGGAAAACGCGTCGCTACGGACCACTCATGAACGGCGTCCTGTTTCTTCTTCTCGTCTTTTTTCTTTTCATATTAAGTCGTGATAATATTAAAGTGTTCCACTTTTTACGCGGGGATCTACTCGATAGTCAAAACCGACCTTGTTCGTCTACCCGCCTACCAAGATGGCTCCCCTATTTCGACTTCCCCAGAGCCTCAGTAGCACAGCCGAGACAGTGATAGGTTCTTTGCATGTAACTGTAGGGTTAACCTTGAAGGCTACACCGAGTGATTCTAATACCCCTTGTCAAGTAAGGGATTATGGTTTTAATACTCACAATTTTTCTTCAAGGTCGCTGTTATCGATTTTATTTTATAATTGTTTGCTGTATATGGGGTGAAAGGATTACATATACCCAAGGATTAGTCAAGTATAAAGTATCTGGAACCTCTTGAGATATATATATATAAACCTATGGGGTTGGAGCCAAAAAAGTTAAATTTATTTATTTATTTTTTGGACAATCGATAGAATTAATCAATTAATGCTGGGGCAGGCTATTCCCATCACTCAAAATATTTTAAGCCCCCTACTAATTAAATCCTCCCAAATTTTATTGAAACCATCTCCCTATCTTTCTAAAATACCCTTAATAAAAAATTCTCGGGTCTATTCGTTTGACGGGAATTGGGGGTGGGGTTGCAAATTCTCAGAAATTAATAAAAAGTGGGTTGTTTGTTTCGCTTAAATCATGTGATTTTAATTTACCATGAAATTTCAATTCTCATAATTCATGGGAGATGAAAATCCTGTTGAAATACGCAGGAATTAAAAACTCCCACACATTATTCTACGCAACCCAAACTTAATCTCTAGAACTTCACTTAAATCATGCAATTATCCACATCGTCACTTTCTTCTTCTTCAGCAAATTTCAATTAATTCTAGGTCATACTGCTTCACGATTGCAATTCTTTGGATTTGATTTCATTTTTTTTTAAAGGGTTTTTTTTTTTTTTAATACGGAAAAAAAAAGTGTAAATTCTTTTGGAAAATCCTTTTGTAAACTGAATAACCAAAATTCTAACTCTTAGGATTGTAATTTTTGAGAGTCAAAGTCTCGAGAGTTTCGTTTCCTACAAAACGAACAAACCCTAAACATTTTTTCACCCCACCCACCTTACCCCCAACCTGTAACCCGTCCCCTCTCAAGCCCCTTGCCCTTTACCAAAGAAGATGGCATCATCCTCGGCAAGACTCACCGAAAACTGACGGCGAGTTGCCTCACTGGAAACCAACGTCGACGCCGACACGAAAGACGCCACCACAAGCCGACGCTGATGCCGACACAAGCTGACACCATTGCCTCACTGGCGACCGATGCAAACGCCCACATAAGTAGTAAACTCACTACTGTAATCCAGGACAAAAGTAGACTCAACCACGCTACCTTAAGTGACACATCATCATACTACAAGAAGTAAATAATGTCAAAAAAATAATTTTTGAAACTATTCGGGTTATTCAAAACCGAACATCTCTTATTTGTTCAGACCTATTAGTAAAAACAAAGTATATATGTTCAAACCTATTTTGTTTAGACCTATAAGTAAGAACAAAGTATATATGTTCGGCTTTATAAAAAATAACAATATAAAAACATTCGGACCTTTAAAACTGAACATCTCTTATTTGTTCCAACCTATAAATACGAATACTCAAAATCCATTCACAGTTACATAAACGAACAATTCTCAATTATTGTATAGTCAAGTTGTTTGGTGTTTTAAAATGGAACAACACAAGCTTGTTCGACTCTTACTGGTAAACAATATCTATTTTTTCGGAGTTACATAACCGAACAATATCCATTTGTTCAGAGTTAGGAAACGGAACCAAATAATTTTGTTCGGACTTAGAAGTCGGAACACATTAAAAGAGTTCAGTGTTACAAAAATGAACATTTAAACATGTTCGGAGTCAAGAAATTGAGCAAGACCAAATTCAGTATACGAAAAATTTAAGTTAAACTCGATAAAAAAAATGTATAAATACTTACCTTTTAGTTGTTAATATCATTTCTATCAATGCTTTTTTCGTCAATTATTCAATATTACATGAGAAATACTAATTTTTCATGTAAATATGGATTTGGTGTCAAGATTGTAAGGGTTTATGAGAACATAAAATCTATAGATGGTGTAATGTTTTTGGAGTTGGGAGTGGAGTGGGGTGGGGTGGGGATAGGAAATTTTTTAAGTCTTTCAATAGACATGTTCTTATTGGTAAATTTACATTTAGATATAAAGAATTTGACAAATTATTTTAAATAGTGAGGGACTTAAAATATTTTTAGTGGTGGCAATAGCTTGACCCATTAATGCATACCCGGCCCTTATTATCCCCAATATTAACAAATAGATATTAAAGCTTCTTTCTAATTTTGAACCCAAAATCGCTCATTAAGCAAGTGAGATGTTATTAGGTTATCATACTTATTACGAGAATTTGGGACATTGAAAAAGAAGGATGATTAAAAAGTCTGTTCTCAAACTGAAAAATTACGAGACTTTGGGACATTGAAAAAGGAGGATGATTAAAAAGTCTGTTCTCAAACTGAAAATGTTTGTGAACCTACTTGTTTCAAATATGCAAAGCGAGGAAAAAGAATTATAGATGTTGGGAGTGTTGTTGAGGCTCAAGAAAATATGGACATAATTATAGATCGATATCAATACTGCCAGTGATTAACCGATGTTGAAACCTTCAAACCAAAAATAAATAAAATTAATTGATGTTGAAAGATATTTTAAATTATTGAAATAGCTTAATTTGATGGACATAAGGTTGATGTCAAAATCTATTTATTGACGTCCGAAGATGTTAAAGGTATTCAATCTACTAGGCGATGGGTTTTCCAATTTGATTCGCTGGGTTACCTTGTGATGCTTCCAAAGCCTTTCGTGATGTTTTATTTTTTAGCGTAAATTGCAGAAAATCCTTCTGAAGTATTGGGGGACAGCAGATAACCCCCTTATATTTTAATTTTGTCAATGTGCCTCCCTTATATTTTAATTTTTGGCAACGTGCCCCACCATCACTCGTCATTAATAAAAATTGACAAAAATTAGTCATGTGGCTACACAAGCGCGTGAGACCATTAACAGACCCATGTTGTCTAAAATTGCTGGAACCCTACGAAAATCATGTCCAATTGAGTGACTATCGATGATTGGTTTTGTCTTCCAATTAAACGAGGGGGCACATTGACAAAATTAAAACATAAAGGGGTTATCTGCTAACCCTCCCATACTTCGGGGGGTTTTATGCAATTTACCCTATTTTTAAGTACCCTCCCCAAGAATTGGTCTTAAATCTTAATATGATAATATAATATAATATATATATATTATCAATTATGTTCTCATCAGCACGTGTTGATATAAGTTATATCAATACCATGCATTGAGGGTTGCACCCTTTGCATTAGTCTAATGTACCTCATATCCTACTAATACACAAAGTATAACTGTTGGGGATATTCGTGGATTTTGTATAATACGATCGACACATAATCTATATTAAAATTAAACATGAATATAATTTACAACACAAATTAAAAATCACAATTACAATAAAATTGAACATGGATAAATAAATAAAATAGTATTCGCAATTTGAATTAACAAAAATCAATGCAAGAAATATATTTAATTAAAATAAAATAGAGTAAGAAGAGCTGGCCTATGGGAAGGCACGTGAGATCATGCTGTCCTAAAGGAACTATCGCCTCCCTACGTACAGGTACTGACGGACGATAGAACCTCCAAGATACAACCCCAAAACTCGCAGCTCTCTCTTCTATGGGTACGTCCACAAGAAGAGTATAGTGAACCCATCCACGATTAGTTGCCCGTAAATACAATATATAAAATAATTCAACAAAACTCTTATAGAAATATAGTGGAAAAGGTTTAAGAAGATTACGTAAAATCAATCTATATTCATGTAGAGAAGCCCACTATTTATAAATAATAAAATGCTGAAATTGGTTTGGGCTAATAAAAGCCCAAAATAAATATCATAATAATTCTTATAACGTCCCAATTAATAACATGAAATAAAAGCCCAACGGTTAGTAACGGATACTCATAAATTATAGAAATTAAGACCCAATAGTTAATGGAATAAAACTCATAAAATCAGCCCATAAAGCCACGTATACTGTTGGCCCCAAGGTTATATAACCAAGGGCATATCCGAGATTTTGATGATAACAAAGGATCGATGTTAGTACTAATGGTTTATTTGTCAAAATTATAATCAAAGCTAGGTACTCGAGTATATGGATCCAAATGAAGCTCAAAGGCATATCTCTATCATGGAACTCAAAGCACATATGCTTATGATATCAATGATAATCAAGCACAAAAGCATACGAGCATAGAAAGCATGAAAAAGACCTACGATCACTCAAGACCAAGCTAGCATCGTCAATGAAGATACTTAAATAGCTATGAGTGAGGTTATTAGGTTTTTGATGTACTTGATTGCTCAAATGATCGCTCCATTGACCTAGATGGACCTTAGGATCCTTGGGTAAACTTAATTCATCACTTGAACAAGGCCTAAGTTGATACAAATGAACTCGATCGATTTAAATTTGTAAAATATCCATTATAGTTCATTTCTGCCCATTTCAGTCGACTCATTTCTCAAATCAGTCGACTCATTTAAGCAGAAGAGGTCCCCTGCTCTTGTCTTTTGATTCTGCTCAAATCAGTCCACTGAATTCCCAATTCAGTCGACTGATTTAGCAAATCAGTGGACTGAATTGAGTATTTAGTCGACTGATTGTACGATCTCAGAACTCCAACGGCTAGTTTTTGAAAGGTTGTTGAGGCATTAAATGCCACCAAACGGCTCTTTCCCGGCATTTATTGCACCAAACGGTCATATTATGCATAATGCCTATATAAACAATGATTCAAATGCATTTATTAGGATCAATACAAGAGAATTCATTGTTTTCACTCTTCAAACCCTAAATTCATTAAGAGCATTCATTGAGCAATCAATTAGAAGAGAGTTGAGCTTTAATCTCTGTGTTATTCACTCTTAAAGAGAGTTTCTCTGTACACAAATCTCATCTCTACAAACTTGTAATCAAGGGTTGGTGATAACCCCATTCTTTGCACTTGAGAAAGTGTGGCTGATCAAGTGTTGGTTGAAAGCACTTGAGTTGTAAAGGTTTGCTGCTCCACCTTGAAGGAGAGTGATAATGGATTGGTGAATCCTCAAGCGAGCTCTTGAGGCGAGGACGTAGGCGGGAAGGCTGAACCTCATTAAATCTTGTGTTTGCATTCTTATTCTCTCACTCTCTCTACTATTTATTGTTGAGATATCTCTATTTGCTGTAATCTGATTTTTGTTTGCTATTACATTTTTTAATTGGCCAATAACCCTATTCACCCCCCCACTAGGGTTAATTACTTGGGACAACAATTGGTATCAGAGCCCAACCTCTAGCATTTGACATATTTGTCTTGCGAGGAACGATATGGCCAACTATAGTGGTAACGGATTCACCGAAGGACAATCGTCCAATAAACCACTACTTTTCAATGGAGATGCGTCTCTATATAATTTCTGGAAAATTAGAATGCAAATTTTTATTCAATCCACTAGCTATGAGCTATGGAATATCACTTCTAAGGGTCCTTTGATTCCTACTAAAGTGGTAGATGGAGTTACACTTCCTAAAGTACCACAAGAATACACCACAGCTGATCACAAGTCTTTTGAACTTAATTCTAAAGCCATTGGCTTACTATATTGTGCTTTAACTAATGATGAATTTAGCAAAATATCTAGGTGCACTAGTGCCAAAGAGATATGGGATACATTAGAAGTTACCTATGAAGGAACATCTCAAGTAAAAGAAGCAAAAATCAACATGCTTGTTTGTGAATATGAAATGTTCAAAATGAAAAAGGATGAATCTATTAGAGATATGTTTGCTAGATTTAATGCTATTATTAATCCTTTGAGTTCTCTTGGAAAAACTTACACTAACTCCGAATTGGTGAGAAAAATTCTTAGGAGCTTGCCCAAACAATGGGATGTCCTCACTACTACTCTACTTCAATCAAAGGAGCTATCATCAATGACCTTGAGCGATCTTGATGGCAACCTAATCACACAAGAACTCGCATTCAAAGCTCGTGAAATTGATGAAGGAAAGACATCCAAGAGCATGGCTCTCAAAGCCTCACAAGATGAAGAAGAACCCCCAAGTGAAGAGTGTGAGAATGAAGAAGATGAAGACATGGCCTTCATATCTCACAAGCTCAAGAAGTTCTTCTCTAGGAGAAATCAAGGAAGGAAATTCAACAAGGGTGACTCTTCCAAAAGGATTCCAAATAGAGGAGAGAACTCAAATAGAGAACCACAAGTGTGTTTTGAATGCAAGAAGCCCGGACATATCAAGATAAATTGTCCTCAACTCAACAACAACTACAACAAGACGAAACACAACAACAACAACTTCAAGGACAATAGAAAATTCAAGAAGAAGGCTTTCACCGTCACATGGGATGATGAAGCAAATAGTGATGAAGAAGATGAGGAGATTTCTTGTGATCAAGAAGTGGCAAACTTTTGTCTCATGGCAAAAGAGGATGAGGTAATCGAACTCAATTCTATTGATTATCCTATAGAAGAACCTCCCACTTATGAAGAATTACAAGATGCACTTGAAGAAACTTTTCTTGAATTAAAAAAATTTTCTCACAAGAACAATGATTTGAAAAAGAACATCTCATCTCTTCAAGAAGAACTAAATGCTTTGAAAAATGAAAATTTAGAGTTAAAGGGCAAGATAGACTCACCCCCTACCATCTCTCAATCTAGTCTTGAATGTGAAAATGCTTCATTAAAAGAAAAGATTGAAGACTTAACTAACATCTTGGCCAAGTTTACCAATGGAAGGGATAACTTGGATAAGATATTAACTAGTCAAAAATGGTGTTTTGATAAAGCCGGAATTGGTTACCAAGAACATGTTAAACAAAAATCTTACATTAACTTCTTTCCTAAGCCTAAGGTCTCTAGCACACCTAAAATCTCATGCACTTATTGTAAGAAGGAAGGACATAACATCTACACTTGCAACATGAGAAAGAGACCTAAAAGTTTCACCAAAAAGGTGTGGGTAGTTAAGGGAACCTCACCTCCTATGGCTAACCCCTATGGACCCAAGAAAGTATGGGTACCAAAGAGAGTTACTTGAACTTGTGTAGGTATGCTTGAAGTCATCATGTAATGAGAAATGGTTTCTTGATAGTGGTTGCTCAAGGCATATGACGGGTGATAGATCAAAGTTCGTCTCTTTGAAACCCAAGAACGGCGGTTACGTGACATTTGGAGACAATGCCAAAGGTAAGATAATTGGCATTGGTAAGGTTGGTAAGAATTCCTCACTTTGTGTTGAAAATGTTTTATTAGTTGATGGTTTAAAGCATAATCTCCTTAGCATTAGTCAATTATGTGATAAAGGATATAGAGTTACTTTTAAATCCAATAAATGCATAATTGAGGATGAAGATAAGACCTTATTTGTTGCATATAGGATTGGTAACATCTATGCTATAGAGTTTGAAGAAATCGCATTACAAAATGTACATTGCTCCTCCGCTTTAAATGAAAATCATTGGTTATGGCATAGAAGACTTGGACATGCTAGCATGGATTTATTTTCAAAACTTTCTAGGCATGAACTTGTAAGAGGTTTACCAAAAGCAAAGTTTTCAAAAGATAGAGTTTGTAGTGCATGCCAACTTGGAAAACAAACCAAGTCCTCTTTTAAATCAAAGCCTCATATTTCAACTACTAGACCTTTACAACTCATTCATATGGATTTATTTGGACTTATTGCAATTGCAAGTCTTGGAGGGAAGCATTATGCATTTGTAATTGTTGATGACTACTCTAGATATACATGGGTGTTCTTCCTTGCACATAAAGATGAGACTCATGCTACATTTGTGACATACTGTAGAAGAGTCCAAAATGAGAAAGGCTATATCATTACACATGTTAGGAGTGATAGGGGGAGTGAATTTGTCAATAAGGATATTGTACAATATTGTGATGAGAATGGCTTTGGTCACAATTTCTCCGCTCCTAGAACTCCTCAACAAAATGGTGTGGTTGAAAGAAAGAATAGAACTCTTGAAGAAATGTCTAGAACCATGCTAAATGAACACTCTTTACCTCAATATTTTTGGGCCGAGGCCGTTAATACCGCATGCTATGTAATGAATAGAGTTCTATTAAGATCTAAACTCGGTAAAACTCCTTATGAACTATGGAATGATAAGAAACCTAACATAGGTTACTTTAAAGTTTTTGGTTGTAAATGCTTTATATTGAATGATAGAGATAGACTTTCCAAATTTGATTCTAAATCCGATGAAGGTGTGTTTCTTGGCTATTCCATGAAGAGTAAAGCATATAGAGTGTTTAACAAGAGAACTTTAACCGTTCAAGAATCAATGCATGTTGTATTTGATGAAACTAACCCTCTTGCACCTAAGAGATATGTGGATGATGATGATGATGTAGGTACAAGCTTGCAAGAACAAGTTGAAACCTTGAGTCTAAATGATAAAGAAGATCCACTAGACAAAGGCAAAGAAAAGGAAGAAGATTAAGTCTTTAAAGACAAGAAACCGAAAGAAGAAGTTGAAGTTGAAAATGCTCCACTCCATCCGGATATCACTAAGACTTGGAAATTTGTGAGGAATCATCCTAAAGATCAAATCTTAGGTGAACCCTCACGTGGGGTAAGAACTCGCTCTTCCATGAGAAATTTATGTGATCATCTTGCTTTCCTATCTCAAATTGAACCTAAAAACATTAATAAAGCTGAAAATGATGAATCATGGGTCCTTGCTATGCAAGAAGAACTCAATCAATTTGAAAGGAATAAGGTTTGGACCTTGGTACCTAGACCACATGACCATGGAGTAATTGGAACTAAATGGGTATTTAGAAACAAAAAGGATGAATCCGGAGTTGTTACTAGAAACAAGGCACGACTTGTAGCCCAAGGTTATAATCAACAAGAAGGCATAGATTATGATGAAACCTATGCTCCGGTAGCTAGACTTGAAGCCATACGGATGTTACTCGCATATGCATGTCATAAAGATTTCAAATTGTTTCAAATGGATGTCAAAAGTGCTTTTCTAAATGGTTTCATAGAAGAGGAAGTTTATGTTGAACAACCTCCCGGTTTTGAAAGTCATGAATTTCCAAATCATGTTTTTAAACTTAGAAAAGCTTTATATGGTTTGAAACAAGCTCCTAGAGCTTGGTATGAAAGACTTAGTGGATTTTTACTCAAAAATGGTTTTAAGAGAGGAAAACTTGATACCACTCTTTTCATTAAAACCATTGATAATGATATACTTTTAGTACAAATCTACGTTGATGATATCATTTTTGGATCCACTAATGAGAATCTTTGCAAAGAATTTTCTAAGATCATGCAGGAAGAATTTGAGATGAGCATGATGGGAGAATTGACATTCTTTCTTGGACTTCAAATCAAACAAACAAAGGAAGAAACTTTCATCAATCAATCCAAATATGTCAAAGATCTACTCAAAAAGTACGGATTAGAAGATGGTAGAGAGTTTTCTACTCCAATAAGTACTTCCATCAAAATTGACAAGGATGAAAAGGGTAAAAATGTTGATCAAAAGAAATATAGAGGTATGATTGGAAGTTTGCTTTATTTAACCGCAAGTAGACCCGATATCATGTTTAGTATTTGCTTATGTGCTAGATTTCAATCATGTCCTAAAGAATCTCACATGCTTGCTGTTAAGCGTATCTTTAAATACTTAAGTGGCTCAATTAACCTTGGATTATGGTTTCCTAAGTATACCTCGTTTGATATGCTTAGTTATTCCGATGCAGACTTTGCCCGTGGCAAAGATGACCGCAAGAGCACTAGTGGGACTTGCCATTTCCTAGGACATTTACTAGTTTCTTGGTTTAGTAAGAAACAAACATCGGTTGCACTTTCAACCACCGAAGCCGAGTACATTGCGGCCGGTAGTTGTTGTGCACAAGTGTTGTACATGAAACAACAACTTAAGGACTATGGACTTCACTTTGACCACATTCCCATTAAATGTGACAATACTAGTGCTATCAACTTAACCAAGAACCCCATACAACACTCACGGACTAAGCACATTGAGATAAGGCATCATTTTATTCGTGATCATGTCCAAAGAGGTGATATTGAAATTGATTTCATAAGTACCAACCATCAATTGGCCGATATCTTTACTAAACCTCTTCAAGAAGACCGTTTTAACTTCATTAAAAGAGAACTTGGCATGTGTTTGATGCATGATGTAGTGTATTGAGGCATGTCTTTGTTTTCTATTCTTGTCTTGACATTTTCTATGTGGTAGATCTCATTTCACTCACATTCTCTCAAAATTTTGAGTTAAAACTGAATTTCCTGGTGATTTAGTCTACTGAAAAGACAATTCAGTCGACTTAATGAGCAATTCAGTCGACTGAATTGGCTTTTCAGTCCACTGAATCAAGCCCTGCCATTTCAATTACCTACTGGCTGATTCAGTCGACTCAATTGACATTTCAGTCGACTGAAATGTCAAATCAGTCGACTGAAATGGATTTTCAGTCCACTGAATCAGGCAGTAGCCTATGCAGCCTTTCCCAGGACAATTCAGTCGACTGAAATGGTAATTCAGTCGACTGAATCTGCGATTCTATAAATATAACACGCGGCTTTTCATTTCAAATCACACCCATTCCCGCGACGTTTTCACTTCTCTCTCTCTCTTACCTCCAAAACTCTCACAACAATGGCTCCCAAGACAAAGAATCCAGCCAAACGCCCTCACACCGATGAAGGTTCATCACGAAACTTACGACCCAGGGTTCCAAATCCTCCTCCACCGCCGGTGCAACCACCCGTTGAACAACAACCCGACGAAGAGGAAGGCGGAGAGTTTGTTTCTCTCGATGCACAGCGCAAGTTTGATGAGGACTTCAGTCGCCGCACCGTCGTGTTCGGTAAATATGCCCCTTTGGATTTCTTTGAAGAGCATTTCGTTCTCATTGCAAATTATTTCCGTCTTTTGGGTTGGGATTCATTCATTTTTCTGAAAAAACCCATGTATACTTATCTTGTACGCATCTTTTACACCAATCTTGACTATATTAACAATCACATCCTTTGGTCTCAAGTTGGTGGTAGAGTTATATCTATGGATCAAAACCTACTTGCACAGATCCTTCATATTCCTCGTAGTCAACATCAACCTTGTGACCAACGAGTGGACTCACTTTCAAGGGTATGATCCTATTCAAGCCCTTAATCAGATCTGTGGCCGCAATGATATTGTTAACCGCTTTAAACCCAAAGCCAAAGAACTCACTCTCAATGCTCGTTTAATTCATCATATGATTACGTATAACATCCTTCCACGGGGTGGCGGACGTGACCATGTCTCATATTTCGATATTTTTCTTATCTGGTGCATCATGAATACCATTCCCATTGATTTGCCTTTTATCATTTCCAATCATATTATCGATTGCCAGAAGAAGAAAGTGGCTAGTCTCCCCTACGGCTTCGCCCTGACTTGTGTTTTTGAATATTTCCAAATACCTCTTGATGAGGAAGCCGTAGTCGCCATCTCTCACACGAACACCTACTCTGACATGACCCTTAAACAAATGCACTACAAGTTTACTTCCAGGGGTTGGGTACCGAAAGATGATCCGGATGAGGTGACCGATGAAGAACAGGAGGCTGATGACCCTGTTCCTCCTGGTGGAGAAGAGCAGCAGCCACATGAGGAGCCTGGTGAGCATGGCATGGATGTTGAGCCTCCACAGCCCCCTCCTGCGTTCGAGCCTCCTCCCTTTGAGCCTCCACAACAGCCTACTATTCCTCCTGCCGGTGTTCAGACCATTTTAACAGCTATACAGAGATTGCAGGTTACCATGAATGGCATTGGCACTCGTCTCTTGGCCCTTAAGAACCGTCAGATACAAATCGAGAATGACATGGACACCTTGAAGCGCTATGGTGATATCTTTACGACTCAGGTGGACCAGCGTCTTGCCAGGACGGAGACTGACATACGCACTGTGCGTAACTCACTGACAGCCATTGAGCGATATGCCCGTCGCAATGCACCACCACCTCCTGCCCCTGAAGATCCGGACGCACCTGGTCTTCCCGAGCATATTGACTTGGACCCCTAGCTTTTTGTTTGATGACAAAAGGGGGAGATATTTTTGATTGATGTATCTTGAACATCTAACTTATTTTGAACACACAGTGACTTGACACATTCCTAGTTATCTATAACTGTTAACTTATGACTTTTTGGTTATGTATTTGAACTACTTCCACAGTTGATTATATTCAGTTTATTTGCTTTACAATGCTTTGTGCTCATTGCTTATTACTTGCATTTCAACTATGCATAATGTGAGGGGGAGCTTGCTCCATATATATCATATGCTTTATTTTCCTACCTGCCATATACATCAATAGTTTGTCATCATCAAAAAGGGGGAGATTGTTGGCCCCAAGGTTATATAACCAAGGGCATATCCGAGATTTTGATGATAACAAAGGATCGATGTTAGTACTAATGGTTTATTTGTCAAAATTATAATCAAAGCTAGGTACTCGAGTATATGGATCCAAATGAAGCTCAAAGGCATATCTCTATCATGGAACTCAAAGCACATATGCTTATGATATCAATGATAATCAAGCACAAAAGCATACGAGCATAGAAAGCATGAAAAACACCTACGATCACTCAAGACCAAGCTAGCATCGTCAATGAAGATACTTAAATAGCTATGAGTGAGGTTATTAGGTTTTTGATGTACTTGATTGCTCAAATGATCGCTCCATTGACCTAGATGGACCTTAGGATCCTTGGGTAAACTTAATTCATCACTTGAACAAGGCCTAAGTTGATACAAATGAACTCGATCGATTTAAATTTGTAAAATATCCATTATAGTTCATTTCTGCCCATTTCAGTCGACTCATTTCTCAAATCAGTCGACTCATTTAAGCAGAAGAGGTCCCCTGCTCTTGTCTTTTGATTCTGCTCAAATCAGTCCACTGAATTCCCAATTCAGTCGACTGATTTAGCAAATCAGTGGACTGAATTGAGTATTCAGTCGACTGATTGTACGATCTCAGAACTCCAACGGCTAGTTTTTGAAAGGTTGTTGAGGCATTAAATGCCACCAAACGGCTCTTTCCCGGCATTTATTGCACCAAACGGTCATATTATGCATAATGCCTATATAAACAATGATTCAAATGCATTTATTAGGATCAATACAAGAGAATTCATTGTTTTCACTCTTCAAGCCCTAAATTCATTAAGAGCATTCATTGAGCAATCAATTAGAAGAGAGTTGAGCTTTAATCTCTGTGTTATTCACTCTTAAAGAGAGTTTCTCTGTACACAAATCTCATCTCTACAAACTTGTAATCAAGGGTTGGTGATAACCCCATTCTTTGCACTTGAGAAAGTGTGGCTGATCAAGTGTTGGTTGAAAGCACTTGAGTTGTAAAGGTTTGCTGCTCCACCTTGAAGGAGAGTGATAGTGGATTGGTGAATCCTCAAGCGAGCTCTTGAGGCGAGGACGTAGGCGGGAAGGCTGAACCTCATTAAATCTTGTGTTTGCATTCTTATTCTCTCACTCTCTCTACTATTTATTGTTGAGATATCTCTATTTGCTGTAATCTGATTTTTGTTTGCTATTACATTTTTTAATTGGCCAATAACCCTATTCACCCCCCCTCTAGGGTTAATTACTTGGGACAACATATACGCCATGTCACATCACTCACGTGCCACGTCACAACACGGCCGGCCGGTCCGAGTTGAGGCAAGCACGTATGTGCGCACACATGTGTGGTCCGAAGTTTTGAAGTTTTAAAGAAAATCACATATCTTCTAACAATCTCCCACAAGTTTCAAAACTTCAATAAATAAATAAATTAGTAAATAAAATAAATATATGAACAAATAAAATATGTATATGGCAACGATATACTATGCAATGGGTGTTGGTGTCTTCTGGACTTGAACCTCACTTAGTGTTAACCGTTTCCATTTGAGGAGTCATAGTGGCAAATCTTGAACTTGACCCCTTGAGCCAAATTTCAACAAGTCACACACATAGTATTGATATAGGACGTGGTTCTAGGCAAGTTAGCGCGATTGATGGCCATGCGCTATATCTTGATTTTCATGAGAGTTTCTAAGGCCAGCCCAAACCCATAGCCGCAGCCTCACGGCGGCTCTCACATAGGTAAGTCCTCCAAGGGTACTGTGACTGTACCCTGCAGGAGTGTTCCTACCTTGGGCTTATTCAGAGTAAAACTCTTCCTTATTGTCACATCAAGCACTCTCATCATAGGAATGGGGAGGAGACACTCTCCTAGTAAAAAGTGCTTTTTATGAATCACGCTCTGCGGATTATTTCTACCCATTGAACCTCTTTCATGGGATCTCCAATCACAAAGGTTGGGTTACTTCCGTTGGTGACTCCCTGTGGGCTAAAACCCCATCCCCCTCGATGGATAAAATAACTGCATTTCTGCATAAGCCTCTAGTTGGTTGATTAGCCACATATCACACCATATTCTGCATCTCTTATTGGCATTATCATTTCCTGCATCACATAATGTTTCACATAGACATTAGCCAAACTTCAAATGATATAAAGATGCCAATATAGCAAACCCCCACAGTTATGAATATTTTTCCTCTTAATGAGTTCACATATAAACATAAATTGAAAATGAATAAGATTCATGAAAATCATCTCATGAACGGCATATGATTTCATTTAATTGTGATCATGATAACATGATAAATTCTCTAACTCATGTTCTCGAAGACCATCTATAATTATAATGTATATAATCATGAGATAATACAATCTTTCATATTCTAAATAAAACAACTATTTAATTCCCATGTCCAAAAACACTCCTTATATGATTTTCAACAATTAAAGTGAAAGACCACCTCCAAATTATAATCTTATAAAATCACAATCTTAGACATTTTAAAATACTACCACAATTAAAATATAATCCTCACGTAAAATATAATATATTACAATAACCATTACACAATAATAAACCCCCACATTCAAAAGATTTCATAATATGCTGCATACTTTAACAGAACTCCACATGAGAATAATAATTTAATTTTAAATCAAGTTCTATGGAATATATATATATACATTCATGAACCCATACAACATATGGTTCCAATCAAAGAGTATGTAATTAGAAATTTATACACCAATGATTTCTAATAGAGAAAATATTAGTTAAATCGGCAAATCTCATATAGAACATAGCTAGATTTCAAGATAATTGACAATGTCATCTGTCTCACTAAATTTAATTTTGAGTTTGTAGAAAACAAATCATACTCACTAGGTAATTATTTTGATACATGAGTTTAGATTAGATGAGACTTTTCCACAACTTATTTTAAACCAAGAAATTCCTAGTTAACAATCATATGATCCAACAACATAATTTTTTAACACTACACATGCAAATCATATTCTTCCCATAGATCATGCTAGATATATACGTATTTTTTAAAGTATAAAATGCATCATACGTATTTCATGTATCTCACAATTAAAATCAAAACCCACAATATATATTGCAGACTAAGCTCATCAATTTCAACAATTTTAGAAATTAAAGAATTTTAAATTCAAAACTGAAGTAAATAAGATAATGTCAAAACATTATGATAGCCCCATAAGCTTATAGATCAATTGGTTCAAAGTCTTATTCAAAATTTTATATTTAATTAATATTGACAATGCGTATATATATACACTTGAAAATCGCACTTCAAGACCACAGATCTATTGATCACTAAGGACTTTCAATAAATATTTTCTTCATGAAGCTAATAGAAAACTTGGTAACTTATTAGAAATAAAACAAACGTGACGTGAATTAATATTAAATATATGGTCATGTGATTACTTATAAAATAACAATAAAAAGAAAATCAAACGGTTAAACCGCTAAGGGGAAAATCAGCAATGAATTAAAAGACATGAGAATTATAATACCATATAATAATTGGTATTAATATATCTTATGACATGTGACTATTGGCACCCATGCTAAAGAAATCACTATAATGTAAACACCACTTTAAGAGTATTAACACATTATTAGCACCAACCACTATAGCTCCCAACGGCTCCAACAATAAAGTACAATAAAATACACATCAGCCACTACTCAAACCAATAGTTGCTAACTAGTAACAACACCTCCAATGACTAAAAGGTATAAGCTGATATTACAAAATAATATCTATTTAATAAAATTAGCCATCATATTTTGTAAAGGAAAAATTAACATTTTATTAAAATACCAAAAACCAATTAAAGTCATGTCTTACTATTGTGTCAAACCAAATATAAACATGCTGAGTCAATTATTTAAAACCATGAGCATTTACTCAAACTTTGGTACCCAAAGCAATAGATCCTCAAGTAACAGTACTATATATATATATTTTCTTTTCTTTTTCAAAACACATGAAAATATCTCAAGTGCAAGGAAAATAATAAAGTTAATCAAAAGAATTTTAGATTTCTACATTTTAAAGAATTTACGGAACTAGCTATAATTATGGTTGTAGTTGCACAAGCTCATCACATAATTAAGTCATAAGGCTACCACCAACATTGAGGAAATAAAGCACCATATAGGCCAAACAAAATTCTTAGTCCTATATTCGAGCTCTTAATATGTGGAAGCGATACCTTGTATTACGTCGATCAAATACCAACACATACATCATGAAAACTCATATAAACTGCAAACGCCTCAAATCCATACATATGTTGCATGTATGTATAAAACAATATTTAATATGTAATATGTAATATTTAGTCATATTGTAATAAATGAGTCATATATGAGCCACATTACTAATTGTTGGAGATTAACAGGTCAACATGAATTACATATGCTACATTAACTTCACCTGGTATGAAGATACAAAGTATAAAACCGACCATTTGTAATGGATATAATAATAAAATCAACGGTTGAAACGTATGTAACAACTATACATAAAATCATGTACCCATTCAAAGCCATCTTAAACCAGAACCTTGAAATGGATTTAATATTAATAAACCTGAGTCAACAAAAATTAAAGGTGAGCATGTAACAAGAAAAATGTTAATTCGTATTCATGCATACCAGATTATGAATTTCTTACAATAGAAGTATGGGTATGCATTCATTAGGTGTAAGGCTATTGACCCAATTAAATCATAAAGATTATATGAACGATATGGACCGTAGGTCTTAGATCATATGTTTTAATTTAGTTCTCAAAATTGGATGATAGCAAAATAAATAAACATAACAAGATGGATGGGAATAAAGACTTGATTACTTTGATCTGATAATACCAAAATTAGTGATATAGGAATGGAGCTCATGAGTAATCATTTTATCCCACCAATATAGTCCTAGAATATGGAATATCCCAATTCATCACATACTGGAATTTAAGATACAGGAAAAGAGGAAATATCTATTAGAAAATAAAAGCAAATTTCTTTTTTTTTTCCCAAATAACTTTTATCAATATAATTCTTAAATCTTTGTACTCTTCATGTATATAAAACAACTTAAAAACCATTACTTATCATAAACATATGAGGGCATCTATTTATGAGAATAAGCTATATCACAAACAAAAAAAATATTTCGTTCAAATCCAAACACCTATATATAATCCGTACATACGATATATAACGGAAAGACACACAGCAATCAGTAGACATGGAAATTTCATCTTGAAAAACTCTAAAACATAAAAAACTCACACATTCCAAGCCTCAACTTCTATGGACCCGTAGGAATCTAACCATGCATACATATGCACATATATATAATAATTTATTTAAGTACACAAGTCACAACAAGAATTTTCAACAAGATACAATGATGACACATCAACTTATTAATCTATCTAAATCTACGTGTTATAATTTAAAAGTAAGTATATTGAACAAAATCCACTAGAATTAGAAATCCATAGTTCCTTTAGATTGTTGGGGATATTCGTGGATTTTGTATAATACGATCGACACTAATCTATATTAAAATTAAACATGAATATAATTTACAACACAAATTAAAAATCACAATTAATTACAATGAAATTGAACATGGATAAATAAATAAAATAATATTCGTAATTTGAATTAACAAAAATCAATGTAAGAAATATATTTAATTAAAATAAAACAGAGTAAGAAGAGCTGGCCTGTAGGAAGGCACGTGAGATCACGCTGTCCTAAAGGAACTATCGTTTCCCTACGTACAGGTACTGACGGACGATAGAACCTCCAAGATACAACCCCAAAGCTCGCAGCTCCCTCTTCTATGGGTACGTCCACAAGAAGAGTATGGTGAACCCATCCACGATCAGTTGTCTGTAAATACAATATATAAAATAATTCAACAAAACTCTTAGAGAAATATAGTGGAAAAGGTTTGAGAAGATTACGTAAAATCAATCTATATTCATGTAGAGAAGCCCACTATTTATAAATAATAAAATGCTGAAATTGGTTTGGGCTAATAAAAGCCCAAAATAAATATCATAATAATTCTTATAACGTCCCAATTAATAACATGAAATAAAAGCCCAACGGCTAGTAATGGATACTCATAAATTATAGAAATTAAGACCCAATAGTTAATGGAATAAAACTCATAAAATCAGCCCATAAAGTGACGTATACACCATGTCATATCACTCATGTGCCACGTCACAACACGGCCGGCCGATCCGGGGTAGGCACGTATGTGCGCACACATGTGTGGTCCGAAGTTTTGAAGCTTTAAAGAAAATCACATATTTTCCAACAATAACTCCCAATATGCGTGTTGATATAAGTTATATCAGCACGTGCTTACTTAATCATCATCTTATATATTAGAGTAGCTTTTATCATATGTCAAATATTTTAGACATTCTGGAGGATCATAGCCATCTGTGGACGACATGCACACGTCTTCCACTAACAACCATCATCGTATGGGATAATTTGAAATTTCCCGCACTTGAACATTTATCATATATATATATATATATATATATATATATATAGGATGATGATCAGGTAAGCATGTGTTGATATAATTTATATCAACACCCATATTAGAAGTTGTACCTTGTGCATTAATGGGAAATGAGGTACATTGGACCAATGCAAGGGGTACAACTCTCAATGCATGGTGCTGATATAATTTATATTAACACGTGTTGATAGAAATATAACCGTATGTGTACATATATATATTATTATTATTAACAAACCATTAATTAGAAGTATGATATATTATTATTCGACAAAGGATCACCAGATCTCACGCCACAATTTCGTTGAGAAAAATTAGCCCATTCATCGAATATGTATAATCAGATGGTGGAAAAATATTGACTGACGGTGATCAATATATATGGAAGAAAGATTTAATTGAAAGAAAATACGAAGTAAAAATTTTCTTGGGACATAGGTTGCCACCATACTTTGGTTATTTGCTATCAGTTTTAGTTTAAATGGGAAGACAAGGAGAAAGGATCTATTCTGGACGTGTCTAATGAAATATGGACTATTTATATGAGATCTCTATAAATAGTTCAGATTTTCCTAAACATGTCCAATGATTGGAGAGGATCAATTTTCTTTAGGAGTAATCGTTTTGGAGCTAAATCTCATGGTGCAGGACAGGACAGGACAGATTACTACGGAATGATCACTATAAACTTCAAGACAGATCATTCTATTTTACTTTGTTTTGGTAATTAAGCCAACCCCATATAATCTTCATCCAAACAAAACACAAACTTGCGTAATTGCTATACAAAACAAAGGGTATGAAAGACAACCACATTGGTGAGAACAGATCTTGTCCATTAGCAATTACTGGGCATTGCTCATAATTGGAATTGCAACAATTTTTTTTTTTAGGGTGCAAAATTGAATCTTTTTTTTTTTTTCTTCAAAAAGATATCCCGAACTATTAGAGAATTTGCTAAGCCACCGCTACATCTGCTGCTTGATTCCCACAATTGCCTTCTATACAAAAAGTATACACTCCATCATGCTTCTTTTTACAGCATTAAACGGAACTATCTGCAATGCCACAGAGCTGCACCAACCCAAAAGAAAAGGCATATCAGTATTTATATTACTAGGGGGGACTAAAAATTTAAAATGGACTAGATACGAAGTGGAAGTAGAACGAGTCACTGGAGCTATTATCTGAAACTTGTGGGTGAGTAATGGATCAAAGCCATTGAATGATCATCAGGTGCGTGCACAACGTACCATGACTTCATTTGATCTCACTGCAAAAACTTGTCGATTAAAGCTGACCAAATGTTGAAGGGATCAAGAAAACAAAACCAACTGCCAAATATTGAAACTACAGTCACCTTGAACCTACTTTTTGGAAGTTATAAAATGCTCTATCTGAAAAAAAATCTCACATCTGGTGTCAATGGATCCTTTCCCTTTACGTTATTAGATTAGCTATTTTACTCATATCTGTCATGCGTACCGAATTTTAAATTAATTAGATATTGAAAGCTTATAAATTTATATTTTTTTTAAAAAAATAAAATTATGATTTTACGACACTTTATGAATTATATAACTTTTAATCTCGTATTAACTTGAAAATTTACATGCATGACATGTATAAAAAGAATATTCTAATTTGATTATTAGATTGACGAAATATTTTTCTCACAAAAAACTATTAATGGATGTAAGAATGAAAAAATCCTACACCACCTATCAATAGATTACTCTATACCCAAAGAAAGTTAGTCCAGTTGGTAGGAGGGAGGAGAGCTCCTCTATTTTATTAACCTAAGTTTGATTCCTTTGGGAGCATTATAGGAATTAATTCCTGAATGCACTAAGCCAATATGGGAAAGTATGTCCTTAAGATTGCCCAAAGAATAATTTAGTTGAGATGCACACAAGCTGATCCAGAGACCTTAACCGTCAAACCAAAAAAAAAAAAAAAAAAAAAAAAACAACAACAGTTTACTCTTTTCAAAATGCATTTCTTATTTTTTGCGACTGAGACGTATTCTTGGAGTCATATTTTTACAGTTACTAGTCATTTTTAGTTAAGTTAATAGTCATTTTTATTGATGTCATTATTTGTCTGTAGCCGGACCAATCTGTAATTCCCCCTTTTTTCCCCTCACGAGGAAGCTCTTTGATAAACCCGACCCATACCCACAACCCAAATAGGCTTTCCCTATTTCTCTCCTCCGAGAATCCTCTGCTCAGGCTCTCACTCTCCCTCCGCTACTGAGACTCAGGCAGGAGACTGACCGGAATCTTCTACTGGCCGGTACTGTAACCCTAACTTCTCTTTCTCTCCTCTCTCTCTTTTGCTACTCAGGCCATTGAATGACCGGAACTTTCTTCCGAGAGGTACTGTATCGGGTAATTTTTTTTTCTTCGCCCTAACTCTTCTCTGTCTGTCTCTCTCTGGGGCAGGTGAGTGACCGGAATATTCCTCCGTCAGTTCTATAGATGGTAAGAAAATCCTCTCTCTTCCTTTTACCGTAAATTTTCTCTTTTATATTTTCTTCAAGCACTTTTCTTCACTTGAGCACACTTTAAGAGATAGTTGATGGTCGGAGAAGGCATCACTTCCCGATTACTGTCAGATTTCGGCGAACTAGTGACCAAAAAATCGCCGGACTGGCTTCCCGCCAGCTGGAATATCCAATATAAGGTGCCAAAGAATGGCTGCAAAGTTGGGATATACCTTATGACCTCACTTCTTTAATCTCACTTTTGGTTCTTAGGGTTTTGGCTACTTGTTTTAAATTCTCACTTTTAAAGCTTTAAAATCACATCTCTTGAAATTGCACAAACAGATTCAAGTGCATTGATACATACACCAGTATAATAATTTTTAGATAGTCTCGATTGTGTAATTGAGCTATATGATCCAATTTTTGTGTGTTTTAATGCTTGGTTTGTTGAATTAATGTGATTACATGTAGTCGGATGGATGCTGATGCTCTAATTACTCAATTAATCAATGGTTTTTTTTTTTAATGGGTATATAAAGTGATTAGTCCATCTAGCTAGTCTTATAATGAATTTCAAAAACTTTGCATCTCAATGAGGATTGATTAATTTTTTCATTCAGGTTGCAACTTTGCCCTGTCTTTTATATGAAAACAATTTATCAATTTGTCATTCCATCTAATGGTGGGTTTAAGTTAGAAATTAGAATTGAAGCCCAAGATCTGAATATCATATCTGGCTTTCCTCGCAAGGTAAATGACAAGTAACAACCAAAAGTATTCATTTACACAGATTTTAATTATCAAATAACATTCTCAACAAGCTAAAACAATGTCTTGATGCAAAATAAATCAACCATGCTAATCTGTTTGGTTGTTGAGAAAATGCTGGAAAAGAAAATAAATTAAAACCTTAAATCTTCTAATATTATAGCTTGTTACCCAAGAAATAAAATTCAAATCTTGCTTACATTCAAATAATAATAAAAAAAAAGCATGATACTTAAAATTATATTTTATTTTTATTTTCCTTATTTTTCTTAGTAACCAAACAATGGAAATTGTAAATTTACAATGAATAATGATACAAAAAGACAGTGCACATATATATAATATATAAATATAAAGTTATGTCAACCTTAAACCCAAACTGAGTTCCAATTTTAAGGAAACAAATACAATTTCAATTGGAGAGATTTATTAAAATTTTGAGCTACAAATTGGTAGTTTGGTACCTATATATATATATATATATGTATGTATGTATACACACACGTATTTATGTATACGTTATCAAAGAGTGGAATTATTTGTAAAGAAGAAGACTTACCATAAAGAACCACGAATAGAGATGAGAAGCTTATCAAGTTTCAACAGGAAAAATAAAATGGAATCAGAATGAGCCAAAGAAACAAGAAACGGAAATTCAACCCACTGTTTGGTTTTTGAGAAAAATGTGGAAGAAGAAAAAAAAAGTTACTTAAAGCTTTACACTTTCCCATTTTGTTTAGACGAAAATTTCAGCTTAACTCAATCGAATAAACTGATACGATGGAAGTTTTTAAGTTTAAGTTTCCTTTTCTTTGCTCATTATGCAGTTTCTCAACAATCAAACGGAGTACATAAATAGTTATTAAAACCGGACTGAACTGGCCGGTTCGACCGCTAAACGAGTGAATCAGACCCTTGGCCAGTTCAGTGTTGCAATCAGATTGGAAATGTTTGTGATCCAGACTAAACTGGTGAGAATCGCTTAAATTGGCTGTATTTTGCCTGAACCAGTGAGCAAACTGTTCTGGTTAAACCAGTTTGCTGCCACATGCTTGCACTGCTGCCAGTCCTGCTACTCACCTACACTAGGCATTTAATAAAAAGGATAATTCTAGCATGACAGAATGTCATTGCTAAATAGCCAAATTGTGACCACTAAAATAATAATAAGTGGATTTTTCTCTACCTTTAATTTACTTTTTGTGGTCATGATTTGGCTGTCATTGCTAAAAGCAATGATAGTCTGTCATGTAAGAATTTTCCTAATAAAAAATCCACTTCCGCATGTGGGAAAGCTTGAAAACAAGACCAAGATATGCCTAAACCTACACTTCCTCCACCAAGATATGCCTAAACCTAAACTTCCTCCTCTAATCTAACCTTGCACCATGTTATATGTTGTTAAAAAAAATATTATATGAAGTATTAAAATTTAAGCACCCAAATAAAACTAAAATCTATTTAAAATAATAATTTATAATTAATAAGAACTGGTTCAACCGATTGACCAGCGATTGAACTACTGACCTAGTGACCCACCCTTCTTATTGGGTTGATGTCCGGTCCAGGTTTGATAACTATGCATAAACGGATAATGTGAGAAACAGTGGAAAAAAATTGAAGTAAAGGATGAACCTATTTTCAATCTTGAAAAATTCAATTCGTTGTTTTTTTTTTTTTTCCAAAGCATATTTGGAGAGAGAGAGAGAGAGTTATGAAATTGATACTGATGTCGTAGGTTTCGTCCCACAGAGTACTACTGAAATCCCCTTGGGGTGCATTTGCACGAAGCATTCTTCCTACGGCTGCAAATGAACCAATCCACCATTAATAGTTTATGAACAAGCTCGATAAGGGCTCGGCTTGAATTTGGTAGATTATTAAATGAGCCAAGCTCAAGCTTGAAGTTTAAGCTCATGTAGTAAATAAGTCAAGCTCAACTTTGTTGAAACTCTATGTGGATTTTAAATTGTTACCTAGTGTCTTATATTTATGTGTGTGTGTGTGTGTGTGCAATCCTTTTGTATCAATTAGTCAATGTAAATTGAAAATTTCCATGGTTTGGTTACTGAAAATAACGAGGAAAAGAAAAATAAAATATAATTTTGAGTATCATGCATGGTGGGGCTTTATTTATTTATTTATTATTATTATTTTTTTAATAATGTAAGCAAGATTTGAGCTTCATTTCTTGGGTGACAAGTAATAAAATAGAAGACTCAAGGTTTTAATTTATTGTCTTTTCCAACATTTTCTCCACAACCAAACAGATTAGCTAACTGGGAGTTCTGATTCATTTTGTAATAGGGCATTGTTTTAGTTTGCTAAAGAGGGTGATTTGATAAATAAAATCTGTGTCAATGAATACTTTTCTGTGTTACTTTTCATTTACTTTTTGAGGAACGTAAAAGAAACTGTAGGTTTTTGCTGTATACAACTATACATCTGGTGTACAGAAGATTTTAATCTTTTTCTTTATTTCATAAAATTTTAGCTTATCAAAAAAAGAGGATCGTAGAAGAAACAATGGTTTGAATATGTCCCAGTAATACATAATTCTAGAACTATGAATTTGTGAAATATACTTTTATCTTTGATTTTGAAACCATAGCTCATGTGTTATTTTCTTGAACCAATTTTGGAAGACCTCCTCTGTTTAATTTCCATAATGCTCAAATTACCCACAGTTGTTTACTACACACACGCACACCCCTTTTCCTAGTTGTAATCATGACATCCTTTGTTTATCATTCACAGGATATATTCAGGAGGGCCTTACTTCACCCTGGGCCACCTGAAAATTTTGCTCTCCAGACAGTGCAGGAAGCTATCAAACCTCAGGTATTTGCTGTAATTTTCATGCTGCAGGGTACAGGGAACCTGGATGTGCACACACACACACACACACACACACACACACGAGAGAGAGAGAGAGAGAGAGAGAGACTTGTGATTTGGAGGAGCATGCATTTGCAGAAGATACGGACGGCCCTGGTCTGAATAATTTAATATAAATTGTAATGGGAAGAACATAATTCATGTAGTCCATCCAGATAAATTTGGATATGATTTCGTGATTTAGTTTTTTTGAAATTTCATGACTCTCAAAGCAGCTGAACTTTAACCCAGTACCAGACATGAGATAGATCTTTCAAAGAACAAGGCCTTTTTCAAATAAGCCAATTCATTTGGGAGCCTGCACATCCACTCTTTTTCAAAGTCAAATTTTGTAACCTTTTATGCCCATACGGCTATGCTTGAGTATTTTAGATTTTCAATTTTGGAAGCTTCCACCCACATGTTTGAATTATGTCAGGCCTTATGTGACAGGTGCTCATTTTAACGTTGCAACCCAGAATCTTGTTGTGATTATATTGAATCTTGAAATGGTATTAATTGATCCTGACTTATTGAATAAACATTGGTCCATTTTTTAACATGTTTTTTGAAATCATGCATGTATTATTTTTACAAATATGTTTTTGTAAATTTTATGAATCTGTACATTAGTTGTCAACTGTGTTTTTGTGATGAAGTTCATTAAAACAACTTAATATTTATCTCTTTTATTATTACTATTTTAAAGATCTTAATTATTTGTTTCCTATAGCTGATTTAAATATATAATGATTTGGTGACTTCAGTCCTCTTTGGCTTGCAAATTTCAAGTTTACCAACAAGCTATAGCCTATAGCTTAGTTTTCTTGTGTCATGAAAATGTGACAGATTGTAAAGAAGTTTTATTATATGTATTAAAAAAATTCGATTCAGGTTTTCCATGTGTGTCAATGATTAATTTTTGGCTTCAAGTCCTGGCAGCTTTAATTTTTTTGACACTTCAGCATAAAAACCCTCAATTCTCTATGATAACATGTAATGACTACGAGCAACCAGTTATGGATGAGTCTTCTTCTCGTACTCTTTTTTTCCCTTTATTTTTTGTTTTGTTGTGTTGCATGTCTATATTTGGAGCCCTATTGTTTGATTCAATCTTACAAGATGTGTTGAATGTCCTTTGACAGAAACAAACAAAACTTGTACAAGATGAGAATCAATTGTTAGAAAATATTCTTCGGACATTACTTCAGGAACTGGTGGTACGTTACTATATCTAATACCTGTTCAGTTAATTTTACAATGTATTTTGTTATACTTAGTGGATTTTATTTCATCCGTAATTTATTCTTATTTTGGATGATAGGGTCTTTACAAAAAATAATCGTGAATAATCGTAGCCCCTTTTCAACCAATAAATAATTGTAAAGGAATCCTCCTCAACTACGTGGTCATGAAACTCATGTCTCCTTGCCAACCTTAAACCAATCTCAAATCTCCGCAATTATTGCAAATCTATCACCATTGAGCATGGAAAAAGAATAGATAGTATTGCCATCATGATATCCAAAATTCTCCCAACACCAATGGTGTACCTAGGTTTCCTTTTACCCTCTTCTTAGATATGCGGCTGATTTCACTGTTCCATAAACTTTTGGCATCAACTATGATGGGTGTTCACCCGCAGAAGTGATATTTTCTCAATTTTTTTTCCTCATTTGATATCCTGATGTATACATTACGGACGTTTCTTCCACATTGTCGAATAGAATTGATTGGAATTTTGAATTTTCTCAGAATTTATTTAAAAAAACTTTTGGCATATAGTGGATATATTCAATTTCTTAAGTGATGTTTACCTTTCCAATTATATTCATAATTTCATAGTGTCGGCTCTAGAATTGTTTGGCTCTTTTGCTGCTAAATCTCCTTTGAATTATTTATGCTTATCACTGGTATTTTTAAACCCAAAGGTTTAACTCTCCAGAGTCCAGACTATTAACCAGGTTTCTAATAACTCAAAACTAACAAAATCCTTACGAAAGTAATGAAAATCCTATATAATTTTGGAAATTATTCTTCTATGGAAGAATTCTCTGCCTTGCTAATCAAATGAGTTTTTCCATAGAAAATGCATTATTGTCCATAGTTTAATTTGGTCAACAAAATAAACTACGAGTTACTGATATTTATAAATAAATGGATAAATGTTTTGGAGGAATTTTACTGATTCTTCTTTTTTTGTATTAAACAAAAATATTCAAAATGCTCAACTTACTTGACTGCAAATGACTGTTGTCGTGTTGATTATAATATTAAATTATTAATCAGCAAGGATTGTTTGGCTCGATGAATTTGAACTCAGATTAGGCGATTCGATCCCCTGCTAGTTGAACAATGGGAAGGATAAATTGATTTATATCTTCTTTCCAAGATAGCATCGAAAGTGAGATGGTTGTCTTCAGTTTGAACTCTGCAAATGATGGATTATCATAGGTTATGGGAAACTTGAAAATGAACTATTTTATTGTTACTTTAAGATACTATTTTGTAATAAAACATGCCGTGCTTCTGCAGACTGCAGTTTTAAATAGGCTGTTGAAAAATTTTCCCCACAAGCCTGGACAATAAGTTACATTTAAGGCTTCAACTGTGGGCAGACTTGTTTTCATTGTTCCTGTTTACTGACTTTAGTTTATGCTCGTATATTGGCAGTCAACTGCCGTTCAGTTGGGGGAGGAAATTATGCAGTATGGGCAATCAATTGATGATGGGGAAACTACCCAGGGTCAAATTCCACGCCTTCTTGGTTTGTACTTGCTTTCTACTTCAATATTTTTTTTTTTTTTTTTGGGGCAGGTGTTTTCACTGTTGTTGCCTATGTTGTATACTCATGAAATGTTACACCATATGAAAACATGTAATATCTGGCAAATTTAGTACAGGGGTTAATGTTTCACAGTTTCAATAAATTGAGATAAAATTAGGTAGACTGAAATTTTCAGTGAAATATCATTTAAAATTAGTATTGGAATTACTATATACTAGAATGAGAATTCAGATTCAACATGTATGTATAAGACAAGTTTAGGGGTTAAGATTGATTGCCAATGTGCTGAGGGCAGCAGACATGATACATTGTGGGAAACATTCGGGGACTTACATGAAAGATTTAAGTTTATAAGAAATATCGCCACAACCACAGGCTTTAATCCACAAGAATTAATGGTTTCAGAATGCTAATTGACCTCATTCAATTGTGCTAGCTATTTTTGAGCTGATTTTAAGCATCTATGCGGAAATGCTATCATTTTGAGACCCTCTATGAAGAGCTTCTCAAATCTTATGCTATCAAACATTTGATCCTTCCTCTCCTGCCAGAGAGAGGGCAAAAGGCTAGAGACTATAACATTTTCCCTTTAGGACCAAATACTTTGTAGAATTTATTGCAACAGGCTAGAGATTATAAAATTTTCCCTTTACTAGTTGTTGACAATGGATAAATTTCTTTGATAGGAAACTATTTTTGGATAACATAAGTTTATGGAATTAGTTAGGAGTTAGGAGTTAGCCTTTGAAATACCTTGTGCTCCTATTGGTAGGGGATCTGAAAACTCTTACTTTCTAGGATCCAGTTGTTGAGAAGGTGTCTAAAAGATTGGATGGTTGGAAGAAGGCTCATTTCTCTCTTGGTGGGCACATAACTTCGATTTAAGCTTGTTTAGCAAGTATTCCTTGTTATCACATGTCTATGTTTAGGATGCCAGCAAAAGTTGTGTCTATGGGGTGGGGACAGGTTGGGGTGGGTCTAAAAAGGATCATCGTATTATTTGGTAGGTTGTTTCTAGACGTAACCAGAAGGGGGGGAATGGGATTTTGGGTAACATAGCATATATGAACAAAGCCTTAGTGGGGTAAATCGGAAATGGTTGTTGAGATTTCCTAGAGAACCTGATTCCTTGTGTCACATTGTGATTAAAATAAAATATGGTCTTAAGGATAATGGTTGGTTGGGATGCTAACTTAGCTTCTAACCCACCCTTGGGTAGCCCAGATGGTAAGGGCGAATTTGTGATTGGGTGGTTAGGCGCACGGTCATGGGTTCAATTCCCCGCTAGGACAACCCAAGATTTAAGTGGGGGGCCGTGGCGGTGGGTTGCCGCGCTAGTCTCCCCAGAGGTTTAGGTTCCATGGGTAGGTCCAAAGGGTCTTGTTGTGGGATGGTTCCCCTGTTATCACGTACTTTGACACCAGATTCTTAGTAAGAGATGTTTCCCGTATTTAATTTTAAGAGGACTTGTGGTGTGGAGCATATTTTGGTGACCTTTATGGGGTTCTTTTTAACCTTGTCAATGTTTTGCTAACACTCTAATGAATTATTATTACCTCTCAGAGTAAGAAATTTCATGGCATTATTATCCTTCTCTCTCTCTCGCTTGCTCTCTCTCATGTTTTTTTTTTTTTTTTACCAGACATTGTGCTGTATCTTTGCGAGAAAGAACATGTTGAGGGTGGTATGATATTTCAATTGTTGGAAGATTTGACAGAAATGTCTACAATGAGAAACTGCAAGGATATTTTTGGTTATATAGAGAGTAAACAAGACATATTAGGGAAGGTAAGGGCTTTTTTAAATGTTCCATCCTTTTCTTTTCTTTTCTTTTGGTGGTGATGAGGCATTATAATGCATAACCTCCATTATTGACAATGACTTATCTCTGTTCATAATCTCTATGGTTGCATTACATGCAGCAAGAGCTGTTTGCTCGTGGAAAACTTGTGATGTTGAGAACATGCAATCAACTTCTTCGTCGTCTTTCAAAGGTAGTATAATGCAGCTCAGTATTTTTTTTTTAATAAATAAACTGTGGACTAGTTGCTGTATTACAAGTTGTTTATGCGTTTATGCATCCCTTAGCATAGGAGCATTTAAAGCTAATATTAGAAGTTAATGAGAGGTTCTTTGGTAATCAACAATCTATGTTGTAAGCTTTCACTTGATGCTGATAATTTTATTTTATTTTTTTATTTTTATTTTTTTCTTTTGGGGAGGGGTGGGGGGGGGGGGGGGAGATAAAAACACATCTTTCATTAAGTGAAAAAACCCAAAATCAAGTACATGCTGACTTGCTGAGTATACCAATTCCAAAAGGGTCAAAATAAATGACAACAATCTAAAAGCTTTAAAAAGTTCTGTTTAGAACATTAGAAGAACAAGCCCAGAGGAAATTAGATCTAAGGAAAATATCCTTAAGCTTTGCAATAGGCCATTCTTCATATTAAAAAATTATTTCTTTCTTTCCACAAAGGGGTACCATGTCTTCCAAATAAATTTGCTACTTGCATTTGCTATGCTAACATATCAGCTACACAAAAGATCCTTAATAGATTTTGGCAAAATCTGAGTTATATCCAACAAAGCAAAGAGAAAAGCCCTAAGTTCTACTTATAAATATAAAAAAAAGCCCAAAGTTCCCTCACAATAGAACAATGAAGAAAAAGACGGTTGACCTACTTCTCATTACCTTTGCATATGCAACACCTATTTGGCATCATCCAACCCCTACTGATCTTATGATACACAGAGAGGCAGTTATCTCCAGATGCCGTCCACATTAAAATGCCACCTTAGTGGGGTGCATAATTGCCCCAAACCCTCTTATCCAGGAAATGCTCCATCTCAAACCCAACCTCCTTCCATCTTAATTGATTGTAGAAAGATATCACCCAGAAGACCACTAGAACACCCCATCCAAATTCAGATCCTCTCCATCTCTCTAAATTTAGAAGCATATAATAAAAGAAGATCCCTGCTGATTCAAACTCCCAATCATGACAAAAATCGGATCCCAATGCATCCCATTGTCCATCCACACTAGATAATCACACACCAAAACATCCTTGTTCACCACAATCGTTATCAACTCCGGAAAATTTACCATTAAAAGTTCATTCCTCTGTCCTCACTCCTCACTAAGTGTCCCTCCAAAATTTAACCCTATTCTTTGTTGTGCAACCCAGAACCCTACCCCTTCCAAAAAAACCTTCAAGCCCTTTTATAATTGCCTTCCAAATCCCCACCTGATGACTTCCCTTCACTTCCTTTGTCCACCAATGTCCATTATTACTATAGTTCCAAGTGGCATTGGAGCCAGGATTTTAGTGTAGGAGGGGCAGTTAATGAGCAAAAGAAGAATGAGCGCAAATCAAAAGATAAAATCAACAAAAATAAAATAAAATAAAAAATCAGGACATGAAGTATTTTCTGCTAGCTAGGGTTCTAATCAGCAAATGGAATGTATACATATACATATGTATGCATGTATGTATATTATATATATGGGTACAATCAACTTATATCTGGTATATAATTTTTAATTCTTACACCACTCAATAACTTTTTGTAAAACTCATTTTTTTAAGCCTATTGATAGAGGATATGCCTCCCATTCATGTCATGCATGTTGAATCAACTCGCTCTAAGTCACATTTTTGTAAAGCCATCCTTCCTCCTTTTCGAAAAAACTCACATATTTGTAAAGGCATCCATCCTCCTCCTCAAAAGGTACAACCTTTTACAGCTACTAAGTCTCCTTTTTCCCTCTCAATAATCCTATCCCAAATGGCCTTGGCCTTGGCCTTGAAGGAGGATCCCAGTGGCATTCCAAGGTAAGAAGGTAATCCACCCACTTCGTGTGTTAGATTGTTTGCAAGCTCATTTGTCTCCCTAGTGCTTCCGACCCAGATCAACTTGATTTATTTTGAATTTTGTTTTATTAAGTGTATTGAAATTTGATTTTGTAGGCAAACGATGTGGTGTTTTGTGGACGAATTCTCACGTTTCTGGCTCATTTTTTCCCATTATCTGAACGTTCAGGTATTTGTTTCTACGCATACTCGATCTCCACTCATATGTTGATATTGTTGGGTGTTTGTGTTAATCCGCCTTTTTGTTAATACTTGCAGCTGTGAACATAAAAGGAGTTTTCAACACATCAAATGAAACAAAATATGAGAAAGAAGCTCCTGATGGTATATCTGGATTATAATTTACTTTGGTTTCTTTCTCTTTCACTTCTTATTTGCTCATTGAGTCTGTTTAGGTTCGTTGATTAAGCGTATATACTATTGGAAAATTACCACATCCCACATTGATTAATTATAAAATTTGACATGGCTTCATATACTTGTTTGGGCCCTCCACCTAATAGCTTAGGTTGTTGAGTTAGAAACTTAACATGGTATCAAAGCATGTCGTTCTTGGGCTGCTTCATTTGTGAAACTGTCTTTGTTGTTCTTGTGACAGTCTTGTTAGGCTTGCACATGAGGGGGAGTGTTGGAAAATTACCACATCCCACATTGATTAATTATAAAATTTGACATGGCCTCAAATACTTGTTTGGGCCCTCCACCTATTAGCTTAGGCTATTGGGTTGGAAACTTAACACTAATCTATATCTTTGTTTTGCAGGTATTTCTGTTGATTTCAACTTCTATAAGACCCTTTGGAGTTTACAGGTAATTTATGCCCCTTGGAATGGAAGTGGAAGGATAAAGTAACTTCTCTTCTCCCAAATATCTTTCTATAATCCTATTTGACAAAAATTCTTCTGCAATATTGATTTGAATATGTGCTACGAATTAATAAATATTAATGAATCAAAAAGTTACAAACAAAGGAAATTTTAGAGTGGTTAGTTTCATAATATGTTTTGGCTAAGCTTTTAGCCTTGTGGATGAAGGCGGTGGTTGATAAGGTGATTGGTCCTTTTCAGAACGCTTTTGTTGGTGGCAGGCAGATTTTTGATGGGGCTCTTATTGCTAATGAATGTGTTGACTCTAGAATGAGAAGTGCGATTCCGGGTCTTATTCGCAAACTTGATATTGAGAAGGCATATGATCATGTTAACTGGAAGTTCCTTCTTTAGTTGCTTAAAAGAATGGGTTTCAAGCAAAAGTGGGGAAAGTGGATGGAGTGGTGCATCTCTACAGCTGCGTTCTCGATTATGGTAAATGGGAATCCTCAAGGCTACTTTGGGAGTACAAGAGGATTGAGGCAGGGAGATCCTCTTTCGCCTTTTCTTTTTATCATTTTGATGGATGCTCTTAGCAGAATGATTCTTCGGGCGGCTGGTGGTGGTTTAGTTGAGGGGTACAGAGTGGGGGGGAGAAGTTTGGAAGGGGACACTATTTCTCATTTATTATATGCAGATGATACTATTACCTTTTGTGGGGCTGATAGAGATCAACTTATTAATTTGAGATGCATTCTATTGTGCTTTGAGGTGGTGTCAGGTCTTAAAATCAACTTAAGGAAAAGTGAACTTATAACGGTTGGAAATGTGTTAGAATTGGACAGATTGGCTGCCATTTTGGGTTGCTTAGTGAGGTTGCTTCCTGCCACCTATTTGGGGTTGCCGTTGGGTGCAAAATTTAAGTCCAATATGATGTGGGATCCAATCATTGAATGTTTCGAAAAAATGTTGAGTGGGTGGAAAAAGGGCTATTTATCCAAAGGGGGGAAAATGACTTTGATTGAAAGTACTTTGGCAAACTTGCCAACCTACTTTATGTCATTGTTTAAGATCCCTGGATCCATGGTTGCTAAACTGGAGAAAATTCAGGGTGACTTTTTGTGGGATGGGATTGATGGGAAGCATAAAATGCACTTGGTGACTTGGAATAAGGCTTGCTCACCTAAGATGGAAGGAGGCCTTGGTTTTCGGCCTTTGTTTCGAGCTAACCTAGCTTTGTTAGCAAAGTGGCTATGGAGGTTTGCGGTGGACAATGAGGCACTTTGGAGAAAAGTTATTGTTTGGAAACATGGGTGCCAAGATGGTGGTTGGTGGTCCAAGGCTGGAGGAGTTTATGCAAGGAATTCAAGATAGGATAGTTGATGGTCAAAGGGTGAAATTTTGGCTGGATTGCTGGTGTGGTGATTTCCCTTTGGCTATTGAATTCCAACAGATCTTCCTTCTCGCCCGTAACAAGGAGGCTTGGGTGGCAGACTATGTGGAGTGGGCTCCTGATGATAGATTGGTGTGGAATCTACGTTTACTTAGGGATTTACACGATTGGGAAGTCGATGAAGTTTTATTGCTTTTGGAAAAATTGAGCAAAGTTGATGTGAGAAGGGGGGAGAAGGGGGACAGAGGACATTATTTTTTGGAAGAAAGGAAATACTGTCAAGTTTTCAGTTGGAGCATTTTTTCATTCTTTGCACAGATCAGATAGAAATGTTTTTCCTGCGTCACAAATATGGATCTCGAGAGTTCCTTCCAAGGTATCCTTCTTTTTGTGGACAGCGGCACATCGGAAATGCCTGACATTCGATGAACTTCAAAGAAGAGGTTTTCATATGGTTAAGAGGTGTGTGCTGTGTAAGGAGCGGGAGGAATCTATTGATCATCTGCTGCTGCATTGTCCTGTGGCAAAGGAGGTCTGGGCTTGTGGTTTCAGCATTTTTGGAATTACCTGGGTAATGCCAAATTCGGTGTTGCTTTTTTTGGAAAGCTGGCAGTGCAGGACTAATAATAAAGAGCAGCTTGCTGTTTGGAAATGCGTGCAACATGCCATTTGCTGGGTTTTATGGTTGGAAAGGAATAGAAGGATTTTTGAGGAGCAGGAGAAATCTGTACAGCAATTACGTAATACATTTTTGGGATCTCTTTTTGAGTGGAGGCAGTCTTTGTTTTTTGAAGAGCGCTTGTGTTTTTCAGAATTTTTGACCATTTTGAAACTTTAGTCTGGTTCTTTCTTTGTATACAGCCTGTGTACATGTGCTTTGCACCTCTTTTTTTATTTAATGAACTTTTACCTTATCAAAAAAAATATATTATATGTTATATAAATGATATAGCTATAAAAAACAGGCATTGGTGAAGTTTAGAGGTAGTTAAATATTTAACGAAATGTGCTTTTTGTAATGTTGGTGGATAGAGTGGGAGCAGTTTGTGAGTCTGGTAGAAGCTTTAGTTGTTGTCCACGACATTCATGGTTTCCTACTGTAGATTTCCACTTGTTGTGTAGTTGTTCCTTTTCTTTTTTTTTTTAAAATTTTTTTTATAGAAGATGAACCAAATTAAGCACAAAAGGCCTATGATCTAGTATGCAGGATATATGCAAGCTATGTATATATTCTTTACAAAGACCAAGAATCTAGATGATCCAAAAATAGAAGGCTTTCCGCCAAACCAATGTGGAGCACACCAAAGAGATAAAGTATTATGAAACCTCTCTTTGATCTTTGTTAAGAGTTATATTTAGGGTAAATATCTGCAGTAACCCTCATGAAAGATACATATCTAAAAAAATCCATGAATTTGTTGATCCATCAATGTAAAGTACACCTCATGAAAAACGTGGGAGTGGGACACTTGGATTATCTGACCCACTCAACTGCTTTGTTTTCAAATTCGATAAATTTCATAGGTGAAATAAACACTTAATTGACCTAAATGTTACCAAAGCTGAAGTTTAAGACCACCTGTAAATTTCGTAAATCATTGGTGAAGTTCAATTGATGTGGTCCACTATTTTAATCAATGCATTTGTAGGACATTGGTTTGAAATCATAGTGCTGTGCACTGTGTGGTCCTTGTAGCCGCTTGTATGATTCATGACACCTTTTGTCAGAGCTATGACTCTGTACAAACACAATTCTTCAAAGTGACTAGGGTTTGACCCAAATATCTAAAACCTTCATCATAATTTGTTTGTGTTAAACAGCGCGGATTGATGACGCATGCTATGGTTAATTTTTCTAATAATCTTTTCTGTTTGGGTTTTCAGGAATATTTTTGTAACCCTGCTTCTATAACTCTTGCTCCTGTCAAATGGCAGAAATTTACATCCAGTTTAATGGTATACCCTTTTCTGCCCAGTTATCTTTTTAATCATGGCTTTATGTTTTTGATTTTCTTCTCTATGGAATTATAGGTTTTACAGTGTCACCAGTCACATCAATTGCTTTTCTTGAATTATGAGATGTATAGGTTGTGTTGAATACCTTTGAGGCTCAGCCTTTGAGTGATGAAGAGGGAAATGCTAATAATTTGGAGGAAGAGGCAGCGACTTTCAGCATAAAGTATCTGACAAGCAGTAAACTGATGGGTTTGGAGGTAAGTTGTGTTGATATATTACTCATTCAGAAATTTAGTTCTAGAATTTTTTTTTATTTTGGGGGGAGGGGGGGGGGGGGGGGGGGGGTGGGGTGATTACTGTAGGCAATTCGTACAGTATAGTTACTTTCACTTCTATGGTATATTGTTATAATTTCATTCATTTTTTTCAATGGCCACAGCTAAAAGATCCAAGTTTTCGACGCCATATTCTTGTTCAGTGCCTCATTTTGTTTGATTATCTAAAGGTAAATATGTTAGTCTTGTATGTTTTTTCCGTATTTGTCATAGTGATGGATAAGTGAATGTTTTGATTTCTTGCTTATTATGTCAAAATCTAACGGTAAAGTAATATCGTTGCCAATCGACCTGCTAGTATTTTCTACAAGATGAATCTTGGCATTATTTTTATTTTTATTTTTTGTAACTTTTCATGTATTCCCATGATTGAATTATTATCCAGAGTATCCTTAAAGACTCATACTGTTTACCATTTTACTAATTGAACTAATATCTTGGCTTTAAACTTCTATTAACTTGGGCAATCCAGCTGGGTAGGAACCAAGGACTTTAATATCGATATTGATGGATATATCGAGGGTTCAAAAATGTAGATATATCGTTGGATTATCGACAATATCGATATCGTTTTAAAGATATGGTGGATATTATGAGTTAAACATGGATATTTTTATTGAAACTCTGGGAAACAATGATTTAAACTCTAATACACAATCTAGCATCAAAATATTGCAATTTAAATATGTATAATACAAGTATGTGTTGCGTAGGGTATAAAAAATATACCGTGCTAAGTAAATAAATAATAGAAAATTTTGCAAATTCAACATTTAAATGTTATATAACATTGAAATATATTTTTGTAACATTTAAATATAGAGTGCTATTAGACCAAAGGCCATTGGTTTGAAATGATATTTTAAATTATGTGAAATACTAAGCATAGTAAAATGTACATATATATGTGAATCCTAACCTATTCTAATGTGTAAAAATTTCACCAGCAATCAGCAAAAAGCCATTTAAACATGGCAGTGTTGATATCTTGAATGATATCTTCAATATCTTTGATATATCGCGATATATCGAAGATATTGTTCGACATTTTGTTTTTGAAAATCCTTCAATTTCGCAACAATTTATCGTATCGTCCACCTCTGATATGGCGATATATCGCGATATTTTGGTCCCTAGTAGGAACTCATATTTGATGGTGCAAATATCCACCATAAACGTTTTTGATGCTAACAAAATCTTCCAAGCTCTATAACTGTCCATGCGTCACATTTACAGTAATCAAACCTTCTAAGCAAGGCACTCAGTTGATCATGCCCCAGTAAGATGGAAGGGCTACAGCAATAAGCCTCTAAGGCTATAGAGAAGATCTAGTCCCTGAGCATAAAACCATGTGCTGAACAATTTCCTCTAACCTTGAGGAAGGATGGTATGTGGACTAAACAAGATCACCATGATATGATCTTAAGGTCATCATATGTAACTGTTAAAGATTGTGACCTAGTGGAAAACATTTGAAATGTGTGATGGCTATATCATTCAGCACATTACTGTAACTGAGTAATGACCTGGGTGCTTAATTAATTGGCAAGTTTTACATTATATCTTAGTATAATAGACTAGAGTTATCAAATAAATTTTTTTTAAAAAAATTAGTGTATATATGTATATATTTCCTAAAATTGAGTTGCTTCATAGAATGTTATTTGAAGTACCACATATTTAATTTTATCTTGGTATATTATTTGAATTTTGACCAGGATTTTTTGCTATAGATCTTCACCATCGCTTTGGATCAGGCTGGATTTTTTACTCGTATTATTATTTTTCTGTGTTTTTCATTTAAAATTGTTCTTAATTACGTCATCATATCTTCTCAAAGTTATTTTTGTTTTATTTTTTTTTTTCTCCTTTTTTTTTTTGTTTTTTTTTTTTTTGGGGGAGGGGGGACGTGGTAGGAATCAACATCATATTTGGGATCTGTTAATAAGATTTTAGTTGCAAACTTGAAGGGTTCATCAACTTCTCTGCAAAGTTTATGCCTAAAGTACCCCACCCCTCTTTCTCCTTTCCCCCTGGACGCAAGCCTTACTGTCTGTTAGGGGCCATATATATCTATTCACAGGGTTTGTTTTTGGTATGTTATTCATTCATTAGATCAAAGTGTAAAGTAGATTATACTATTCTCAAAATTTTCATATCTAGTAGTAGAGGACCTTTTATATATTGCCTAGATGCTTAATATTATACAAATTTTGTATTCTTATTCATACAATTCCTCTGAGAAGCAATTGCATCCAAGATAATCATGATACGTTTGAAGGGTTTTGTTTCAAATTCTTTTGTGCTTATGCAGTAGATGATTGAGTTATTCTTATTTGCTTGTAGGCCCCAGGAAAGAATGACAAAGATTCGCCATCGGAAAGCATGGTTAGTGCCATTTTGTTCTAAATTTGTGAGTTACAAATCCGCCTTTTTTCCTTCAATGTATATTTTTAATTTTTTATCATTAAATTTCATAAACTAAAACCTCAGTATCAGTTGCTGCAAATTTCTGAAAAGTTTTGAAAGGATTCTGAATGTCAACATTAAGAAAGTTGAAAAGCTGCGATGTAATGTTAACTGATATACTGACGCTGTGGAATGTGATTGACATATTGGAATAGGAATAATAAGGATTATTTTTTTTCTTTTTGGTTATTTTTTTTATTGTTTTAGGTTTTTTTTTGGTAAAGCTGTCTTGCTTACAAAGACATTACAGTCTCATGATTTTAGTTTGGGGATTTGGGTAAATATTTGGTGTTGGAATAACTTGCAATTTGGGAGTTAGTCTAGGAAATATTAGAAATAATTTTGAGATCTGGGAATGAAATTGTGAATGAAAAATTGAAGAAAAAATTTTTTATTAAAATTTTTCCCTGTAGATGGGTAGTGGGGTAGAAAGGAGGATCATTCAGATTGACTCAAAGACCTTCGATCTGCTAAAATCTGATTGCTGGTTAGAAATTCTTGAACATGGTAAGGGGTATTCTTGGCATGTGATGTTGGGTGGAAAGGTGCATAGAAAGTGGGTGGAGGGACATAAGACCTGTAGTCTGGAGAGCCGTGAGAACTCCCTTGGTCAGTACTTGATATTGGCTTCTACTCTGCTACGGTGTTCGATTTTTAGGGGTGGTGTGGGTTGGGGTGTCTTTGCTAGGAGCTCTCAAGGAATGTTCGACGGTGTCAGTGGCTCCCATTGGAGTGGAGGCAAGGAGCAGGAAACCCAGATTTCGAGATGTCTTGAAGGAGGAACCTTTTCCAACACCTACAACTTCCCCTCCCCTTCCTCCTTGAGCTAACATTGCATAGTTTTGATTTGAGGATGAGTGTTGAAAATTTTTTGTTGAGCATTCAATCTTCAGTGACATCATATAGCTGTGTGTAGATATTCACTTACATGCTTAAGTGAAGTCATACATGTATGTAGATATGATTAGATGCAAATATATATACGCATATCAATTTTATTTTCTTAATTTTCTTAATTTGGAAAACGTTCGTTTACTTGATTTTAATTTTGATTCTAGAAAGAAGAAATTAAATCTTGTGAGGATCATGTGAAGAAGATGCTTGAAATGACTCCACCTAAAGGGAAAGATTTTCTCCGTCAAGTCGAGCATATATTAGAACGTGAAAAGAATTGGGTGAGCATTCTTTTTGTTCTCTCTCTCTCTCTCTCTCTCTCTCTCTCTCTCTCTCTCTCTCATGTGCGTTCTCTCTTATTGGTTACATTCATCCCTTGGAAATTGTGATGATCGTTTTGTAGTTGTAGCTTAGTTTGTTTGAACATTGGTATGCTTTTTTAGGTATGGTGGAAACGTGATGGTTGCCCGCCGTTTGAAAAGCAGCCCGTAGAGAAGAAAGCAGCTCTAGATGGAGCCAAAAAACGGTATGCAAGCTAGTAGGTTTAATTTCTTTTATTATTAATTGAGAATAGATGTCTCATGACATTGACATGCTTTCAGAAGCATACATAAGGTAGGACACAAATAAATGTACACTCTTTATAAAAGATCCATATTGCCATGTCCAGATACTTAATCCAAGGCATTGTAGACAATGGTCTTGTTTATGGCCTTGTTTAAACTTTTAATGGAGGTGTATTTGATCAGTGAAAGCCTATAAGCACTAATAATACATCGAGGATTGTTTGACAAGCTTTTATATTGCTTCACTCTAGAAATGGAATCAATCTGTGAAGTTTAAGATTAAAAACATGCAAATGATAAGATTAGAACCTTGCCAATTGTACAATCAGTCAGTCCGTTTGGATTGATAGAAATGGAGAGAAGAGAGAAGAGAAACTATTTTATCTCCATTTCTCTTGTTTGGATAGCAACGTTGGGAGGGAAGGAAAGTAAATAGGGAGTACTGGAGGAATGGAGAGAAAAAGTGGTATTTTTTTTTTTTCTCCCAAAGTAGAGAGAAGAGAAAGGAAATAAGTAGATTTCAGCAGTTAGTTGGCAGACATTTCATAAAGTGGTCATTTTGTTTCTCCCCCAAATTAGGGAAAGATACTGAGGGCATATTGGTGGACAAAGGTAGATAGAAGCAATTAGTTGGCAGGCTGAGTTACTTATGACGTAGTTGTCTAGATATTGCCTATGTTGTTAGTCTAGCAAGTTCGGTTATTCATTCACCTTGAGAGTCTCATATGAAGGTGGTTTATCAGATCCTTTGCATTTTAAAATCTACTTCTGGAAAGGGATTGTTGTTCTCTAAGCATGATCATTCGAAAGTTAATATATATAGATGTAGATTGGGTTGCCTCAATCATTGTTTGTAGGTCTACCTCTAGTTATTGCACTTTTGTGGGAGGTGACCAGCGTAGTAGGAATTTGGTGGTTGTGGCTAGATCTAAAACTGAGACTGAATTTAGCATAACTTTTCTTTTTCCTCCCTCAATTTTTTTTTTCTTTTTAAATAATATATTGTTTCCCAAATTTGGTATTGTTATGTTGAGATGATAACTGCTGAAAAATACAATATACATCTGGGTTTCAACTTCATTCCATAGATTTGCACTTTATTAGGGCAGTCTTTTGAAAATATGAGGTTTAGAATTTGATTCAACAGACAATGGCTATCAGATTAGTGTTAATTTAAGTGGATAAGTATATTGAGAGAGCTTCCAATTCATTGGAAAATTGGAGCAAAAGAAAAATAATAATGAACATATATTCAATCATTAGGGTTTTGTCTTTGATTCTTTATTTTGTGGCCCTATTTTGTTTTTGTTTTTGTTTTTGAGTTGTGAATTGTCCTTTATGTGTAATTCTATGAAAGTATTTACTATGTTCATTTAGATTTTCATATAACAGTGTAATGTTTTTTTTCCTCCAGTAGGCCACGGTGGAGATTGGGAAATAAAGAACTCTCTCAGTTGTGGAAGTGGGCAGATCAGAATCCGGTGTGTTTTTATTTTTCATTATTTAATAATCTTGCGAGTTCTTTATAAGCAATAAATTGACATTATCAAGGCAGATTTACTTCCTACAACATCATTAGATAGTGTAAAATTTCATGCTTCATCTTTATGACCGTCCTGGTGCTGCACCAGCAATGTTTTGGATTATTCAATTAGTAGGTAACCTTATCATCATTAGAGACAATCCATAAATCATGTTTATTATATATGGTAAATCAAGCATCAGCTAGCAACTTGTGTTTGAGTTTGACTGATAGTATGATAGATTTTTCTCACCAAACTTGCTCTGTAGTTGACTCCATGTTTTGCATTAGCCATGTAGTGAGACAAGCAGTGCACCCAAGAAGAACCAGCCAATATAACCTCCTTTCTTAAATACAAAAAAATTTTCCCCAAAAGAAGGAAAAGCCCACAAAACCTTCACAAAAGATTTATAGTCTACTGAACCTAAATCCATAGTTTTTTATTTTGCTCATCATTTAGGATCTTTAAAAAAAGAAAAAAAAAATGTTCCCATGGCCCCCCTGTCTTTTTTCTTTTGTTTTGGAGTTTTTGGAAGCACATGTTGGAAACTTGCCCTTAAACTATTGATTTTTTGTTGCAACTACAAGACTCTTAAAGAGCTTTCATCAAAAATCTCATGTGTCTAAATTTTTTCTTCCTCTTTTCACATGGTAATGGACCAATGGATTTTTTGCTCTATTAAATTGTAACCACCATGCTTACTTGTCTGAAGACATGTGGTGTCTTATTGTATGGAGGCACATGATGCATTTTTCTTCAACAAGGGTTCCATAGACCCAATTTCAAGTGTGTTTGTGTCCTAAGCAGCTTTTGTAATAATCCCATTAAGGTTTAATTTCCTGTGTGCAGGCATGTGATGCCATCCATTTGTGTAAAGGTAGGTGATGCCTTCTTTTAATCAAGTGGGCCAAAGAAGTATCTTTTTTGTTTATGGTGAATTGGTGATCTTAATAAAAGGGGAGCAACACCAACCAAGTTCGGTGGATGAAGTGAAGAGATGGCAATTGACCACATTTAATACATATCCATCTCACATATATAGTCTTATTGCAAATTTATGAATTAATCATAAATCATCATGTCGCAACTTGATTGTGGTTTTCATCCTATCAATTTGAGGGCAGTGTTGAGGTGTATGGCTGTGTGCCTGTGTGGACATGTTTTCTAGCTCTTAGAATTGAAACTGCCTCAAATTTGCTCGACTTTAGTTCCTCAGCCTAATTTTGGGTCATTTATTTGCACTACCATAGGATCATTTTTTCTGCTATTAATTGTCTTAAAAAATATTAAACTTACTATTACTATATGATTGAGGATGGCTTGGGGCATCAATGTGCGTCATATACTTGAATTGCCGCAAAATCTCAAATGATGTGTTTATACATACTTTGCAAAATAATCCATTAAATAATATACTTTATTGAAAGTTTGATCTTTGCGAGTCATAAACTCTGATGAATTCCTTTGGTTTGGTTTCCTAAGTTCTCTATGATACTTAATTTCTTTCTTTTAATTTTTTGGAGGAACGTCATGTCTATAGCATTAGTTTAATAGTTTTGGATAATCTTTCTCCAGTCCTTATGCCTTAAGTTCTTATTTGCATGATCAGAGTGCTCTGACTGATCCTCAACGTGTCTGCACTCCTGTTGTCACAGAGTACTGGAAACCCTTGGCTGAGGATGTAAGAACCCTCCTTAACTTCTTGAAGTAAATTATATTGATATTTTGTTCCAAATTTCCTTCATCTCTTTCATACCATGAAAAGGTTTCTAGAACTTCTATTTCTTGTCTCTAAACTTTATGTCATCCTGTCAGCTATCAGAACAATGCTAATTTCTTAAAATTACAGATGGACGCATCTGCGGGAATAGAAGCTGAATATCACCACAAAAGTAACCGGGTGAGTTTGGTCAAGCTTCACTTTCAATTAGGTGAAGTGTGGTTATTAAGATGGTCTCACAGAATTTCTGAGCTTCGCTCAATTACATTTGGAAACAGAAGTTTTAGAAATGCATTGAAAACAGCATTGAAATTTATCAAAACCACTTGGCACCCACCATTGGGTAGCCAAGTTGGTAAGGGCAAACTTGTGATTGTGTGGTTAGGCGCACAGTCTCAAGTTCAATTCCCTGCTAGGACAACCTAAGATTTAAGTGGGGAGCCATGGCGGTGGGTTGTTGCGCTAGTCTCCCCGGGGGTTTAGGTTCCATGGGTGGGTCCAAAAGGTCCTACTGTGGGATGGTTCCACCATTATAAATGAAAAAAATTTAAAAATTAAAAATTAAAAAAAAAAAAAAAAAAAAAAAAAAACACTTGGCAAAAATAAATAGATGATAAATTTAAGTGTTAGGGGTCCTTTGTTTCAACGAACATACATGTTAACATGGTTTTATCTGAAATATGTAAAAAATAAAACATCGGCAAAGTTAAGCTGTAAAAATCAATGATATGTAAACTTTGAAAGGCCATATTAAGACTGAAAATTGAATCTGTAAAAGAAACCGCAAATCTGCAATATAAATTAACCCCAAAATTCATTTTACTTAATTGTTATATAATTGTATGCAAGTGTGTCAAAATGTTTCTAGAAAAGGTTATGCTCAATAACTTGACTCAACAAAGCCTTAAACCAACTGGTTGAGGTTGGCCTTACGAATACATTTTTACCATTTAGCTCTTCCTAATGCCATATCCTCCATTGACTTATTGGCAGTTATGTACTTTCTCACCACCTCTAAACACGATCGTTTTGGCCTTCCTATCACCCTTTTGTCTCCTTCAACTTGAATTAGATTACTATATAATTGTGCATTCTTGGGTCTTTGTTGCACATGAAGATTACACCTTAAAATTATTTATTTTCATCTTGTTCTCAACTGGTGCCACTTGAACATTTGAGGGAAAGGAAGCTTCTATTTTAGAATTGAAGAATACTTTTCTTAAATTACTTTTTTGGTGATTTCATAGTTGCATGAATGACAAAAACCCCTCCTTTTTATCCTTCTATAGATAGGGGTTCTTTTTGCTTTGCTTTTTCCTTTTGGCAAGTTCCTGTTTACCTCTTATGTACTTGAGCTTTGCTCTTTCTATCTATACAACAACTACTTCATCAAAATGAAAAATTGGTGCCACCTCTGCCCTTCTTACATATTCATTTCTTATTCTATCCTTCCTCATATTAACAAATTTGCTTTGTTCAAACAATGCACCATTTTTTTGGTGTGTGTATTAAAGCACGCAATTTAATTGTTTTAGTAATGCTGAGTGCTGGACCTCATTTTTAAAAAATTCTGGTTACCTAATTCCAAAATATTATGCAACTTTTGATGCAGGTTTATTGCTGGAAAGGTCTCCGATTTTCAGCTCGGCAAGACTTAGATGGATTTTCCAGAGTACGATTATTTAATGATTGAGAAGTTAAATAATTTATATATATATCAAATCATTTTAATCAAATAAAAATATGTGGGTATCCTTGCAGTTCACAGACCATGGTATTGAAGGGGTTGTGCCACTGGAGCTTTTGCCACCTGATGTCCGGTCCAAATATCAAACTAAACCAAGTGACCGATCTAAACGTGCTAAAAAGGAAGAAATAAAGGGTGCATCACATCAAGTGGAAGAAAATCAGGTATCTTTTGCAGCATTTAGCTTTTTATTATTATCAAAGATTTTCCATTCCTCTGAAAGGTTGAACACATGAAACTGCTGTTTTTTTAAGAAGATTGCCAAAGAGCATATGATGATGTTTGGACCAAGGCCTTAAATGTCACGGAGATCGGCGAGATCTCGGTCATGATTGTTGAGATCTCTCTTCTTGATTGGAGTCAGAGATGAAACGGAGTGGTCATATTGTTTTTTGTATTTCTTGGAGTGAAAGACAAACTCTTGCTAATATTTTTTAATATCTTGCACTTTGGTGAGATATTGCTTTTTCTACTTTAAAATAGCATTTTCTCAGCAAGATATTCTGAGATCTTGAAGAGATGTTGCCATATTGGTAATCTTAAAGAGAAATTCTCGATTCTATTGTTAGCCTATAGGGGTTCCTTTTCAGTCTTCACATGGCTTACAGGTTTATTCCTTTTGAAAAAATTGAAGTAAATGTCATTCAATATAAATTAGAAAATACTCCTATTTGATTTCAATAGAAATACCTATAATATTAAATTTAAAGTAAATCAAAATCTTACTTTCCAGTTTTAGTACCACATAGAATTCTTGAAAGTTGGTAAAAAAAAATCTACTGTCAAATAAAGGCATATTCAAAATCTTATTAGTCCATAGAATTCCATATGATATACTAATGCAAAAACATTTAGGATTAGTACAAGTATTTTAAATCATAAGTAATTTGTGTATTTCCTTTATGTTTGAAATAAAAAAATCAAGGATATTGGAACTCCATATGGTACTAGGTTGATTAACGTTTTTAATTTTTCATTGAATCGACAAAAACATTCAGTAGTCTTAGTAAGATGGGCAAGGGTTAAAGATTTACCCGGTGTGAGATTGCATAATTGAGGAACCCTAGATGTTGTAGAAGTAAAGGATCTTCAACGAGGACGTTCTTGTAAATGATATGTATTTCAATATTATATGGCATTTAAATGATAAAGAAGTAAGATTTTTTGTTCTTTAGTGGCCTGCACTTTTTGTACCCTATACACTACATACTTCTATGTATCTTTTATCTGCAAAATTTTGCACCCTACAATAGATGCATTTTTGGAATCTACTACATTGGTTTCTAAAGTTTTAGTGAAAATTTTCACATTTTATTATTAATTTCTGTCATCTCTCTAAGTCAATATCAATAGTATAATGATAAAGGTGAAGCTTTAAAAAACGTGAAAATGGTAAAATGAGAAGACAATGAATAGATTTGAAAGGCATGCACACTAGGAAGACATTTACTATTAATTTGCACCCTAGGTGCATGCCTTTCTAGTGTCCTTTAGCATGTGGATAGATCTAAAAGGAAAATGTTAAAGGTGAAGCTTCTCATCTTCTCGACTTTCATTGAAGAAACTTGTAACAAATAGAATCATAAAGTTGATGGAAAATTTCCACTACAAAAGGGAAGAAAAATATAAAGAACAGCATTTAAAATATAAATTTACTTCAATTCCATGTAACTCATATTGTAAGAAACCCAAAATAAAAGTTGTCTGCCCAAGGCTTCTCCTTGATGAAAACTGTTATTTTCACTTACTCCAAGGAAGATGACTCAGGCAAGGGTGGGATGGAGAAATCTTCCTGACAATAGGTTATTGGCGAAAATTAATGCTGAGAATTTTAGTGTTAAAGGCAGGAAGAGAAGGTGAAAACTGTCAGATATCATGTGGACTTGTAGAGACAACTGCAAGAGCCTAAAAAATGACAGGATTCTCATACCATGCATATTTGTGTTTACCCTTGTGTTTCTAACGATTCAGTATGCAATTTTTCTTCTATGACATTACATTCCTCACATCATTTAGCTCTCTTTTTCTGTGATTTGATTTTTGTTTTCTTGCTTTGGCAAGATTGTGGTACCTGCAAGTGAGATTGATGGTGAAGGAATCAGAGCTGATCTTGAAGCCTCGGCAACACCAATGGACGCTGATGCCATGGCTGCAACTGGCAATTTTGCCCAAGGTGGCTCTCCAAGCCCAGATGAACATCAGAAACAGAGCCCCGACACAGATGGTGGTCAAGAGGCAGGCCAGTTAGAAGCAGATGCTGAAGCAGAGGCAGGAATGATAGATGGAGAGACAGATGCAGAGGTTGATCTAGATGCGGTAGGCTGAGACACGTACTACTCTAATGCTTAGCTGCTGATATCTGATTTTAAAGACAGCAAGCAGTGTTTGCATTGCAACACAACAAGAATTGTGACACAAAATTCCCCAAATTTTGTAAGTCCATATGGGTACTTTTTATATTTCAGTATGCAATTATGCGGAAATAATTTGATTATTAAATTGCATATACTCAACTAAACTAAGCTTTAATCCCAACTAGATGGAGTCAGCTAAATTGCATATAATTTCCTCTTTTCTTTTTTCTAAGGGAAAGCCTATTTCCACACCCTTTTTTGCTTATCCACACCCCTTCATAGATATTTTTGTCATTTTACCTTCTTTCTCTATCTCTCTGTTATTCCCTCAATAGTATCTGTAACCTCCCCAAGACTCCAGAGTCTCCAAAAGCAACTTCAACCCATGCTGCAACCTCATCTATCACTGGCCCCAATGGTAACCGGAGGTTGGGCGATTTTCTCTCTCTATCTCTCTTTCTCTCTCTTTTTCTTTTTTTTCTTTTTCTTTTTCTTTTGGTTCGTTGAGAAAACCATGGGCATGGCTTCCAAGGTCGCTGGCTATGGCTGGCATGGTCATGGCTTTCTTTTTCTGGCAACGAACCATGCATGTAGCGAGAAATAGATCCACTAGCGAGCATGGCATGCATGACCAAGGGACGTGGCTCTCTAAATTGTTGACTAGAGTTAAAAATAAAAAAAATAAAAAAAGAAAAAAAAAGAGGAGCGGGGGGAGAGAAGAATGAGGGAACGGTGGAGGCCATGAGGCGGAGGTGTGGGTGGTGGCATGGTGGTGTTGTGAACTGTGCTGCTCGTCGGACCGTTAGAAGAAGGAAGAGACGAGAGAATAGAAAACAGTGATGGAGAGAGGAAGAGAGGAGAGAGAAAGAGAAAGTAAAATGACAAAAATAGCTATTAAGGGGTGTGGATAAGCAAAAAGAGATGTGGAAATAGGACCTCTCTTTTCCTTTTTTTTTTTTTGAGGGGTGGCATTATTGCCGCTGTACCTTTTGATGTTTCCACGGTTTTTTGAAAGGATGCTACTACATGGACCGACCATGAGATGAAGTGACGTGGAACTCTTATTTCAAATTCAACTGTCAAGTAGAGGAAAACAGCCGCACTTTACCAAAGTTCATCGTTTCATAAGCAATTTAATTTACTAAAATCCCCAAATCCACCCAAACCCACAAAAGGAAAGCTCTGTCCTCCTCATGATTATGCAATATTTGAGTTTCAAAACTCAAAATCTAGTTAAAGTTTTAACTAGATTTTTAAAAATCTGGGTTGCGGTCTTTTGGCTAGAATCTAGTTAAAATCACAAAATAACAATTATTTTTTTATTAAAAAACAAAAAAAACTTGATCCTACCAACTAGCGAAAAAAAAAAAAAAAAAAAAAAAAGAAGAAGAAGAAGAAGAAGAAGAAGACACGGCAAGTGAACCCATTATCGACAGCTAAAATCTAGTTAAAATCTCCGAATCAATCCCTAAAATCTAGTTATAACTAATTAACTCTAGCTTTTAGAGAATCTAGGTTTGGGGTTTTTAACTAAAATCTAGTTAAAATATCAAAATAACTATTTTTTTTTTTTTTTTAAATGAACTTTGATCCAACCAGCCAATAGCGAAAAAAGACATTTGATGCTCCATAACCTCGACCATGGTTTCCCTACTATGGCAACCATCTTCGTACAAATCGGTTGATGACACACGCACGGTTGGATGGAGGACTAATGCATGAACAATGGTGAGGAGTAGATCAGTCAAGAAATGTGATGCTTTATAACCCCAACCATGGCTTCCTACTGAGGTCGTCATCTTCGCAATGGATCGATTCGCAATAGATCGGAGTATTGCCTGAGATGAGAGAGAGTGAGGGGGGAATGGAAAAAGGGAACAGTGATTTGATTTTTTAGTCTTCATTGGTTTTCCAATGAAAACGAGTCCCCTTTATTGGGATGAGAGGAGAGAAAGAGAGAGATTGCTGGAGACAGCTTTGATATTCCCGAGGAGGTTAGATGGCTGTCTGGCATGCTAAACGAGTCCTGTCCTCTTTTATTCTTTTTATTTAAGTGTTTCAGCATCTATAGCAAGAACAAGGTTATTTGAGTAAATATATCTTTTTGGCTACCCATGTTGGCAACTATGGAGGGAATCATTTCCCATGATGAAAACAGACGACGTTGGTTTTAAAGGTATCGTCTCATGATCCGATCACTAAAATGGTCCCATTTGTTGTAAAACCAATAATTTAGAACAAGTTATGAGGAGAATAAATTTCTCATTCATCTTCTTTGATTTCCATCTGAATGTATAAACATTATACAAGGATCAACAAAACTCTTTGAGATACACTATCTCAGTCTCCTCCCTTCATTCTCTCCGAATACATACTTCTCTTCTTTCTCCCCTTTCCCTTTTATCTTTGTTTGCATTTGGTCCTCATGATGGGATTACCTAACCCACTTATAAAGTGGTGTTCCCATTATCACAAAGTGGAGGGGGTGTGGACATCCACTCAATGTCCACTCAATGTTTAATATTTATAACACTCCCCCTTAGATGTCCACCACACTAAGATAATGTGCCTCGTTAAAAACCTTACTAAAAAAACCCAGTGGGAAAAAACTAGTGAAGGAAAAAGAGTACAACATTTTTGTAAATCTTAGAGTGGTGTTGGACGCACTAAAGAAACTGCCTCATTAAAACCTTGCCAGGAAAACCCAATGGGACAAAACCTAGGCGAAGGAAAAAGAGTACAGCGTGCATATGTCCGAAAATGAATACTCCCCCTGATAAGAAGATAAGTATCAACTTAACTGATCGCAAACCCAACGCATTCCAATGCCATATACCAATTTCTTGAATGTTGACGATGGTAAGGCCTTGGTGAATAAATCCACAAGATTATTAGTGGAACGTATTTGCTTCACATCAATTTCATGCCTCTGCTAGAGTTCATGAGTGTAGAAGAACTTTGGTGAAATGTGTTTGGTTCTATCACCTTTGATGTACCCTCCTTGAATTTGTGCAACACATGCAGCATTATCTTCATAAATTGTTGTTGGCATACTTTAATCAGAGGTAACCCACATGTGTCTCGAATGTGATGGACTACAGATCTTAACCATACACATTCATGACTTGCTTCATGGAGTGCAAGTATCTCAGAGTGATTAGAAGATGTAGCAATTAAAGTCTGCTTTGTAGATCGCCAAGAGATCGCTGTATTGCCACATGTAAATACATACCCTGTTTGTGAACGAGCTTTGTGAGGATCAGAAAAGTATCCAGAATCTGCATATCCTTCTAAATAAGGACCACGGGCTAATTCCTTTGAGTAAAACAAACCCATATTTGTAGTTCCACGAAGGTAGCGTAAAATATGTTTAATACCATTCTAGTGTCGTCAAGTTGGAGTAGAACTGAATCTTGCTAATAAGTTGACTGAAAATGCTATATCAGGCTTAGTGTATTGTGCTAAATATAACAAAGCACCTATTGCACTAAGATATGGTACTTCAGGACCAAGTAGCATTTCATTATCTTCTTTGGGGCGAAATGGATCTTTCTTAATATCAAGAGATCGAACCACCATGGGAGAACTTAGTGGATGTGCTTTATCCATATTAAAACATTTCAATACCTTTTCGGTATAAGCTGATTGATGGATAAGAATTCCATTTGATTTATGCTCGATCTGCAGGCCGAGACAATATTTTGTTCTCCCTAAATCTTTCATCTCAAATTCTTTTTTCAAATATTCAGCAGCTTTCATGAGCTCTTCAGGAGTCCCAATTAAATTTATATCATCAACATAGACTGCAATGATGGCGAATCCAGATTCTGATTTCTTTATAAATACACAAGGGCATATAGGATTATTAATATATCCTTCTTTAACTAAGTACTCACTGAGACGATTATACCACATTCTTCCAGATTGTTTTAATCCATACAAGGATCGTCTCAGTTTAATTGAGTACATATTTCGTGGTTGTGATGTATTTGCTTCAGGCAATTTGAATTCTTCAGGGATCTTCATATATATATCTGCATCTATCTTTCCATATAAATATGCAGTACTTACGTCCATAAGACGCATGTCAAGTCCTTCTGAGACTGACAGACTAATTAAATATCGAAATGTAATGGCATCCATTACAGGTGAATATGTTTCTTCATAATCAATCCCAGGTCTCTGCAGGAAACCTTGTGCTACTAAACGAGCTTTATATCTGACGATCTCATTTTTATCATTACGCTTTCTTACAAACACCCATTTGTAACCCACGGGTTTCACATCATTGGGTGTTAGGACTACAGGTCCAAATACTTTACGTTTTTCTAGCGAATCCAATTCTGCTTGGATTGCTTCTTTCCACTTTAACCAATCAGGTCTACTGTGACATTCGTCTACAGTGCGTGGTTCGAGATCATCATCATCTTTCGAAATTTCAGTAGCTACTGCGAAAGAAAATATATCATTAATAACCACTTCTGAGCGATCCCACAATTCTTTTGTACATGTATAGTTTATGGAAATTTCTTCATTTCCATGTACATATGCCTCTTTATTGTTTTCTGTCTCTTCAGGGACATTTTCCTCTTTAGGAGTTATTAAATTAGAATTTGTGGGAATATTTATTTCTTGTTCAATAGCCTCTTCCGGAGTACTATTTTCTATATTTTGTTGCCCTTTTATTTTCCTCTTCCGGGGAACTAAATCTTTTGAACCCAAGGGTCTACCACGCTTCAGGCGTGTAGTAGATGATTCATTTGCCGCAATAATAGTAGACTTACCAATTGGTACATTGATCTTTGCTGGTGTACCAATAGATGATTCATTAATAACCACTTCTGAGCGATCCCACAATTCTTTTGTACATGTATAGTTTATGGAAATTTCTTCATTTCCATGTACATATGCCTCTTTATTGTTTTCTGTCTCTTCAGGGACATTTTCCTCTTCAGGAGTTATTAAATCAGAATTTGTGGGAATATTTATTTCTTGTTCAATAGCCTCTTCTAGAGTACTATTTTATATATTTTGTTGCCCTTTTATTTTCCTCTTCCGGGGAACTAAATCTTTTGAACCCAAGGGTCTACCACGCTTCAGGCGTGTAGTAGATGATTCATTTACTGCAATAATAGTAGACTTACCAACTGGTACATTGATCTTTGCTGGTGTGTTTGCAGCCGGTATATGAGACTTAGTTATTTTTGCTGCGTCTGTAAATGCATCTGGCATTTGATTAGCAATCTTCTGAAGATGAGTGATCCTCTGTACTTTAGTTTCACATTGAGCAGTACGTGGATCAAGATGGGACAAAGATGGTACATTCCAAGAAAGTTCACGTCGTTCTTCTATCAGTGGATTTCCTCCTCCTAACGAAGGGAACTGTGTTTCATCAAAATGACAATCTGCAAATCTTGCTGTAAAAACATCACTTTGTGAGTTTGGGTGTGTGAATTCTTACCATACTGTGATTACCATCCCTTACCATCATTGTGATTATGTTAAAGTATAAAGATCTTTATGTTAGAGCACTTCTGGTGCGCTACCACATGTGTTTCAATTGTGCTTATAATCGTATAGAAGAGAAAATATTTAATATGAGCTTCTACCCCAAAATCATAGAGGTAATATAAAGATATTCCTCATTTCCATTGTTAATGGTTTCAATATGATAACTATTTACGATGTAAATTTTAAAAACTCAATAAATTTCTTCTACTTCTGGTAGAATATAAAGAATTGTCAACATAAATTTTTGTTCTTTTTGGAAATATTATATTTGCTCTTGTGGAACCTTCAATTAGGTTAGATGAACTTCATATAGTATTGACAATAGTTTTGAATAATGATAAATATTGGAAATTTAATGATTGTGTGAGTTATAGCACTGTCTTCCAGACATATATTTTTAACAATCATCTTGAAATTAGATCTGCAATATCATATTGCAATTCATATTTGATTTCCCGTATACTAGTTTATAAATTATGCTTGTTTTCAGGTGAGTATATAGGGGAACATATATTCACTAGATATAGACGTGAAGTAATTAGTACACCTACAATAGTACTTACAAGTCAAGAAATATTAAAATATTTTCACAATCTTGCCACTCTGTTCAGTGTATTGTCACATTTTGGTATCTTGAAAATATTTATCTATATAAGATTTTGCAATAAATCGATCATTTTCAAAAGAATCAAATATCAAAAGAATTATGGTCACAAATATTTAATTTCAATGGTCATCAAATTTAATGATGAAATGGTTTTGATAATAATCAAAAAATTGGCCAACAAATAATTTCAAACTCATAAATCAAAATAGATTGTTATCACGTAGTAAGTAAAACCAATTTACTTGTTTTATAAAGCTTTATGACCATTTTTTTTTTTATTAATATGATAGAGAAAATAATTCCATATTGATACATATGCCAAGGTATCTTTACCACGGTTAGAGTAACTTACCTAAAGCACTAGTACTTCTCCAATGGCAGAATAGAATTAATAGATAGCCTTTCATCAATTCTTCAAGGTTTGCTTAGGCAATTGACACTATTGGGAGTGCCTTTAATTAAACTAACGCATGCCAAAATGGGGCTAGGATTCTTAATGGGCTGCAGAGACAATCTCCAGTTGGTCTCTCTAGTTCTCAAAATGCTACTAATAAGTAGCAAAAAATCTGTAATATGCTCCAAGTACAATGACCAAATCTGAAATTTTAGTGAAAACAATTTGTGATGCGTATAAATGAATTTTTATATGTTCAATCCAAAAAGAAATGGGCTTTGGGGTTTATATCACTTAAAAGTATATCAAATGTACTTTGTAACCTCAAAATTTGGTAGAGAAATATCTAGCAAAACCCATTCAAAAATATTTTTCAATATTGAGTTAGTGCTGTCTAACAGAAATCCCAGATTCAGGTGTACCACGAAATAATTACGCAAAAAATATCAAATGGTCACCCAATGACACGAAAATTGGTAGGATGTTAGCCCAACAAGTCAGTGACAAAATCCAATTCGTTTCATCTCAAAATCATAACTAGAACTAAAGTTATGAATTAAACGGTAAAATGGGTTCGTGCTGTCAACACAGTATAACACACAAAACCTCAACCAAGTATTTACTTAAAACACTTATCTCGTAGGTTTATTCTATAAACCGATGCTTATTTCTTCAGTGTCATTCCACTTCTAGTGGTTTGGTATTTTATTTTTCCACACCAAATATATTCATTCCACTTCTAGTGGTTTGATATTTCATTGCTCCACTTCTAGTGGTTTGGTATTTCATTAATCCACTTCTAGTGGTTTGGTATTTTATTACTCCACTTCTAGTGGTTTAGTATTCCACTTCTAGTGGTTTAGTATTTCATTGCTCCACTTCTAATGGTTTGATATGTCATTAATCCACTTCTGGTGGTTTGGTATTCCATTATTCCACTTCTGGTGGTTTTTATCATAAAATGACATACTTTAAGCTGACACAGTGAAGTTACCAGTAAATCTGAGAGAAGTTGACTGACAACAGAGGTGACGTTGACAGTCAATTCGTAGTAAAACAAGAGCAGATTTTTTGTGTGTTCTTCTATGCTAACTAAAGCAAAAGTTAAGACGCACCCACGAATTTTCACCAAAATTTTACAAGCATCTAAAGAAGTTGCATAACACATAATAGAGAAATATATTACTCAATTTAATTTGGTCATCATTGACCATCACTTTATTCAATTAAATTGAGACTTTATTCATTATTTCTAAAACTTCAGGTTTTGAAATTTGTCTCTTACTTCAAGAAGAGAAATATGAATAATAACCCCTTTCTTATAATAGAAAACTTCAAGTTTTTTATATTTACCTAATGACATATTTTAAGCAGACACAGTGAAGTTACCAGTAAATCTGAGAGAAGTTGACTGACAACATAGGTGACGTTGACAGTCAATTTGTAGTAAAACAAGAGCAGATTTTTGTGTGTTCTTCTATGCTAACTAAAGCAAAAGTTAAAGTGCACCCACGAATTTTCACCAATATTTTACAAGCATCTAAAGAAGTTGCATAACACAGAATAGAGAAATATATTACTCAATTTAATTTGGTCATCATTGACCATCACTTTATTTAATTAAATTGAGACTTTATTCATTATTTCTAAAACTTCAGGTTTTGAAATTTGTCTCTTGCTTCAGGAAGAGAACAGATGAATAATAACTTCTTTTTTTTTATAGAAAACTTCTGGTTTTCAGATCTTTCTCTTACTTCAGGAAGAGAAGATGAATTATCACTCCTTTTATTTATTTATAAAACTTCAAGTTTTATTTTTAAATCTTCTCTTGCTGCAGGAAGAGAAGATGGATTCATCCATTCAAGTATATAATTTAGAGTAAAAACCAATCCACAACCAAATTGGTTAAGAGCATACCAACTTACCACAATCAAATTGGTTTAGAACTTACCAACTTACCAACTTACCACAACCAAATTGGTTAAGAAAGAAGATGGTGGTAGTATGATATTGCTCACAAATTCCTTGAGCAATTCGTGCTGATAACGTGTTGTAAAACCAAGAATTTAGAACAAGTTATGAGGAGAATAAATTTCTTATTCATCTTCTTTGATTTCCATCTGAATGTATAAACATTATACAAGGATCAGCAAAACTCTTTGAGATACACTATCTCAGTCTCCTCCCTTCATTCTCTCCGAATACATACTTCTCTTTTTTCTCCCCTTCCCCTTTTATCTTTGTTTGCATTTGGTTCTCATGATGGGATTACCTAACCCACTTATGAAGTGGTGTTCCCATTATCACAAAGTGGAGGGGGTGTGGACATCCACTCAATGTCCACTCAATATTTAATATTTATAACACCATTTAGCATTTTCCTTTTTGAAATTATAGACACTTGCTGGACTAAATTACCGTCACCAGTTAATGGAGAAAAAAAAATGAAAGCCAGATGCCAAAGAAGGGAGGAAAAAAATATAAAAAAGGAGGAAAGAAGGAAAGAAAGAAAGAGATGGAAGGGAGGAGAGAGGATCGGCCAGGACACGTGAGGGTCGAAAAAGTGGCCCAAAACCAGTCTGGGTCAATCTGAAATTGCTTGATATTAATAGTCTTTTCGAATGATGGATGCCCAGTGTTTGATATATACTCTCCTTAATGGAGTTCGACACGATGATATATCCTCAGAATTGCAAGACTCAAACACAGAATTTGAAGCTAGACAGCACCCATGTTTGCAGACAAACTCTACAAACTGATAGTGAAGATTATTGAGAGATGTTGCAAAAGTGATCTCATAAAACGACATTTCAGACTCTTCCTCACCCTTCATGCTCTCCTCAACTCTCTTTCTCTTCTCAGTTGTTCATACACCACATATGTTTTGTGCAAATTATCACGCTAATTTTAGTTGCGTTGAATGATTTAGATGGTTCTGCAGGTGTGCTGGGTTATTTCGTAAAAGCCAGTTCAGCCTACCATAGGCCTTACTCACATCAACCTTTTAAGAATGACTACGAGAAGCCTTCAATGATAAACAAACGAAATACACATGTTAAGCATATAAATCAAGTCATATAACTAAATATGGAACAGATATAATATGGAATTATTTTATTTTTATTTATTTTGGTAATTAAGCCAATGCCGTATAATCTTCTTTCACTCCAAACACAAACTGGAGTAATCACTATACAAAACAAAGGGCATGTAGACCACCACGGTATGGTGAGAGAGTGGATCCTTGTCCATTTGCAACTGCTGCACATTGCTCAGAATTGGAATTGCTACATATTTTTGTTCGAAAAGGCATCTAGTGCTATTCAGAGGAGTATTTGATCCATCAATATACAATGCTGCTTGAGTCCTACAATTGCCTTTCTATGCAGAAGTATACACTCCATCGACACACTGCTTTTACAGCATTGGAACTACCTGAAACGCCACAGAGCTGCAATAACACAAACAAATCATAATCAGTACTCATCTTACAAGGGGGATTAACATTGACTAAACACAAAAGTGAAGAAAAAATAACTCGCCAGAGCAGATAATCCTGCTCTTCAGATTCGGACTTTTTCAATGCACGATAAGTTTATCAACTTAATCAATGATCTGCAATGTTGCTCCATTTTACTCCTGTATGAAACTTGCGGTCCCGTGATGAATCAAAGCCATTGAATGAACACCAGGTGCACAAACATCAGTAAAAATGTTACTGCAAAAACAGGTCGAACAAAACTGACTAAATGTTGAAGGGGATTAAAAAAACTAAACCCACTGCCAACAATTGAAACTGCAGTCTCCTGCTTTTAACTCGGAAAAAAATTAATAGAGCGATTTCTTAGAATCCTTTGTCAAACCTACTTCCCGGAAATTATAAAATGCTTGGTCAATTTCAACACTGCAGCCATAAGACTTCTGTGTTTGGCTCCCACCCTGAAAACAAATATAGCCAGAGTGAAATTGCCCCAAACCCCAATTACCTTTCTTAGAAGTCACATGTTGCTGCATTTAGAAGGAATGCATTAGAATATTGCTGGAAACAGCAGAAGGATCTTATTCTCCCAGGACACTAAGGATGTCAGTAACAAAGAAACAAGACCGCCCAAGCCCTAAATTTATTAGTAAATGTATGAAACCAAACAAGTCTACCAACAATTCTTAGTTTCTTACATTAACATATTAACAAAGGAAGTGCTTTACAAATTCTCAAGGAATACAAAACAAACAAAGCATCATCATGATGCACCAAATGCCCTCTCAACTCTCAAGGTTGCAGTCTTTACATGGACAATAGCAGGGAACAGGTATCTGATGGTGGATTATTTGATTTGTAGGAATTTGATGATCCCAGATAGGTGCATTATGATTAAGAAGGCGGCGAAATTAGATGATCGCATATTTTTCCATCACACAGTGGACTTTGAGCTTTGGGCATTTGTTTTGTTACTCTTACAAATCAAGCGGGAGGAGCCTAGATCGTCGATTGATTTGCTTTCAGGAAGGTAGGTTAGTCCAGAAACATATTCGTTTGTAAGGTGTGGAGAATGGTACCACAAATTATCTTTTAGAGAATTTGGCAAGAAAATAATAGTGGAATCTTTGACAAGTGGAGCTTTCTATTGGAAAATTTGAAGTCTATTGTGTCAACAAAACTGTGGTTCTTGTAAATTGTTCCCTTAGAAGAGTTTTTGAATTCCCCTTGCTCGTGTTTTGTTTGTTTTGGTTTTTATGTTTTGCTTTGGATGTATAACTCACATGTACATGGGCTTTTCACCTTTCCTTACCATTTAATGAAATTTGCTTATTCATAAAAAGATGTGAAACCTGAGCATATCAGAATTCTGGTTTTCAGGAAGAAGAGGATATGAGCCGCATGTGCTTCTGTACAAATTCAATTCAGCTGCTCCAACAGATTAGGGATGCGAAGAAGTGTTTTGCCACTGACTGCTCCTATCATAGATTATATTAGGTATTAGATGAATAGTTCAGTGTGGTGAAAAATTCTTTAGTTACCACGACAAGCTAACAAAGAAGCTTAGAAGCTAGCTAGAACGGTTTTACATCCCTAATTTAATATTTGACAGGAGTCGGGGGTAGATTTTGTTTTTTTCTCATGCCAACTCTACGTTTCGAATGAAGTTCTCAGTTTTACCAAACAGGGTGAAAAATCAGAGCTTCAATGAACAACAACTAGTTCTCATGATTTCATATTGTCTAAAAGAATGAAAGCTACCATTTCCATATGATTGCAGTAAGATCTTACCTTAAAGGAAGGCCATCACTTCTAATAACCATCAATCCAATTATAAATGTGCATTCCAGATTTGCACCAAGAGAGATAGCTAGACCAAATCCAATTCCATATACTCCCTGGCAAGTAAGAATTCTTCCGTTAACTTAGATGAGTTTACGTAATTATCAATATCCATTATACCTTGCCCACACTGATAAGGACATTAACAAAGAAAGAAAGTCAATCCCAAGATTGCAGTTCACAACTCTGCCCAAAGGCAAGATTGTAAAATCCAAATCACATTCAGTAGGAATGACCTTGAAGTTGTCAGACTAGCAAAAAAAAAAAAAAGACCTTGAAGTTGTCCTTTTGATAGAACAAAAACAGTAATTCCTTCATTTTTTGTTTAGTGTGAAATTTAGATGAATTTTTCAACCATTTACTTTATTTAGAGTTATAATCACAGTAGACCAATAAAAAGTGTTATGTAAAGCAATAAAAATGAGCGATAGCCTGTAGTGTAAACCATGCAACATATGGTGTGTAAAACAAAAGTCATGAAGCAATAACTGTGATGATATACACAAGTTTGAAATTTCACAATTTGAAGCACTTCCATGTCAAGAAAAATGGCAGCTTTTAACAAGCTCTTGTTTTACTTCCCTCAGAAAATTTATCAAAGTTCACCCATTGATTAAATTGGAGGAAACAACACAACAAATGAATTAGTCATACATTCATACCAGTGGATTGTCACAAGTGTTTCTGCAAGGAATCAGTTAGATATGGATGTTGCCACATTGTCCACACTGAGATAGAGGTAGCAGGATTAACCCCTTCTCCATCTTCAGACCTATTCAGACCTTTAAAAGCAAGGCGTACATGCCTTGAATTTGGCCATCAGAAGTGCAGGAGAAGCAGGGATAGATTCCTCATAATGAAACTCCACGTGCTGCCAATGATATGAAGGATATCAGAATATTTGCAAGTGTACCCAGCAAAATGTTTATGCCATAATTGAAAAGCATGACATTGCAGAATAAGAATTTCTTTGGCCTTAAAATTTAATACAACATAATATCCTAAGGTAAATAACGATAGCTACAAGTCCATCTTACCACCCAAAATTACAAAAAGCTCTCATCAAGTCTGATAGAAGACACATCTTGAAAATCAAAAGCATCAAACTATTTGGAATGAGAAACAAATGGGTATTGTATTCTCATTACAAATACGAGCATGGAAAATGACCTGACTAGATCTTTAGCACCAAATATGTATATAGAAAATATGACTAACTAGATTTTGTAAGTCACAAATAAGAACCTCCAACCTGATATTATAAAAACCAACAGGAACGATTTGCCAAAGGGTTTTTAAAGTTTAAACCATAAACATGGAAAACCTTAAAAGAGAGATCAGGGAAACAAATATGCCATTCCTGGTTTCTGCTAATTTACTTGTTTATTATGGAACAATTTTATAATGGACACGTCCTAAATAAATGGAAAACAAGTTGAAATTTTAAAGAGCTATACTTACAAAGTATAAATTCATTGAAACCAGCAATAAAGAGGACCAATAAGAATCATATGGAAACCATAATAAATAATTTATTTGGAAAACAATAGCATTCATGGTACTGGAAGACAAAATGCTCCAATAATCAATATAAACCACAAAAGATTTAATAAAACTGTGCAAGCTAAAATTTCCCCTTGGTTTTCACAATTACATGATACCTTTTTTGTTAAACATAACTAGAAAAAGGAAAAGAACCCTATTATTCTGATCAACTGGTAGTAAGACCAGAATCAAAAGCAATTAAATTTTTTATCTCCGTCAGATGTTCATCATTTGAAATGTGGAGAGTGTGACGAAGATTTGTCACCTTTTCTTCTTCTTCCCAACTCAAAGGACCAGAAGCATACAATGCCCCAATAGCACAACGATAAGCATGTAGCTCTGACCCATGGATTTTTGGCACCAAATCCCCTTTAGTGGAATGGGAACATCCTTCATCCTCATATCCCCGTCCGCAAAATGATTCAGCATCACTACAATGACTCTCAGTGTCTTTACTATGGTTCGTTATGCAATGAAGACCATTGTCAGTAACACTACAACTAGCAACAGAGGATAAACTGCTATCACTATCAGTAGGTGTTAGGGATCCTGAAACAAAACTATCATTATACCCATTTGGTTCTCCCCTACCTCCATCTTTTTTTGAAAATCTATTTGCTCCCGTACCAAAGGAAGCATGCATGTATTTTTCACCCAGTACTTTTTGTGGGGAAACAAATGCATCTACCTTTTCCGGAAATGGGGAAAAATGCCCTTGAAAAATTCGATGACTACTGCTGTTTTTTTCAACTGCTCTCATCTTCTGAACAGCTACAGAATACGCATCAACATGAGATGAGCCAAGAGGTGACCGTCTCTTCAGAGTTCCAGCGCAAACCATTTGGGGCTCCAGACTTTCAATATTTTTCTTGACCGAAAAGCAATCATCTCCAACACATAGCTTTATCCTCGTATCTGCATTCTTTTTGCTCGTCGACATCTTACAATTTTCAGAACCCTGTTACATAAAAAAAATAAATAAATAAATAAAAAATGATAATTAGCCAATGGAAAGTGAAAGGAGCTAATAAAATCATTGAGAACAGGCATAGTAACAACAGGAAATATAACATGTGCAAAATCCAAGGACAATATTATAATTCAGTTACATGACTAAGCATCAGGAATAAAAGCAAAAAGCGCAGTTATGTGAAGAACAAAACTCTCAAAATGATGAAATCTTCAAAAGATTATTTTATCTATTTGAGAAGTGCAAACTATTTGTGAACTACTGTTGTGTACATTCTCTACTTCGATATTTTGACACAATAATGATTATAGGCTAAATGTTAAAATAGAGCTATCAAATCATAAGACTGTCAGGGCCAAGAAAAATATAATAATGCCCATGCACTACTTGCTATAGTAATAAGTAAAAACGATACTAAGACAAAGAAAAATAAATAAATAAATAAATAAGGATTTTAGATTAAAAATACCTTCCCAACCACAAACCATTTGCCATCTTGCCAAGACTGTCTGACCCTGAGATGAGATCTGTGGACCCTGACTTCCTGGAACATTCCAAGTATCCTAACCAAAAAGTTGTGCCCACCAATAACCTTCATGACTGTTGCTGTTTTCCAAGACAGATTGTGAAACACCTCTACAAGATCACCATGAACCCAATTATCAGCCCCTTCCACAGGAGGAGGACAAGGCCTAATGGCCTTCCTAGGCACCCTCTCCACTACTGCATCATTGGTCATTGGAAACCATCCATACTTCACGCTGTATGTGTGCCCATTTCCAGATACTATCTCAGCACAAAGCCAAGCGCCAGTTACAACCTCCTTTCTGCTCAGTACCTCAACTTTACTCCCTTTCTTGAATCTCATAATGACTATGATTTCGGTACAATCAAGATTCACGAACCTGTCATGAAATGGTTCGTGATTTCAGTACAAACAAAATTATGCACTAATCAAAAGAAATTCACTCATGCAATAACTAAAACGATAATAAATGAATAATAGGACCTCAGAGTATAATAACAAGAGGAGGAAAAAAAAGAAAAGAAAAAATGAAATCTGAAAAGATTAACAGCTCAATATATCAATAAAATTCCTCATAGATAAACTGTAAAATTATTCACTAAGGCTCTATTTGGTTTGTGGATTTTATTAAGGAAAAAAAATTAAATATAAGGAATTCTACTTTTCTTTATTTGTTGCAATGGAAAATTGAAAGAAAAAGAAGAATTTGAATAATTTTGACTTGATATGATTTTATCTTTTCCTTTCATTTTCTTTCCTGCTCATTTTTTTTCCCTTCCTTTTTTTTTCTTTGGTAGAATTCATGAACCAAATAGAGGGTAAGGGGTTGATAGGTATCATAAATGTGCAAACTATCATTAGAACATTTAACCATGTGTGTGTGAGGGGTCGCATGTCCAAGCGTGCAAGAGAGAGAGAGAAGAAAGAGAAATTTCCTGATGATCAATTCGATCAAACCCTGAAAAAAGACAAAAGTGGTCCTTTCTATGGAAACACGCACACGCACACACATACATCATATTGTTTATAGCAAAACTACCAACACTACATGGGAAAGACCATAATGATTTCCAGTGCCAGAAAATTCAAAACAAGAAGTAGTTTTCAATACAAACCCTAAAAATCAATCTGAAACTGACCCAATTCATCCACAACATATCACAACAAAAAAAAAAAAAAATCTCAAAAACCAAATAAATTTCTCTGCAACTCAACTCAATTGCCGCAACAACGACAAACTAAATAATAATATGAAAAAAATTGATCTCAAAATAAGAACATGGGTTGAATCTTCATATGAAAAAATCGACAAAATTGAACCAAAATTCACAGAAATTAAAATAACAATAAAAGAAAGAAAAAGAAAGAAAGGTTTGACAAACCTTAACAGTGACGAGTTTTGCTCTTGCAAAGCTTGAATTCAGAAAATCTAGCTCTCCAAAATCCAAATTGCTGGGAGTCTTAGTATGTGAAGAAAAGGTGTTATGCGAAGCAGAGAAATATATATAGCTGATGGCTAAATGGTTGCTAGGAATTCGTTAGGGACTTGGAGTTCTGTTCAAGCTAGAACTAGGACTAGTAGGACCATTACACGGTCAAAGAGAGATTGCGTGTTTTTATCTTGCTCTTTACTCTTTCGGCAACTGATCTTGGGTAGCCGGAGCATCTCTAATGGGCTTTCTATTGGATCCGGATTTGGTACACGTGCCACGATCTCGTGTGCACACAAAACATCCAAAGGCTGAGTCTTCCTACTTGAATATTGTCACATCAAAGTGTCTCAACCGTTGGATGTTTTGTATGCTTACGAGATCGCAACACATGTACACAGAAGTAAATCCCAAAGTAGCCTATTTTTTACGGACAACAATACTCGGCTCGTAGGGGAGCAACTCTCCTCATTTTCACTCATATTATATCATATGTCATAATTAATCTTAAAAAATATGAATATATAGATATGAATACGGATACGGATACATAAACATGTAAATACAAATATATGAATACATATTCATATTTATTTTTATACATAAACATATATACATTGATACATGAACAATAGACTCATGTTTATAGTAATATAATATAAAAATATATATACGTAATCAATTCTTATTTATTTTGTTAGACACGTGACGTAATATGAGTGGAAAGGAAGAGGAGTTACTTGAGTTAAGTATTATCAATTTTTTATGGGTCAAGCTATTGCCACAACATAAAATATTTTAAGCCCCCATCTAGTTTACATTATTTAAGGTTTTATGAAAAATATAAAAAGTTTCTAAAAAAACTAATCACATAATTTGTTAAAAAACGTAATTCTGGACAATTTTATTGGAGAAAGTTTTTCCAAAATCTGTTATTTAAGTAGATTTTTTGGCCATTTTCATGAAAATTGAAATAGAGATTGTAAATGTTCAAAAAATCCGCTTCAATGATAGATTTTGGAAAAACTTTCTTTTACAAAATTATTCAAAATGATGTTTTATAGTAGACAGAGCGGCTAATTTTCATACAAACATTTTAAATTTTTTATAAAACCTTAAAAAGTGTAAATTAAAGGGGCTTAAAGTAGTTTACGTGGTCGCAATAGCCCCTCCCTTTTTTATTTATTCATTTTTTATTTTTTTAATTTCAAGAGTTTCCAACAAATTTATATTTCTAACTAATCCCCAAACACATATAGTTTATCCATCTTACGTGTATCAAGAAACTATAAGATAAAGTTAACCCACATTTAACCTACCTAGTCAAGTACTATCACATGAGGGATGTAGGGAGTGAAATGCTAAGCACCACTATAAATTAAAAAGGAAATTTTGGTCATAACCCCATAATATAAGAGTCTTTTTACAAGATGACTCAACTATGAAAAAATATTTACAAATCAATGTAGTAGTTAAGGAGTATTTATACTATCGTGGTGGTGTTATTTCTGTAAACAAATTTCTTTTTAATGATTTTTTTTATTTGTTTCAAAAAGTTAAGGAGTATTTATTTAGGGGGGCGATATTGCCAAGAATGAAACATTGCATGCACGCTCTCATATAGGGTATTGACTATTTTAACCCTTCCATGCTTTAGCAAACAGCCTATGTGATGTTAGCATAGTTTAACTAAAGAGAAACATATCTAATGACCCACTATCCTATCTATCCATTACACGAGAGAAAAACCATTCCTCCATTTTTTCTGACGGATAAGGGAGGGAGAACAGGGCGGTGGTTTCATCTCCCATCCTTCAACAAAATTTTACTTTGCCTGTTTAACGAGAGGGGAGAGGGCGAGAGAAAGAACTTGTGGAAGTGGTTCGCGTATTCGCCAGAAAAAATAGAGGTTGGCAGCCATCAAAAGTAGTTTTTTTAAAATTAAAAAAAAAAATTTAATTGAGGCGAATCATCATGGACTCATGGTTTATTGAATCCCATCACACATCACAGCACCAGACCAAGGAAATGGTTTATCGAATCATCATGGACAATAGGTGTGAAGGAGATGGATAAAGCTTTATTGTATTATGTGTGCGTGCAATCTAATGGTGAGCCCCCTTCGGGGAAGTTGAATCAAATGCCTATCTTTTAAGGCGAGTTCATCGAACAAATCGGTGGCAGCACTAGGGCAACCACAACATTGACTCCAAGTTCGATTTCAATCGAGTCCTCTTCTTTGGGCTCCAGTCTTGTTGGGTATGATAGGTGATCATTGTCATCACCAGATGACAAGATTTAGATGAGAACAACAGTAGCTTACTTTCTCACTAAGTAAACAAAGTAATAATACCAATTGCTCCAAGACCACCGCTCACCACTACTGTTTCAGACCTGCACCGCTTTCAGCAAATGTTCTCGCATCCCATATCCTCTTTCCTCTTCTCTCTCTCATTCATTTTTGTTTCTTTGCCTGCGAGTCCTCAACGGCCATCACGTACGACCAAGGTGTCGATCTCCTTTTTACCTCCCTCTTTTTATTCCTCTCTCTCTCTCCTTGCCCTCCTCCTCTTCTCTCTCCTCTACTTTGATGTTCTAAAAAGGGCAAAACTGTCCAGTTATAACAAAATGCTGTGGAAGCATAACTTGTGGCTCTGGCAATAACGCCACCCTTTATTTACAAACACTAATTAATCGTATTAATTTATAATTATTTACACGATGCCCATTAAAAAGCCTACATCGTTGTACACAGGTTTCTCTCCTTTTCCAAAGACGAGGTGTGGCGTCTTGTGAACCATTTCCATTCCTTACCACTTACAACGAACTCTATCCTACGCCGCTTGCGCACAGTGCAATCTGCCACGTCTAAAAACCAAACAACCCTCTTGCCCCACTTTGCTTGGCGCACGTTAGATTACCGCCTTTCATTTTCACTCTAGTACCTATTTATGGCAGGAAACACACACAAACATACTTAAACATTCATAAAATATATAACATAATTTTATGAATCCCACAAAGCCATCCGTGGCCTAGCCAACCCGCCAAGCCGTGGCCTAGCCTGCTACCCACGGGCTAACACCTACTCTCATGCGATTTCCACTTTCTCTCTCCTCAGCTCATTGCTTCCTTCTTTTCTCTCTCCTCTCTAACCAGCACCACTACCACCACTCATTTCCAGACCCGTCAATGCCATCAGGTTCAGGTTCCCTGATGTGGTTCCGAAAGGGTCTTCGGATCCACGACAACCCAGCCTTTGAACACGCAGCCAAAGACTCGAGCCATCTCTACCCTGTTTTCGTGATCGACCCGTATTTCATGGAGCCGGACCCCACAGCGTTCTCTCCCGGTTCGGCCCGTGCGGGCTTGAACAGGATCCGATTCCTGCTCGAGAGCCTCGTGGACCTTGATTTGAGTCTGCAGAAGCTTGGGTCGCGTTTGTTGGTGTTGAAGGGAGAACCTGGCGAGGTTTTACTTCCGCTGCTTAAAGGAGGTTAGCCTCTCTCTCTCTCTTTCTCCCCCTACATATATATATTCAATTTATGTGTATGCTTCTCATTTTGTTTCTCTTCTTCTTCTTCTTCTTCTTCTTCTCTCTCCCTCGTGGGATTCTTGCAGTGGGATGTTAGAAAGCTTTGTTTTGAATATGACACAGATCCGTACTATCAAACTTTAGATATCAAAGTTGAGGTAGGAATTCTTCTTCTCCAACTCAAGAAATTATCAAAGTACCTTTTGATGTTTCCACGGTTTTTTTGAAATTATAAACACTTGTTGGACTAGATTACCGTCACAAGTTAATGGAGAAAAAATTGCAAGCGAGATGCCAGAGAAGGGAGGAGAGAAAAAAAGAAAAAAGGAAAAGAAAAAGAAAGAAAGAGATGGAAACGGAGGAAGATCGGCCAGGACGTGAGGGTCGAAAAAGTGGCCCAAAACCCATCTGGGTCAATCTGAAATTGCTTAATATTAACAGTCTTTTCGAATGATGGATGCCCAGTGTTTGATATATACTCTCCTTAATGGAGTTCGACACGGTGATATATCCTCAGAATAGCAAGACTCAACACAGAATTTGAAGCTAGGAAAGTACTCATGTTTGCAGACAAACTCTACACAGGAGTCAAAACACTAGAGTGAAAACTTGATGGTGAAGATGATTGAGAGATGTTGCAAAAGTGATCTCATAAAACGACATTTCAAACTCTTCCTCACCCTTCATGCTCTCCCAAATTCTCTCTCTCTTCTCGGTTGTTCATACACCACATATGTTTTGTGCAAATTATCGCACTTATTTTAGTTGCGTTGAATAATTTTGATGGTGCTGTAGGTTTGCTGGGTTATTTCGTAAATGCTAGTTCAGCCTACCATAGGCCTTACTCACATCAACCTTTTAAGAATGATGCAGCGGAAATTACGCGGTCGAGACTAGCTCACCAAAAAACAAATAAGCTTCCACCAATCTGTTGATTGTCACAAGAACAATGTCAAATAGTAGGCAACCACAATCAATATTCTCTAAAGAATACGAAAGTAGGAAAATAAATGGGAACTCTCTCTCTCAATATTATTAATCTCAGAAAATAATCAACTTAAAAACTATTTGCCATAAGGCTTACATCCCTTTATATAGAGAACTAATAAGAAAAGCCTAGTTCTACTAGAACAAGACAACTTAGTTCTATTAGAACAAGAAAACCTAATTCTATTAGAACAAGTAAGAAGAAAAACCTAATTCTACTAGAACAAGAAAATATCAAACTACCTAGGAAACAAATTAAAGAATGACTACGACAAGCCTTCAATGACAAACAAACGAAATACATATGTTAAGCATATAAATCAAGTCATACAACTAAATATGGAACAGATATAACATGGAATAATTTTATTTTTATTTATTTTGGCAATTAAGCTAATGCCGTATATAATCTTCTTTCACACGAAACACAAACTAGAGTAATCACTATACAAAACAAAGGGCATGAAGACCACCATGGTATGGTGAGAAAGTGGATCCTTGTCCATTTGCAACTGTTGCACATTGCTCAGAATTAGAATTGGTACATATTTTTGTTCGAAAAGGCATTCCAGTGCTATTTAGAGGAGTATTTGATCCATCAATATATAATGCTGCTTGAGTCCTACAATTGCCTTTCTATGCAGAAGTATACACTCCATCGTCATGCTGCTTGTATAACATTGGAACTATCTGAAATGCCACGGAGCTGCAATAACGCAAACAAAGCATAATCAGTACTTATCTTACAAGGGGCATTAACATTGACTAAACACAAAGTGATGAAAAAATAAGTCGCCAGAGCAGATAATCCTGCTCTTCAGATTCTGACTTTTCCAATGCACGATAAGTTTATCAACTTAATCAATGATCTGCAATATTGCTCCATTTTACTCCTGTATGAAACTTGCGGTCCCGTGATGAATCAAAGCCATTGAATGACCACCAGGTGCACAAACATGATTAAAAATGTTACTGCAAAAACAGGTCAAACAAAACTGACTAAATGTCGAAGGGGATAAAAAAACTAAACCCACTGCCAACAATTGAAACTGCAGTCTCCTGCTTTTAACTCAGTAAAAAAATTAATAGAGCAATTTCTTAGAATCCTTCGTCAAACCTACTTCCTAGAAATTATAAAATGCTTGGTCAATTTCAGCACTGCAGCCATAAGACTTCTGTGTTTGGTTCCCACCCTGAAAACAAATATAGCCACAGAGTGAAATTGCCCAAACCCCATTTACCTTTCTTAGAAGTCACATATTGCAACATTTAGAAGGAATGCATTAGAATATTGCTGGAAACATGATGTAGGACAGAAGTTAAAACCAATCAGAAGCCAAAATAGCTTTCTGCGTATAACCATACCAACGGTCAAGCAAACCGTACCTATGGTTGGGAGCAGTTTTATTTTTGGAATATTTAGTATTTTTCCTTATTTTAGTTATTTCTTTCTTAAGTTTATAGTTCTAGTTGAATTAGGTTATTTATTAAGTTTAGGACTTTTGAGTTATAATTCTAGTCGAATTAGGCTTTACAGCCTATATAAAGGCTGTTTCTTTTCATTGTAAGGTTATGTTTTGATTAATAAAGAATTTCTTTGCTGAGATTTATTTCTCTTTACTCGTGGATTCGAGTTGTTTTTTTCTTTGCTTGTGGATTCGAGTATTATCTAAGAAGAAGGCGGTGCCCTTTTTCTTTCATACGTTTTCCGCTACGTCAGTTGGTATCAGAGCAGGCTTCATCCTGGTCAAATGGCGAATGTACGCTACGGTGGCAACTCCTTCTATGACGACAAACGTAGAGAAGAGGCTCTTACCAGAGCCAAAATTTCAAGAATTCAACGCAACACCCAACGAGCACTGCATGATGTACACACAGGACTCGCTAGGTTACCGATAAAGACTAATAGGTTACGTGAAGACTATAGGGTTTACGCTGACAAAAGGGCTCGCGGTCGTCCCATTGGTAGACACGTTCCTAATCGTCGGAAATTTATGGAATTTAGAGATATTCCTGATTTCAATAGATTTCTGAACGAAAACTATTATTGGTTATTTGATTTGGAGATATTTTTCGATTTTGTGGAGATTTCGGACGAGGAAAAGGTGAAAGCTACAACGTTCAAGCTTAGATTTTGTGCTGCAAAGTGGTGGGATCAATTGCAACTTTCAAGAACTCTACAAGGTAAATCTCCTATTTGCTCATGGCCTAGAATGAGAAGAATGATAATATCTAAATTTTCTCTTTATGATTATAAAGAATTTGATGTGGATCAAGAATATTGGTATACTAATTATTTGCGAGATTATACCGAGAGTGTCTGTAATCAACCATCAAAAGAAGATGTGCAGTTAAGGTCGGACAAGAAAGTTAATGCTTTTGAAGTTAAAGAAGAGGTGCAACATGTAGCTCATGAAGAAATTAAAATGGAAGAAAAAGTTATTTTGAATCCTGATAATCATCATGAGAAATATAATTGTGAATTTGAAGAATGCATTGATACACCGGGAGCTTGTGATCTAGATATTGAAAATAATTTTTTACAAGAAATTCATGCAAATTTTGAAGAAAAGGTTTTTCTAGAAGTTCATGAAATAGAGGGGGAATCTTTACTACTCATGAGTAAATCCAAAGTTGAGATCGTGACGGATGTCAAAGAGATTGAGAGTATTGTGGTGGAAGTACAAGAACCAGAGGTAATTGTCGCTTCTAATGAGGTACAACCGGCATTGGAAGAAAATTGTGAGAAGTTTGAAGATCTAAAGGAAGTAATTTTTGAGCATGAAGCTTTGGGGGAGACCATTGATTGCGAAATTTCATTTGTCAAAATTTTAGGAGAGATCCAATCACCGCGACCAGTTGTTAATTTATCAATTGATCTTCTCCATATTTACAGGTTGAGAAACATTGATTTTATTGGGATCGAGAAATTTAATTTTATTATCAGTCCTTGTTTGAACGACCTCGTTAATCAATTGAAACGTATAGAGACATTGGCTCGAGTCAAAAATATTTTAGAGTGCAAATTTCAAAGGAGAATGAAGAAATTGAAGCACTCGAAGTATTTTTTTGTTTGGGATGGAAGATTTCAAGTTCATACAACGAACTCGAGGGCAAGTTCTTTTCAAGCAGGGGAGGGGAGACTTACGTAGGACAGAAGTTAAAACCAATCAGAAGCCAAAATAGCTTTCTACGTATAACTGTACCAACGGTCAAGCAAATCGTACCTATAGTTGGGAGCAGTTTTATTTTTGGAATATTTAGTATTTTTCCTTATTTAAGTTATTTCTTTCTTAAGTTTATAGTTCTAGTTGAATAAGGTTATTTATTAAATTTAGGACTTTTGAGTTATAATTCTAGTCGAATTAGGTTTTGCAGCCTATATAAAGGCTGTTTCTTTTCATTGTAAGGTTATGTTTTGATTAATAAAAAATTTCTTTGCTGAGATTTATTTCTCTTTACTCGTAGATTCGAGTTGTTTTTCTTTTTGCTCATGGATTCGAGTATTATCTAAGAAGAAGAAGGCGGTGCCCTTTTTCTTTCATACGTTTTCCGCTACGTCAAAACAGCAGAAGGATCTTATATATTCTCCCTGGACGCTGAAGGATGTCAATAATAAAGACATAAGACTGCCAAAGTCCTAAATTTATTAGTAAATCTATGAAACCAAACAAGTCTACCAACAATTCTAGTTTCTTACATTAACATATTAACAAAGGAAGTGCTTTACGAATTCTCAAGGAATACAAAACCAACAAAGCATCATCATGATGCACCAAAGGGAATTCTCAAGGAATTCCCTTTGCTCGTGTTTTGTTTGTTTTGGTTTTTATGTTTTGCTTTGGATGTATAACTCACATGTACATGGGCTTTTCACCTTTCCTTACCATTTAATGAAATTTGCTTATTCATAAAAAGATGTGAAACCTGAGCATATCAGAATTCTGGTTTTCAGGAAGAAGAGAATGATATGAGCCGTGCGTGCTTCTGTACAAATTCAATTCAGCTGCTCCAACAGATTAGGGATGAGAAGAAGCGTTTTGCCACTGACTGCTCCTATCATAGATTATATTAGGAATTAGATGAATAGTTCAGTGTGGTGAAAAATTCTTTAGCTACCATGACAAGCTAACAAAGAGGCTTAGAAGCTAGCTAGAATGGTTTTGCTCCCCTAATTTAATATTTGATAGGACTCGGGGGTAGATTTTGTTTTTTTCTCATCCCAACTCTACGTTTTGAATGAAGTTCTTATTTTTACCAGACAGGGTGAAAAATCCTAGCTTCAATGAACGACAACTAGTTCTCATGATTTTTTATTGTCTCAAAGAATGAAAAGCTACCATTTCCATATGATTGCAGTAAGATCTTACCTTAAAGGAAGGCCATCACTTCTAATAACCATCAATCCAATTATAAATGTGCAGTCCAGATTTGCACCAAGAGACATAGCTAGACCAAATCCAATTCCATGTGCTCCCTGGCAAGTAAGAATTCTTCCGTTAACTTAGATGAGTTTACGTAATTATCAATATCCATTATACCCTTGCCCACACTGATGAGGACATTAACAAAGAAAGAAAGTCAATCCCAAGATTGGAGTTCACAACTCTGCCTCAAGGCAAGATTGTAAAATCCAAATCACATTCAGCAGGAATGACCTTGAAGTTGTCAGACTCGGGAAAAATAAAAAATAAAAATAAAAAAATAAAATAAAAAACAGGACCTTGAAGTTGTCCTTTTGATAGAACAAAAACAGTTATTCCTTCATTTTTCGTTTACCCTCTATTTGGTTCGTGGATTTTCCCAAGGAAAAAAAATGCAACGGAAAGAAAAAGAAAAGAAACGATAAAATCATACCAGGTCAAAATTATTTCAATTATTCTTCTTCTACCAATTTTTCATTGCAATCAAATAAGAAAAAGTACAATTCCTCATATTTTATTTTTTATCTTTGATAAAATCCCTGAACCAAATAGAGCCTTAGTGTGAAATTTAGATGAATTTTTCAAGCATTTACTTTATTTAGAGTTATAATCACAGTAGACCAATTAAAAGTGTTACGTAAAGCAATAAAAAAATGAGCCATAGCCTGCAATGTAAACCATGCAACATATGGTGTGTAAAACAAAAGTCATGAAACAATAACAGTGATGACATACGCAAGTCTGAAATTTCACAATTTGAACACTTCCATGTCAAGAAAAATGGCAGCTTTTAACATGCTCTTGTTTTACTTCCCTCAGATAGAAAATTTATCAAGGTTCACCCATTGATTAAATTGGAGGAAACAACCCAACAAATGAATTAATCATACATTCATACCAGTGGATTGTCACTAAGTGTTTCTGCAAGGAATCAGTTAGATATGGATGTTGCCACATTGTCCACACTGAGATAGAGGTAGCAGGATTAACCCCTTCTCCATCTTCAGACCTATTCAGACCTTCAAAAGCGAGGCATACACGCCTTAAATTTGGCCATCAGAAGGGCAGGAGAACAAGGGATAGATTCCTCATAATGAAACTCCATGTGCTGCCAATGATATGAAGGATATCAGAATATTTGCAAGTGTACCCGGCAAATGTTTATGCCATAATTGAAAAGCATGACATTGCAGAATAAGAATTTCTTTGGCCTTAAAATTTAATACAGCATAATATCCTAAGGGTAAATAACGATAGCTACAAGTCCATCTTACCACCCAAAATTACAAAAAGCTCTCATCAATCTGATAGAAGACATGTGATGACCTGATTTTATAAATATATATATATATATATAGGGTGCTACTACACGGGCCGACCCGCATGGGCCGACCGTGAGACGAATTAACGGAGGACCTGTTATTTTGAATTCAGCTGCCAAATAGAGGAAAGAATCCACACTTTCCCAAATTAGGACGAAATCAGATCCCAAAGAAGAACCAAAAATCAGATTGCACGAAATCTTCGCACACTCTTTGAGGGATTCAAACTGAAATCTTCTGGAGTAAAATTCCATTGAAGATGAAGTGGAAAAAAGGATCTTTGAAGCCAAAATCGTCCATATGTAGAGGAAGAAATCGTCGTTCCAAGAAGCCGAACACAATAGAGAAAAATGGTGCATATGAATCTAAAAAATTTGCATCGTGTGTGCTTGACAATGATTTTTTTGTTGGTTAAAAGCATTAATTTTTCAGTCTTTGTTGATTTATGTCTGGGAAAAGTAGGGTTTGCACATAGGTTTTAGGGGTTCAAGATTGCATTTTTTTTCTTCATAAAATGGGATCTAGTTGATAATGGTGGACTTATATCCATACAACTTTGTCAAATTTTCATGTTTGTCTAGTTTCTAGTTATGCCGTTTGAGGTTTGACAAAAAATTTGTATTGTGTTTCCCCAATTCCGGTTGAGGTTTGACCAAAAATTGTCTACAACATTTGATTTGAGAAATATTATGTGAGGAATTTTTTGTCATCTATACATTACATTGTGGAAATCTGTTTGAGGAAATTTTTATTGGATATATTTGGGACCTGATGAGGAAATCCGTCCAATTTTCCCGAGGACATATTGTGGACTCAGAATCCACATACATTTTAGTTTCAAGGAAAATATGCTTGCCTGTAATTCTGAAAAAGGTGAAGTTAGCTTAAGTAAATCAAAGTTTGATTTTGTCTCCTAAGCATATAGCATCATCTTCCAACACCATTTCTATCGTCAACTTGCCTTGACTCCTTTTACTGATGACTCCTTTAACATATATTGTAGAGAACTCAGAAGAAAAAAAATGAAAAAAAATAGAAACACCTGGAGTCTTAAACTGCAATTCTAACATCAACTTGTTATAAGATCCTAGTTTCATTTTGTTTCTTGTGTTGTGATGGCAATCAAATAGGCAAGTGGAAAAAGAAAACAACGAAATATCTAGTTAAACATATGTAGTTATGTTCTTTCCTCAACTCAACTAGAAAATCTATGGCAAACTTTTTTTTTGCATTCAAGTTAAATACCTTGTCATTACCTTCAAATTCTGTTACGTTGTACGATTGCATAATTCAGTAACCTTGATGATACTCTTTTTGGTAATTGTATCCTCCAATATTTGTTTGTCTTTATATCATATCTAGTTAAACATATGTAGTTACGTTCTTCACTCAAATTAACTAGAAAATTGGTACTGGATGGTTAGTTCGCATTCTAGTTAAACACATATAGTTAGGTTCTTTCCTTAAACCCAACTAGAAACTTAGCATTGCATAGTTAATTTGCATTCTAGTTAAATACCCTGTTATAACTTCAATTTATGTTACCTTGTTTGTTTGCATACTTCAGCAGCCTTAATGATACTCTTTTTGGTAAATTGTATCCTCTAAAATTAGTTTTTCTGTATATCATATCTAGTTAAACATATGTAGTTAGGTTCTTTCCCTCAACTCAACTAGAAAATCGGTATTGCATACTTATTTTGCGTTCTAGGTAAACATATCTAGTTGGGTTCTTTCCTCAACTCAACTAGAAACTCAATATCGCACACTTATTTGCACTCTAGTTAAACATAACTAGTTAGGTTCTTTCCCGCACTAAATTAGAAAATTGTATGTTACAGGAGTATAACTAGTTCGGTAAGAAAACACAACTACACATCCTAACTTTTATAGTTTAATATCAGTTATGTTATTAACATACATGTAATTGCTATTGTGGGTGTGGAAATCTATTAATGCCATGAACTACACACATTAGGTGATGGATTCATATATGGAGATTCTGGATAAGTAGATGGATGAACAATATAGAAAGTGTGACAAACCATGCTTTTTCTTTTCAAGCTTGATGTTAGTAAAATACCTTCAAATTAAACACAACTGTTTCGCATATCTTCGTTTTTTTATTTAGTGTAACAACTAATTAGCACCCCAAAAAAAAAAAAAAAGAAGAAAGAAAGGACCAAACAGGCATGTATCCAAAACTCCAAATCTGATGATATAAGGAAGCTTTTGGTGGATAGCAATATTAGCCTGCAATATTGTTCCACTATGTGTTCTTCCCGATTGTAGCAGATCATCACTTTATGCTGCTTGTGTACGAGGCATATGTGAAAAAATGGTTCTTCTTCAACTCCTTGTGCCCCCATACTCGAAACACAACCGATGTTGCTGGACATGCCAACCAAGTGGTAAGAAATTTTTTCTGAAATTGTTTACAATTTTCCAACACAACATGAAATACTAAAATGATCCTAATAAATAGAAGCAATATATTGAGAAGCGTTGGGGACAACAAGGGCTATACACCCAAGAGAGAAGAGGACCGCTGTATGTTGTGCAAATTAACTCGCAACAAATGCCCGAATTGTAAGTATAAGTAGTCATTGTCTCTGTTGACAACCAAGAGAGAAGAAGACTGCTGTATGTTTTGGTTATGATCAGAACAAAATCTAAAACCCAAAATAATCATTGACGGTTTGGGGGTGAATCCCTGTAATTGTGGAATGACTTATTTATGAGATTGTCAAAAAGATTGTGTTTATTATGTAAAGATGAGTTTGAAGTTTGTAAGGTTGTGATACTATATATCTAGTTGAGGTATCTAGATTTGAAGCCAGAATAAGTTGGGTAGTATTTTTTTTTTTTTTTTTTTTTTTTTTTTTTTTTTTTTTTTTTTTGCTTTGTAAGGTGTAATCTAGTTGGGACATGTGTTTGTTTGTTTGTTTGTATTTTTTTTTTCCCCTTCCAAATTATTTGTAAAGTTTAGTTTCAAGGTTGTGAAGGTAGTGATATGAAACTAGTTAAGATGTGATTTTTTTTCCTTGAAATTATTGTATAAAGCCGAGTTTAAAGCTTGTAAGGTTGTGATACTATCTAGTTGACATATCTGGATTTAAAGCCAACACAAGTTGGGTAGTGATTTTTTTTTTGTTTTTTTTTGTTTTGGAAACTGAAATCTAGTTGGGTTATGTGGTGATACTATCTAGTTGAGTTGTCTCATCCAACTAGATTAGGGTGTAAGGCTTTGATGAGTTGCGTCCATTTCCATAAATTGGGCCATATAGTTGTGATAACTAGTTTATGTGGTACGATCTAGTTAACTATGATCTAATTAGAAAACCGACCTACTTCACAAATTTTTAATTCGAATTTTTTTTAAAAGTTGTACAACATTGATTATAGCGTTATCATGTTGCAAATGATGAGGTATTGAGCAGATGACGAACAGGTTACTGATAGAATGACAAAAGAGGACTACAATGTTTTCTATGAAAAAGTATACACACATTTTTGAACCATCATGGATTATGGTCTAGAGAAAAGGCCACAAAGGATATGAAAACTTCAAAGACAAAGAATGAGTGTTTGTCTCCACTAAGTGGTGCCCTATTAAACACACGTACGTGGAAAATGCATATAATAAAACACACTCTTCACACTCTTTAGGTACATCCAAACCATCAACAAGTTTGCTTACAGCTTGCCCGTCCATCATCTAATAATAAAACACATCAGTTAAATGCATATCACAAATAAGTCTATCCAGTGACTACTCTCATTTTGAATGAACCACGTACGTAATACAATGAATATAAAATTAAGAGTTCATTTGGGAAGGTACCTTGGGATCTCTTTAGGTGCCAACACCTCGGAACCCTGTGTATTGGCCACAAAGTTAGAATTGTAGTTGTCGTCCATATTCTGAAATTTGAAGTGTATAAAAGCAAAGTTGACATTTCTCAATATCTAGTTAAGTGCACTCTAACTAGGTTATGATTTAATTTCTATGTGTAGTTTATACACAACAACAGTGAATAAAAACCCAATTAACACTTCTCAGCATCTAGTTAAATGCACATTAACTATATTGTGATTTATATGTGCAGTTTATCACACAAAAAACAATGCAACTAGATTTAAATCAATTGGTATTTCCGCTCTGAAAAAAACATAATACACTTCTTCATATATAGAACGACTACATGCCGAATACAAATAACTCAACTACCAAGAATCATAAAAACTAAATTTAGTATTTTTTTTATTTATAAGAGGTAAGAACTTCATTTTCATAACTAAAATGGAATAAGATAAATATATAACACAAAAACCAAAAGAAACCCCAAAAGCTAGTAAAGGACGCTGCATACAGCACAAAAGACCTAACTAGAGTAAGAGATATGCCCTTCGATTAGTCAATCACTCTTTCCTTCCCTTTCGGCTTCTATGTAGCTCTAAAGCAACCTTAACTTGACCCCTTAGAATAAAGGATAGGATTCATCAAAGGGATTGAGAACATCCCACTGCCACCCGCATCATTGCAAAGTTTGAGCTTTATGAAATGGATGTGTCTTTCTGTAGCCAGATGTTGAGCTTTCTAGCTCTTTGCCAGCCCTTTTTGAAGTTTCCCAAGCTCCGTGGTGAATGGCTCATTCGGAAGGCAATGTAAAGGCCTTTCTTCAATCTTTAGGCAAGGCACATAGATCGCGCATTGCAATCGTCTCAACAAAGCCGTTCATAAATCTGCGACCAAAACCATCAAAAAAAATATAGCAGCAATCTATAGTGATGGAGATACAATGAAATGGGTAATAAACTCATATTTGGAATGGGAATCAGAATATTCAATTGGGGGTGGTTTAGGAGCGATTAGGGGAATAAATCCCTAAAATTTTGGAAACAGTTGTGATTACCAAAATCAAATCAGAATCCAAATGGGGTGCTGGCTTTTTTGCACGGAAACAAACGTTGCTTTCAAACATCCTTCGTCTTACAATTTTGTCACGACCCAAATTAATTAAGCCGTGATCAATATTAATAAATCTAGTTTAATTAAGAAAATCATTTAGGAAGCACGTGAATGGCACGTGTTAGAAAACCGGTAATTTTAATAAAAATTTCGGCATGACCCATTCGTAAATGGAACATACCGTAACAAAATCCTGTATAAAAGAGTTATAAAAGTTCCTGTCATCCATCATTGGTATCATCACATGCTAAATAAACCATATGAGGAAACCTACGAAATTAAAATATTACAAACCATGAGTTATTACGTGTCTAGCGCCCGTTGGCCGAATGCATAGTGTTTAGTTAATACATATCCATAATATTAAAATTTTTCCCATCAAAGCATAGCACCTCAAGGTGAGGTCTCCCCAGCTATGAAATCATCTGAAAAGGGTTTATAAAACATAGGAGTGAGTATAAAACTCAGTAGATATAATTTTCATATAGAAATAACCAAAGCATGATAATATAACCAATTAAAACCATGCTTAAAATAATTAAAACCCATGCAATGTCATGAATGATATGCGACTCATGTCCATTTAACATAATCCATCATTACCAACCACTCCCGCAGGAGTCTTCGCGCGGAAACGGAGGATTTAAATCCACCTCCAAGAGGACAACACAAGGGTTCCTACCTGGAACCGGAAAGTAGCCTCTGATTCGGGAACACAAGGGTCCCTACCTGGAACCGGAAAGTACCCAGGACCAAAGGAATGGAAAACACCGCTAAGTCCCTTGACCGCTAGTAGTCCAAATCCAATGACCCTTTAATATACTTTTACCAAGTAATTAATTAAGTCCATTTCATGCATTTTATGCTAATGAATGCCATAAAAAGAATAAAAACTCATACACGTGTCAGTTATTCCAAAAATCAACAATATATAATTATTTCATAATTATATAACATGTAGAAGTTATGTAAAACATGTAAAATATAGACCAACAAGAATTTACATAGTATGTACCTTCAAAATAAACCAAAATATGACAAGTATATCAACCCATATACTCCCAGAATTAATATTCCTAAATATAGGGTTACGTAAACTAGACCCCTCAGTACATGCATTACAAAATATACATGATAATACACCCAATAATCACGAAAACCCATAAATAACACCAAAATACGTTTTTGTCCAACATATATGGGCTTATATACTAACCCATTATCATCCCTACGGTTAAAACCCATGAAAATTACACCTACCTCACATATATTACACCAAACATAGAGAAAATGTGTTGGGAAGGTCGGATCTGAGCCTAGAAAGCAAGAATGAGCTCCAAACTCTACAGATCAGGCTTGAATCCTCTCAAAGCACGTGTAGATCTTCAAATCCAGCCCCTAGAACGTGAATCCAAACGTTGATATGAGGAGAGAGAGTCAAAAACCCATGCATGCAAGAGAAAAATGTGATTTTCTCTCTCCAAACACTCCCTTTCTCTTTCCTATCTTTCCTCTCTCTCTCTCTCCTTCTCTCTCAAGTCCCTAACACTCAAAATGCTGAAAATGGGTGTTAGAATCGTGATATGAGGGTTTTATAAGGGGTGAGGGGCATATGCGTCATTTATGCAAAAAAATTTGCAAAATCCGCGATGCACGATCGATCGTGGGTTGAGGGCACGATCGATCGTGAAAAACAGAGGCAAAATTGCATTTCCGGGGCACTGACGATCGATCGTCCCAAAGCCAGGATCGATCGTCACTTGCTGAAAATGCCTAGTAACTCAGGCAAATGTGTATAAACTCCCACAGTACTTACCACTACCTTATTTACATTAAAAACATTTAAGTAAAAGGAAGAATAAAAGAATGGAGAAGATTACTTTAAGTTATTTAATGAAAATAAGCAAATAACCCCCCATTTGAATCCAAATAAAATATCAAAAAAATCAAATTCCAAGTAAATCAAAATCTCATTTTCAAGTTTTAGTACAAAATCCGACTCCCGACAGATTTTTCAAAAATAAACGTACGAGGAAACCGATCGAAACGTGATAATAAAATCCCATAAAATCACAGATATCTTATAATATTATAAACTTCCATTACCGCCAAAAATTATCTTTAAAAACGAAGTTTTTTGAAAATCCATTTTTTCCTAACACTTAGTCAAATTTCAGCAGTCTAAAAATGTGAAATCGTAAACACAACAACATCACACACATGCAAGACCCATGCGTGACAACACCCGACAAATCAACTAATGTACATGCAAATCATGCATTAAAGGTGAGATTATCCTAATTAAATGATGCGGGCATTACAAATTTCGTCCCCCAAAATCGTCCCATTTAGCATTTTCCATATATATATATATATATATATATATATATATATATATATATATATATATATATATATATATATATATCTATTATATTTATTTTGATCCTATGTGTGCAACTTCACCATAACTTAGGCATGTATACCATAAATATATGCACCCAACTACACCAGGGAACAACCCATATGGATGAATATGCACGGACTTACCCCATTTTTCTTCCCTAGTCTGCCAGCCTAAACCCCCCCTACTCAATTTTCTTCCTAACACCTGCAACCCAAAAATACCTCAGCCCTGTTTTTCTTCAGCAATTAAAATCCTATACTAATAGGATTCTAACAATCCATCCTTCAGCCGCACCTACCCACTTTGACTCCATTTCTTTTCCCATTTGTTTTCTGGTTCGGATGTGTGTTTATATATATAGAGGGACTCGAGACAGAGAGTTAGAGAAAGAGCAACACAGAAAGAGAGAAACTAAGAGAGAATAGAGGAGAAAGAGAGTGGTCTTGCGGAGAATTCTGGCTGAGCTCGTGGAGCTCTCTTAGTGAGGTAAGAGCCTCAACTTCTCTACTATTGATTCATATATATATATATACATACTACCTATAAAAAAATGAATGTGAGAAAAACTTTTGATTGACTAATATACCCTTATTTTAATTTTTAAACACGCAACTACCATTTTGCATATATAGGAAATATAGCAATATAAAACACATACCTTAATAAGAATTCTAAGGAAACTATAATTCATATAATAATTAAATAAAACCAAACCCAAATAGGAATTCTAAGGAAACAGAAACTATAATTCATAAAACCCTAACAATGTTAACATATAAATACAAATAGAAATACATTATAAAAATCATAAAACCCTAACATAGGAAAGAACAACTACTATTTCCTTCTTCTGTGTCTCTATATGCCTTCATTGCGTCTCTTTCTTCTGGTGCTTTGTCTGGTATGTAGTTTTCAATAAACTTGACTCATATATACAAATTATGTTTAAACATTTAAATCTCTACCTGCATAAACATTTAAATCTCTACTTGCATTGCATGATTGGACTTTTAAATCTCTATTTGAATTGCAAAATTAGCAAGAAAAAGAAGAGAATCAAAGATGAATCAGTTGAATGAAATAAAAAGACGCATGCTTGAACAAAAACAAATGAAAACCCAGATTAAGAGGCCATAAATAAAAAATAAAAAATAAAAACTTGAATTGCATAAGTAAAGTTTTAAATAGCACATATAATCTTTGATTATTTTCTAAGGATTCACATAAAGTTTTAAAAACTTGAATTGCATTATTGAACTTTTAAATTGCTGCTGTTGCATAATTTTCACATTTTGTTGAGAATTCATGTATAATCTCTAATTTTTGAAAACAATCAAGTCAAATTACCAAGAAAAAGAAGAGAATCAAAGACGATTCAATTGAAGGAAAATTAAAAAAGAAGCAGGCTTGAACAAAGACAAAACAAACCCCCCCCCCCCCAAAAAAAAAAACCATTAATAAATGTACAAGAAAAATGGAAAATAAAAAGGGAAGGTCTACTGAACCACCAAAAAAAGTCCCTATCAAATCGTGAGGTTCATGAAACTTTGCAATATCTACCTGTAAACCCAAAATACCAAACTAAACTAAACTAGACAAAACCAAAATGAACAAAAAGAAAAGAAAATAACTTAGATCACAACCCCCCCCCCCCCCAAAAAAAAGTTCAAAATCATTTATAAAAAAAATAAAATGAATAAAAAAATGTACAGGCCCAAAAAAATAAAACCACAAGCAGTGATCCACCACGCATCGACGAAGAAAATATATATATATATATATATCGAAATCAAATCATAGTTTTTTTATTTTATTTTAAATAATGGTAATTTGAGAAAAATGTACCGAACATACCTTAGATAAAAACCTATAGATTGATGACATCTATTGGTGCAACATTGATCGGTGGCGATCAAGACCCATAGATCTTGCAATTGTCAACCCAAAGACCATCAAGGAAACCAACCGACGAGGATCCAAACTATATAGGCAGACCATTAAGGAAACCAATCGGCAATCATTGAAAGCATAGACCCAAACATGCAATTCACAGCCAGATGATGGTGTGAGAGAGAGAGAGAGAGAGAATAAAAATGGGTGAGAGACTGATAAAAAAATAGAATGAGAGAAAGTTAGAGAGAACGGATTGCAAATTTGCAATCAAAACAAATACATAGAGAATGAGGTAAAAGAAAAAAAAAGAAAAATAAACAGAGAATAAGTGAGAAACTAGCTAGAGAAAGAAACACACCACCTGATAAGGGTGTGTGTGAGAGAGACAGAGATAATGGGTTTACCCAAATGGATTATTGTAGCAAATGGAGATCGATGACGTGGAGAGAAAAAAAGGGGGGCTAAGTGATAACAAAGCTAGGATCACCTGATCTGATCTAGATCTATGATAATATGGGGAAGAGAGAGAGAGAGAGATAGAAAATGGTTCTGAATTTCTAATGTGAGAAAAAGTTTCTGGGAAAAAACAGATAATGGGACATGAGGGGCAAGGCAGAAAAGAAAGCCAGCTAAATTACATTTTAGTTATCACTTCCAAATGTAGTACTAAACAAAAGATATTGGCAGTTAATTTGTACCATGTTGATAGTTAATATTTAATAAGTTGACAAATAAACTTTATTTGGCATTATATTTGGAGGCGATGACCAAAAAGTCATCTCATCATCATAGCCATCTAGATTCAACTAGGTTAGAAACTGTTAGAAAAATTTAACATCATGGAGTAAAGTCATGATGCCAACTTGCCAAGGCGATACATAAAAACAAGTACTCCCTCAATCCCAATGAGGTAAGCCAAATTTTTAACTTTTTTGGTCCCAAAATATTTGGTCACGTACTTTAAAAAATCAAGTCATATTTTTTTTAAGTTTCTTATACCCTTCGTTATTTCAATATTTACTTTCAACACAAAACCCAATAAAAAAAGATAATGGTCTTTTTGGAAAAATGGAACTTAATCAATGACAAGTCAATATAATGATTACATTTTCTTAAACTCCATGTTTTGTCAAACGTAGCCTATCTTTACGGGACAGAGGGAGTATTATTTTTTAATGAAAAATCAGTGGTCTTTGAGTTTATTAATCTATCTGTTATCCCAAGTGTAAAACCCTAGAGGGGGGTGAATAGGGTTTATAGCCAATTAAAAATAATTATGGCAAACTAAAAATCAGATTATTGCAACCAATAGAAAATGTAACAATAAGCAATAATAAGAGAGAGTTAGAGAATGCAAACACAAGATATTAACGAGGTTTGGCCTTCCCGCCTACGTCCTCGCCTCAAGAACGCCGTTTGAGGATTCCACAATCCACTATGACAATCTCCTTCAAGGGTGGAGATCAAACCTTTTACAAAGAGAAACTCTCTTCAAGACAAATCTCTCTTGTCTCACTTGGGTTCACACAACCCTTACAACACTTGAATTTGAAGTTGGTTTGTTGTAAATAATCACTCTTGCAGTAAATACAACTCTTGAAAGCTCAACAAACTTCTAATAATTGCTCAATTGAATGCTCTTTAAGAATTTGGGCTTGAAAGCTCTTTTTCAAAGGATGGAATTGATTGCTCTTGTATGGATGCTCATAAATGAGTTTGAAAGCTTGTATTTATACCCATATGGCCTAAAATGGCCGTTGCAAGCATTAAATGCCGGGAAAGAGCCGTTTGGTGGCAATTAATGCTCCATTTGGCTTTCAAAAAACTAGCTGTTACAGTTCATTCAAGTCATTTAGTCGACTAAAAGTCCTCATGTAGTCGACTAGAAATATCAGTAGTGAAAATATGGCATATCAGCATGATTTAGTCGACTAAATCTCTTCATTTAGTCGACTACAAATATCAGTAGTCAATTAAGCCCATTTTCACTTGATTTAGTCGACTACATCCATGATGTAGTCGACTAAACCTTGGATTCTCAAGGTTTAGCCTTGTTTCCATGTGATTTCAACACTAGGACCAATTTCTATCAACTTAGGCCTCTTATGAATGATAAATATAGTTCAATTGAGGGTCCTAAAGTCTTTCTAGGTCAATAGAGCAAAGTCATGAGCAATTATTTACATTTTGGAACCTAAAACCTCACTTATAGCCTAAATGAGTCTCTTTGACGATGATTGCATGGCTTAAGGTGCTTGTAGGTCCATTTCTAGCTTTTTACGCTCTTGTTGCATCGTGCTTGAGTTTCCTTGACGCTTTGGACACGAGCCTTGAGTTCCATGACTTGGTTGAGCTATTGAGTGCATACTCTTGAGTCATTTGATCCTTGAGCTTATGTTTGAACAATTTGATCTTGATTACCTAGCTTTGATCATGTTCTTGACATTTAAACCATTAGAACTTACATCGATCTTTTGTTATCATCAAAATCTCGGATATGCCCTTGGTTGAAAACCTTTAGGTCTAACACTATCGCTTTAATGTTTGAACACTACACCAGAATTTGTCATTAACAACGTTCCTAAAACGTTGTTAATGACTTTCCACAACATTTTTACAAATGTTGTCAACGCCCATGTTGTCGTTGATGGGAAATTTTTACAACGTTTCTTAAATGTTGTTGAAAGAGGGAAAAAAATGTTGTCACTATACTATTACCACGTTAAAAAAACGTTGTGATAGCCTTATAGACAACATTTCCCAAAACGTTGTCTTAGATCCCATACATTAACAACATTTTCCAAAATGTTGTCTTATCTTGCTTATTAACAACAATTTGCAAATGTTGTCGTAGGTAATTAGCTTTGACTTTAACAACATTACACAAATGTTGTCTTAGATCAGATACATTAACAACATATTACAAATGTTGTCTTAGATACTACTTAAGCATATTAACAACATTTACAAAATGTTGTCGTATGTGGACACAACAACAACATTTCTCAAATGTTGTCTTAACTTTTCGAGATTTTTATGACAACAATTTGTAAACGTTGTCTTTTCCCTTTTTTTTTTTTTTTTTTTTGATTTGTGGTTTCATTTATGGTTTCTTGTACCTATTCCCTGTTCATATAAAATAATGACCAAATACACCATTATCAAAATTGTAAAACTACAATTCATTTGATCTCAAACTTTAAAAACTTAATTACATTTCATTTGATCTCAAACTTCAAAAACCTAACCATGCACCATTCATTGAATAAATTAAAATATCCAAAATTTTATTACATATTTGTCATTAAACATTTTAGTTATCATTACATGCAACTTTTCAAGTGAAAATAAAGAAAGCCAAAAAACTAAAACCAAGATACAAAATAAGCCGATCTTGGAGCATGCATCCACCACCCAAAAAACTAATGAGTCATCAACCATCTACCCCTGCAAAACAATATTGCAAACCTAGACTTAGAAGCCTTTTAACCAAATGATACTACCATGCCATATGATAGATACAATCAGACAAAGAGGAAAAATTGCATCAAGAAAAACCTAAAAACAAAGTATAGAAAAAGAAGACAGGATACTCTTAGAAGTATTACCTCCATTACACCAAAAAGGCCTTTTACTAATAGAAAAGTTAGGAGCATGCATCCACCACAAAAAACTAGTAAGTCATCAATCATCTACTCCTACAAAACATTGTAAACAAAGTGTGACTTCAAAAGTGAGCCAATAGTTATTATGCTATACTAACAAAGGACTTAAAAGTATCACCTCTACTACAATAGCCTAATAAATTTGGTAGGCCAAGCAGTTGTACTCCCAATAGTCGGTAAGACCTCTTTATACACTAAAATTGAGAAAATACAAAATTATCCCAGCATGAGACAAGACAATCTCACCCACTTGCAAAAGAAATCTCTCCCTCTCTTCCCCCTATCTCTTTGTACGGATCTCTCTCACTCCATAAGATTTACCCCTTTATGTAATCCCATCCTCTTTTCCAGAAATCTCTCTCTCTTTCTCTCTCTCTCTCTCTCTCTATGATACAAATCAAATCACCCAGAATCCTCTCTCTCTTTTTCACACATACCTTTTTTCTCTCTCTCCTCACTTTCTCTCACTCTCTCTCCAAAAAAGCCTAAACCCGGAAGCCTACTCTCTCTCACCGACAGGGGCAGCATGACCGATAGTTCGCATATCGAGATCTAGGCAACAGTGCTGTTGCAGACCATTATAGACCCCAAATCGCATCGGATCCCCACAGTGCATTGGTTTTTGCGATCTGTTCTTGGGTTGAGTGAGGGCGGTTTTTCTTTAAAAACCAGAGTTTGATTATAAGTGCTTAAACACTCTTCCCCAACCATTCAACCCTCAGAGAAAACTTTCTTCCTCTAAATCCTCTCTTACGAACTCATGGCCTCTTCCTCCTCTGCCCCACAAAACCGCCCTGATTTAAACACAACGCCAGCAACACAACCAGAGGTCTGGCACCCAAGGTTCCTAAATGTTCAAAACCAACCCCTTACAGTTGACGATTCTGTAATTTACAATCTTGCGAACGCAACGGCAGTAGCGGAGGGACTCATCACTCCTCGTGATGAGAGAATACTGGTTGGACGGTCCAACCTGGACGTAATAAGAGACTCCATGGCTCTCAGTGCTCAGGCCACAACATTTACTGCTAACATGGCTCGGCGTTTGCACACCAGAAATGTGCACATGCAAAGTCTAAGTGAGCAGGTCACTCGTCTCCAGGGGTTGCTCGACGGAGCCTATCAAAGGATGAGGGCTTTGAGAGCGGAGAATAGAGAGTTACAAAGAATGGTGGACTCCTATTCTAACAGACTCACACCAAGGGTCGAGGCACTGGAGAGGCTCACTGATCAAATCATTGATCGAGAAAGGGTTACAGGCAGCCCACAGAGGCAACCTCCAGCTGATCCCTCCAGTTCTACCCAAGGCCCACAAAGGCAACCCCCAACTGACCCTTCTAGTTCTACCCAAAATGCTACTATTGAGTAGCTCTCACTTTTTTTGTTTTTTGACTCTTTTTTTTTTTTTTTTAATCTAATGGAAATGACACTCTCTCTTCTTTTTTTCTATTTTTTTTTTCAATTGGAGTACGAACAATAGAGTACAAAAGGTAAACCAAGGGCAAAGTTATATCCTCCGACCTAAATAATAATCGTCGGATAATAACAAATAATAATCACTCTAAGAGCAGAACGTATGGATTTAATGTTCTTGCTGCAACTAGAGTAAACACCTAAAATGAATTTGAGAGAAGAAAATGCAAAAAAACCACTTGGATTGGATTGGAATATTTTAAAAAATAACCATTTTCAAACAAAAATGTAACCCCATAGTTCTTCATAAAATAAAATAAATAAATTGTAATCTCGTAGTTACCACTTCCAGTAACAAGTATGGAAATCAAAATGCAATGCTCCCCCCGAACAAAAAATGAAAGAAATAAAAGAGATACACCCACCATTATAGTGATTTGTACCATGATGTTAGAAAGAAAACAATCTAGAATCACTGAAAAACCTAATGAAAAACGATTTTACAACACAAGCTGCTGAATAAATGTTTGTGAATGGTTGCATGTGAGTGTGGTGTACCATACTACACCATATCATTAGTCTATTTAGTAAGATTTGGATGGGGGCAAGATTTGATTAAAAATTTAGAGTATAATTGATGAATATGGAAAAATATTTAGTTTCCACAAGTGTTTGGAAACAAGCAAACTCTTTCCTGGTGTTCACAGGACATCTCCTTGATTCTATGGTAGCAGATCCAAAAAAAAAAAAAAAAAAACTGGTAAAGTATATTCTATGAATTAACATGAGCAATCTGTACATCATATATACATACAAATTTTTTAATATTATCCATCCCAGATCGCTATAGAAGATAAAGCACTGATTTAAAAAAACCACTTCACATGATAACCCACTTCCAACTCTTTAATTACATTAGGAAAAGAGTTAAATAGAAAATTGGGCTAATGCTTCTGCAAACTTCTATAGACAAATTATAAGGGCAATGGTTAACACTAGTGCTACAAATGCCTCCTTTTTAACCAGTTATGGCATCGCAAGCCTACAATTTGAAAAGGGCCATAAGAACACTAAAAAAATGAAGTCTAAGGCAAGCTCCAATTGGGGGTAACTAAGATTGCTCCATTACAAGTCAACAAATGTGTCTGATTTCTCATATTTCTCATATTTCTCATATTCTATTTAAGCAATGCATAGATAGAAAAGAAAAGGAGAACAGTAAAACAAAACAACTAATATCCATTAATCGAAAGTTCAAAACCATAATCAAATAGGCCATAATACAACAACAATAAATTCTTGGGCATGCTTCCTCACACCAAAACTGGACATTTTAAGAGGCCATGATACAAACAACCAACAAGCAAAAAACAATAGCTAATACCAAGACCATCAAGAAGCCAAAAGCAACCAGAAAATAGAGCACCCAAAAAGCATAGAAGGAGATACATGACAAGGAGAAAGGAAGAATTTATACCAATGAGTCAATTACCACCCCTCACGAACCACAATCAAGCCACAAATGGAACAAATCTGTCCACACCCAACTTCCGTCTCTCAGATAGTACGAACCACAATCAAGCCACAAACGGAACAAATCTGTCCACACCCAACTTCCGTCTCTCAGATAATTGGATACCAAATTGTCTATCCACGAGATTTGACCTTCTCAGCAACCAAACAGAGGATTAGGGCTTTCCATAAATAGATCTATAATAGAAAAACCCCAAAAATTTCAAACCCTAGATTTACAAAACAAGGATTGAAAAAAAAAATTGGTGATTTTACCAGTAAAATGAGTGATTAAACGTAGATAATTAGTAGAGTAAGAGCTGACCTCATACGAAAATAGTGATTTTAACCGTCTTCATCTTCGATTTGAAATAGAAATGAGTCTTCCTCTTCGATTACAGGAATTGCAGAGAAGGAATCATCTTCTTCAAACAGTGAGAAGAGCAGAAAAGCAAAACCCCAACAACAAGAAGCAAGCGTAAAGCCATTGCTAGTTCGCTACTTGTACAAGCAGTGAATAACTACAGTCGAGGCCATGGAGTCGAGCCGCTAATGAAACAAGCTATCGCCGCCGCCGATGGTCTCTTCTTTGAGAAGAGAATAGAACGCGAAGGCTTGAGGAGGAATATTGAGGATGGACCGCGACGGCGATGAGGCCAGTGATGGCAACGATGACAAAGCCCCTCAATCGCAATAGTGACGATGCCGGTGATGGCAGTGGCAAAGGTGCGAGAGAACAGAGAGGATAAGAAAGTTAAGTCGGAGAATAGGGCAATTTCCAAACATAAGAGACTAAGCCCAAAAAAGAGAGGGTAAGCCCAAAAAAAAAAAACAAAACAAAAAATGGAAAAAAAATGGCCAGCGCGCGGGAAAGCCCAAATAAGTTCCCCCTTATTTCCCTCAATCAACAACATTTCTATAAATGTTGTTATAGACTCCCTCAATCAACAACATTTACATAAACGTTGTTATAGAGTCTCCCCTTATTTCCTTCAATCAACAACATTTCTATAAACGTTGTTATAGAGTCCCTCAATCAACAACGTTTATCAAAACGTTGTTATAGACCCCCTCAATCAACAACGTTTACATAAACGTTGTGGAAGCACTACACATTAACAACATTCACAGAAACGTTGTTATAGAGTGTATTTACAACGTGTATGTAACCAACGTTGTTAATATTCCTAGAGTAACACTTTTTAACAATGTTTTTGTCAAAAATGTTGTTAAAAACCCCCTACAACAACATTTAACATGAAACGTTGTTGATGTAGTGTTGTTAAAAACCATTTTTGGTGTAGTGGAAGAAATCTTTAGTTTTAGACCCTACGTAGGCTATGTGTGTTCTTCTATCGTTTCCCAAATAAAAAAAAAATCATCAAAAACTAATTTAGTCATAAATAAAATGAGAACATTTTGATCCCATAAATACCAGATTTTTAAAAGAAAAAAAAATCCTAAACATGTACATATTAGGAATATTATTATTTTAATCAAAGACCAATAGAAGTTCTAGATTTGCGTAAGTCTTGGTTTCGATCCCACGTGAAGTATCTGTTTTCTCCTATGTTTTTCCAATACATATATATCGAAGACTACTTTACTCATAAATGAAATGAAAACCTCCCAATCCCATAAATTCTAGATTTTTTAAAGGTGGTAGTGTAGGCCTTATTAGGAACTTAAGTTAGCTTCTGTAGCATAAATCTACGGGAAGGGTGTAGATTGTAGTACATCATAAAAAAATAAAAATAAAATAAAATAAAGGATGGCATGTCCATAGGGTTTGCAAAGCCGTGCAAGTCTTGGTTTTGATTTTTGTAAGACTAATGTACTAATAATTTGCTATTAAATCTTTCAACTATAGCATAAATATATTTTGATTGGAGAAAGAGACAAAAAATAAAAGAGAGAGCCTTTTGTTTCAGCATTGAAAGTTTCACAAAACCTTCAAAGAACCTATGTATAATGAAGTTTCAAAGATAATTTTAAGCACTATGATTTGGGAAAGATAATTTAAAAAAAAAAAATAGTAATCATATCAAAAAAAGTAAAGGATTGAGTGATCAAAGTACTTTCATTTTATGCAAAGGCACAATAAAATTATTAAATTTAAAATATTATTGTCATTATTAAAAAAATAATTTAACTCAAAAAAATTCACATGCAACGACGTGTGCACCAACTAGTATATATATATACAGATTTGTTCTTATCAGGATATCCCGCTAAGATTATTTTAAGGATAGTTGTTCTAAGCCATTGGATTACATCGAACGGTCATAAATAGTGACAGTCAAAATACATTAAAAAAAAAAGATAGGAAAAAGCTATCTAACAACTTGTTGACCTCGTGCTCAATGCTTCCTTTGAAAACATATTCCCAATCTCCTTCTTCCTCTCGTCAGTCTCCACTCCTCTCTCTCTCTCTCTCTTTATCTCTCTCTCTCTCTCTCTCTCTCTCTCTCCCTTCACGCCTCAACTCACCTGTGAGAATGTCGGAGACAAGGACGGTCAACGCCGAGAATATTTCAAGCATTTTTTTCCTTCTTTTTTTTTTTGGGTTTTTTATTTATTAATTTTTGTTTAGCAGAAGGTTCTACTCTACTCTCTCCGTTCACATTACCGGAAGCATGCCGGAGACGGCAAGGTCGTCAACGCCGTTAAGACTTGAATTTCTTTCACAAATTGATGAAGAACATTGTGTGACAAAGAGTTGGGATTAGGAGCTGTCATTTATAGCTTATTTTAAGGATGCCAGTGTGACAAAGAAACAGTATTTACTTTCTTTCTTTTTTCGAATATTTAAAGCAGCCATTTTTTGGGAAACAATGACTAAAACTGTTTTGGTGTGGAATATGCTGTTAGTATCATTTGTATTGAGAAATAGGACAATCTTTTAAGCATTTCTTTGCAATGGTTCTGGACAACTCAATCGCCAAAGAAAAGTAATTACAAAAGAAAAACCAAATAAGGAATGGATCTTGAGTTCAAGGGTAACCAGATTTAATAGATCTGAACTAAAACTCTCAGAAGGGAAAAAAAATAAAATGAAATTTGCTGCAAAACACCAGACCAACACCCACCGCTTCCTCTACCGGCGCACCACTATCACTTGTCCTTCCCCTCCCCTCCTCATCTACGGCGACTCCAAAGAAAAAAATGGAGTGATGATTTCATCTCTGTCCTCTGCTAACAGCGACGATAGCAGGTTCAACATCAACAGATTTGTAATTTTTTTTTTTTTTCCAAATTACCTTGTTCATGCTTCATGCCCCTCGCTGGAAAAAATGGAGTCCGCTGGTTAGAGATGCTGCCATAGTCAAAGAAGGGGTTTCGTCGCCAGTAGTTTCTTCTCCCTTCACACCTCCGGCGTCGATCTCTACCTAGCATTGCCTCCCTTCTTCTTCTTTGATTTTATTTTTTTGTTTTTTTTTTTTTTAACAATTTAAGGGTCTTGAGTGTTGGCCCGACGTTGACCGTCCCTATCTCCGGCATTCTCACAGGCGAGTTAAGGCGTAAAGGGAGGGAAAGGGAGAGAAAGAGGAATGGAAACTGAGAAGAAGAAAAAGGAGATTGGGAATACGTTTTCAAAGAAAGCACCAAGTACGAGGTCAACAAGTTGTCGGATAGCTTTTTCTCTTTTCTTTTTTTTTAATGTATTTTGAATGCCACTATTTATGACCGTTTAATGAAACCCAATGGCTTAGAACCAACTATCCCTAAAATAATCTTAACGGAATATCTTTGAGAACAAACCTCTGTATATATCTATATCTATACTACCTATAAAAAGGTAAATGTGACAAAAACTTTTGATTAACTAATATACTTTTATTTTAATTTTTAAATATATAATTACCCTTCTGCATATATAGGAAATATAGCAATATAAAACACATACCTTAATAAGAATTCTAAGAAAATTATACAACTATCCTTCTACATATATAGGAAATATAGCAATATAAAACACATACCTTAATAAGAATTCTAAGGAAACTATAATTCATATAATAATTAAATAAAACCAAACCCCCTTCAAGGCTTCAATTAAAATAACTGAAGTAAAGATAATTAGAATCCTAAAACGTTGCCCTCATCCATCTCCATCTGTCTCCCTCCTCTTCTTCTCTTTTTAAGTCGCTTTCTCTGCCCAAGGATTTGCACACTCAACTTCTCTTTTATTCCATCATCATCTTCAATATTTAAAGTCTCATCATAAAAGGTGCTCTTTTAATTTGCTTTACTTTGTGTTTTCTACATTTTTATATGCTTAATCTCTATCAAATTATTTTAATTGGTTGTATTTTATTTTTTTACCTTTTCATGGTCTATTCTGGTCATCATGCGCTATTTGATTATAACTAGGCCAAATTGTTGTAGTAGGCTCAACGGAGTGAAGTTTTCTGTGTTATGGATTCCAAAATGATGAAACCAAACAGAATTTTAATTTTTTTTTGGTTTTGTTTTACTACTTTTTTTTAGAAACCAAACGGAATTTTAGGCTTCTATTCTAACACTTCGAAAAGACTTCAATCCTTCAAAACTTGAATCAGTTCGTTATTACTACTGTAGTTCTCATTATTTGACAAAGAAAAAGAATATGTTGAGAAGTGTTGCTACTAGTTTTACTGTTTGAAATATAAAATAAAATAAAACAAAATAAATTTACCGGAGTTATGACTACTGTATGTATTAATGAGAATTTGCTTCTCATATCTTGCCATTTTGTACTCAGGTTCCAATGGTCTTTCATTTTTTTCCTCAAAATTCATATTTCTACTTATATAAAATTATTTAAATTATTATCTCTCAAGGATGAAATTATAACAAAAGAAGAAAAAGAAAAAAGGAAAAGGTCTTCTATATTGATGGCACTTTTAGAATACGATATACCACAACGTAATGTTGCTTAAAAGTTGAGAAATCTTTACTTGTCACCTCAAATTCTATTTCGCTTTTGTTTCCTTTACATCATGTTTAATTACCAAGAACACAGAGAAATAGAAAATATTTCTATATGTGGACGATCTTTAATATATATAAGAAAAAATTATAATTTTCTATTAACTATCAAATTAGGATTATCTAACCTATGTTCATAAATGACATTGAAATTTTATCGCACAATATTGTGTCAACTGATGATATATAGGATAAATATTAGGATTCATTTTGTCCTACAACTGAGTTTCCAATATTATTATTTATTAGTAATGATACGTGCATCGCATTAATTCAATAATTCTGTTTCAATGGGTTTTTTTATTAAAATGTTTTGCTCTTATATTGTATTGTTGTAGATTTTGATTGCTGATTAAATTTATTTGATTACAGTATTAATGATTATAAGAAAAATTTATGTGTATACATATTAAAAAAAATTCCAAATGGTCCACATGTGCACCAACTAGAAATTTGTTGAGTTGGGTTTTGGTTTGAATGCTAATAATCACATTAGGTTTTATTTAATTTTGTTCCTTTAAGAAATTAATTTTATGCAATCATATTTCATTTAAATTCTATATATCTTTCTTAGAGTTTTTTTTATTTAAGTTTTTGGTTTTGTATATTTTATTTTTGCGGTGAGTATTTTCACTTACTTTTGATTTGATTGGTAGAGTTTCATAAGCAATTTACTAAAATGCTTTTGTACTTGAATGCTAAACCCTTTATTTTATGTGGTAAATCATCTAATTATATTGTTTATTCTTTTATATAATTATATTGTTTATTCTTTTATATGTTTATTTAGAAAAAATAATTGATATACAATTTTATTTTCTTGAGTTATTTTTGGAAAGGATGACCCTACCATATGTTTTTGGGGCCAAGGAACACCATAGTAGTGTCAAATTTAAGAGAAAATGACCGTAGGTTGAAGTTTAGAAATTTCAAAATTTTGGATTATGAAAACCCGAAGTTTTAGGTTTAAAAAAAGAATATAATTTTATAAGATTTTGGATGAACAATTTATATACGCACGTAGTACTCCACATGAGCTTCGATTCGACACTAGAATCACTAAAAACAGTTAAGAAACAAGGGAGATATTAATCGTCGAAGTTGGCCAGTTGAATACGCAGTGTAACACAATGCAACCTGCGGGAGGTTGACCGCATAGGACTATGATCCTGTGTGGGTGCATCCATATACCTTACCATGTTCTCATGCATTTAAAAGCCATACGATAATCATATGAACCCCATATTTGACCGTTGGACTCGTCTTGGTGGGCCCTACCGTGTGGGACCTTTGGTTGACCATTTTGACTAAGTTTGACTATAGTTTGACTTTTTGGCCAAATTAATATTTTTTAAAAATTCCAAAAAAATTCTCGAAAATTATGAAAAATTCCCAAAATTATAAAGAGTGTTTTAAAAATTATATTGATCATTTTGGGTCCGTAGTTCACTATCAGAACGCCAATAATAATTATCAAGTACGTTATATTTATTTTGAAATTTACCTAAATATTACATATGCATAATCATCAAATTTTATCGGTCCTCGGGAGGACCCTAGGGAGCATTAACGCTGTATTCGCATTGTCAATATCTATTACGTGGTTTTGGGTTGGTATTGCTC